>OY856409.1:1392436596-1393006596 GCA_963693085.1 Alisma plantago-aquatica
TCCAATTATTTTGGGTCTTGGCTCACTAGAAGGTTGTGCGTTGCAATCTTCTGAGTTGATAGTGAGGGCTATCAATTTGAATAAAATAGTGGGAGCGTAATTAATTAAAGGCCTAATTAATCTCGTTTATCAAATATTTACAAGTCAAAATGTTTTGGACTAAATGCAAATTTTTCTTTTGTAGCAATCAAATGGCAAACAACACTCACACGTTCTCGTTGCGATCGGTCCTTGAGAAGGACAAACTTACCAGAACCAACTTTCAAAACTGGTTTAGGACGTTGAGAATTGTTCTCACACATGAGCGTAAGATCTATGTCCTTGAAACACCAGAGCCAGAGGAGCCCGCCGTAAATGCGCCCAAGGCTGAAAAGGATGCTTACAAGAAGCACCTTGATGATGTCGTGGATGTCAAGTGCCTAATGTTGTGCTCAATGAACTATGAGTTGCAAGAGCAACATGAGAACATGAATGTCATGGAGATGGTAACACATCTCAAGAACATGTATCAACATCAAGCAAGACAGGAGAGATATGATGTCTCAAAGGCGTTGTTCAAAAGCAAGATGAAAGAGGGAGACTCAGTTGGGACCCATATACTCACCTTGATTGGGTGCGTGGAAAGCCTATCCAAGCTGGGATTTCCCCTAGGTCAAGAGTTGGCCACTGATGTGATTCTACAATCGTTTCCTGAATCATATAATCATTTTGTCATGAACTACAACATGAACAATTTTGACAAGCTGTTGTCAGAATTGTTGGGAATGTTGAGGACAGCTGAAGCACAGATGAAGAAAGACAAGCCCAAGTCTATGATGATGATCAGCAAGACAAAGGGAAAGTCAAAAGGCAAAGGCAAGGCTAAGAAAAGTTCTAAGGCCGGGCAGAAGCCAAAGTCATCCGCGCTTAAAGCTAATTGTGGGATCTCCAAAGAAGGCAGTTGTCACCATTGTCACCAGCCTGGACATTGGAAAAGAAATTGTCCTCTCTACCTGGAGGAATTGAGGAAGAAGAAGCAGGGGATAGAGATCTCCACTTAAAGTATATACGTTATTGAGATAAACTTAAATACTTCTTCATCATGGGTACTGGATACCGGATGTGGATCTCACATATGTTCTAATATGCAGGATCTGATAAGAAGTAAGCCTTTACGAAAGGGCCAAGTCGAGCTGTGGGTTGCTAATGGAGCAAGAGTTTCTGCCATCGCAGTTGGAGTTATTAGTTTATCTTTGCCTACGGGCCTTGTAATAGAATTAGAGAATTGCTATTATGTACCTGCCATTAATAGAAATATTATTTTTGTATCTTGTATGGACAAGAGTGGATTTGAATTTCACATTAAGAATGGAATTATTTCTATATCTAAAGATGAGATCTTTTATGGCAATGCCCCTATGTCTTATGGTATCTACTTGTTAGAACTTGAGACTAGCATATATAACGTAAATACTAAAAGGTTAAAACTTGACAACTCAAACAAAACATTCTTATGGCATTGTCGTCTTGGGCACATAAATGAGAAGCGCATATCTAGACTCCATAAGGATGGTTATCTAGACTCTTTTGATTTTGAATCATTAGAGACATGTGAGGCATGTTTATTAGGGAAGATGACCAAAACTCCTTTCACTGGACACAGTGAGAGAGCTAGTGATCTGCTAGGGCTCATACATACTGATGTATGTGGACCTTTTAGATCAAATGCTAGAGGAGGCTATCAATACTTCATTACCTTCACTGATGACCTCAGTAGGTATGGCTATGTATATCTTATGAAACACAAGTCAGAAACTCTTGAAATTTTCAAGACTTTCATGAATGAAGTAGAGAAGCAACTTGGTAAGAGTATTAAAGCACTCCATTCAGATCGAGGTGGTGAATACTTAAGCCAAGAGTTTGAGGACCTTCTGAGAGACAGTGGTATTGTATCACAATGGACTCCACCTGATACACCACAACATAATGGTGTGTCAGAAAGAAGGAATCGTACATTATTAGACATGGTACGATCAATGATGAGTTCAGCCGAACTTCCAATATCGTTCTGGGGATATGCTCTTGAAACTGCAGCGTTTACACTTAACCGTGTACCTTCCAAATCGGTTCAAAAGACACCATATGAGATATGGAATGGGAATCGTCCCAATTTGTCTATGTTAAAGATTTGGGGATGTGAAGCTTATGTTAGGAAACAATTTCCTGAAAAGCTTGGACCCAAATCGGAAAAATGCTATTTTGTTGGATACCCCAAGGAAACTCGGGGATACTACTTCTACACACCAACTGACAACAAAGTGTTTGTTGCTAGGACTGCTGTATTTCTTGAAAAGGAATTTATTTCCAAAGGAATTAGTGGGAGGAATGTAGAGATCGAAGAAGTTCGAGAACAACAAGAAAGCAGAGAACATGAGGAGGTACATAAGGAACATGAAGACTCACAAGTTGTTGTGGAATTTCAAGTTCCAAATGTAACACAGGAACCTCGTAGATCTAGTAGGACACGACTTGAGCCTGAGAGATTTGGATTTCTCGTGACTCAAGATAGTGACGAATTGGGCATAGCAGATGAGCCAACCTCCTATCTAGAAGCTACTAAGGGACCAGAATCTGAGAAATGGCTCGAAGCCATGAGATCGTAGATGGAATCCATGTACACCAACAAGGTATGGACCTTGGTGGATCCACCCAAAGGGGTAAGACCCATAGGGTGCAAGTGGGTCTTTAAGAAGAAGACTGACATGGATGGAAATGTTCAAACCTATAAAGGTAGATTGGTTGCTAAAGGATTCCATCAAATTCAAGGTGTTGATTATGACGAGACCTTCTCACCAGTTTCCATGGTTAAATCCATCAGGATCATGCTTGCCATTGCAGCTTATCATGACTATGAGATTTGGCAGATGGATGTTAAAACAGCATTCCTTAATGGGAATTTACTCGAGGATGTGTACATGACACAACCTGAGGGTTTTATCGATCCAAAGGAAGCCAATAAAGTCTGTAAGCTACAAAGGTCAATCTATGGATTGAAGCAAGCATCTCGGAGCTGGAATCTACGTTTTCATGAAGTAGTCAAAAAGTTTGGCTTTAGTCAAAATGAAGATGAACCTTGTGTTTACAAAAGGGTTAGTGGGAGCACAGTCATATTGCTCATATTGTATGTGAATGACATACTATTGATGGGAAATGACATCCCTACTCTTCAGACAGTAAAAGGTTGGCTAGGGAAGACTTTCTCTATGAAGGATTTAGGCGAAGCATCCTATATACTTGGGATTAAAATCTATAGAGATAGATCTAGAAGGCTTCTAGGCCTAAGCCAGAGCACATACATTGACAAGGTGCTAAAGAGGTTTAGCATGGAGGGTTCTAAGAGAGGTAACTTGCCCATGTCCCATGGGGTTACAATCTCTAAAGCCCAGTGTCCTAGTTCATGTGATGAATGAGCACGCATGAGTAAGATTCCATATGCATCAGCAATTGGATCTATCATGTACGCAATATTATGTACTCGTCCTGATGTGTCGTATGCTTTGAGCATGACGAGCCGGTATCAGCCAGATCCAGGTGAATGTCACTGGACAGCCGTAAAGAACATCCTAAAGTACTTGAGAAGAACTAAGGATCAATTCTTGGTATACGGTGGTGAGGAAGAGCTCGTGGTAAAGGGTTACACCGATGCTAGCTTCCAAACTGACAAAGATGACTACAAATCGCAATCTGGATTTGTGTTTTGCCTGAACAACAGAGCTGTGAGCTGGAAGAGTTCCAAGCAAGAGACGGTTGCAGATTCTACAACAGAGGCCGAATATATTGCCGCATCTAATGCTGCAAAGGAAGCTGTGTAGATCAAGAAGTTCATTTCTGAACTTGGAGTGGTTCCAAGCGCTGGTGATGCAATTGAGTTGTTTTACGACAACAATGGAGCAATTGCACAAGCTAAAGAACCAAGATCGCACCAACGTTCCAAACATATTCTACGGCGGTTCCATCTCATACGAGAGATCGTACAATGACGAGATGTGAAGATTTGCAGAGTACCTACAGAAAGCAATGTGGCTGACCCGCTCACAAAAGCACTTTCACAGCAGAAACATGACGGACATGTTCGATCACTTGGATTGAGATTCATGAGTGATTGGGTATAAGTGTAAGTGGGAATCTGTTGGTATGTATGCCCATAGAGACTATCATTCGATGATTGTAATGGGATACTATGTAAATGATTTGTAATACTACATTGATCATATCAATAAAGGCAAGTTTCCAATCTATATGTTTGTGTTTTATATTGTGAGATGACCATAAGACTTATAGATGTCTATAGAATAATATACTCAATGACATATGTCTTTGAGTTGATGACCTGAACAGTGAGATCATATGTATGCTAAGAGTATGTATTCTTATTTTGTCCCTAATCGGTTGTTATTGTGGAAACATCCATAGACATCAATAACACATAAGATTAGAATGTATGTTGGTTGATGGAAGAATCTCATTATCCATGATATGGAGATATCAAACCAAATACATAGATACTTGTTAGAGAACAGTGTATCGGATAGACCCACCTTGAGAGTGACACATGGATACCATGATTGGTAGTTAGAGTCACATCTCATAATGATGGTGGTGATTGTGGTTCTTAGACCTGAAGTCACTACACTTATCACATGTCGTTCGGTGTACTTTGACATCATCCACCGTGGTCCTGAATAAGGATTGCTATAAAGATGGTGCTTGGGTGCACTGTGACACATGGGGTTGACGGTGAGTGATGTAGATGGAATTTGTCCTTCCTACGGGAGTTTGATATTTCGTCCACTTGATAAGCGAGACTGAGAAATGCATGGCCATGCTGATATGAGTCAATATGTGATATTGAGCTTACATATATCTCAGACAGTCTGCTCTAGTTCAAGGAACATGGATTGAACATTGAAGAGGATAACAATTCCATGACTTAAGTTCAATCCGGATATCAGTGACAAAGGAACTATACAATCACTATAACACCAGTCATGAATGATAGGTCAAGTTGTTCTCCAACTTCTCCAATTACTTGGGTAGCAATGAGGTCTTGCTAGATACCAATCATTGCTTGTGAAATCATAATATGATTATGGATATCACTGCCAACGTAATTTGGAGCCTACCGGGTCACACGCACAGGATGTGTTGGAATAAGAGTATAATTGTGGATTTGATTGAAATTGCTTCGAATCGCATTGATTACTAAAATGTTTATGTAATCGATTAGAATAATATTGGAGTGACTGGCTCTAAGTGCAAGTGGGAGTCTGTTGGTATATGTATGCCCGTAGAGCCATCCCAAGCGATTGCATGGAGTCGGATATTAATTAATCAATTAATGCGATTATTTGGTTAATTAATGAATTCCGAAATATTCTAATTAATCCACGAGCATTTTAATTAACGCAACGTTTCTGTTTACCGATGGGTTTAGGAAACCCTACTTCTCTTCTTATCCTATTTAAAGGAGGATAGACGGCCGAAATCTATATAAGATATAGAGAGACGCTTTTAGGTTACGCTCACATACGTAAACCTAGCCTTCGCCGTCCTTAGGAGAGAAAGGAGAGCAACGCATCGCTAGCACGCCGCCGCAGAGACACGCTCCTTCCCGCCAGCTTGAGAAGTGCAACGTGGAGTTCCGTCCATCCGCGTGGACGAAGTAGAGACGCAGACGCCTTGACGCCTATGTTCGGAGGACGTAAACGACCACCTGTACGTGCTGCGAGCAACGTACGTCACTGCCGCATAGGAGCATTGCCGGATCAACCTGCGACAGCGAACGGGAGAGAAGATCTGTCCGTGTTTGACAAGCAGCGTTGCACCGTCGTGCAGCGGGACATCGCCGGACTTGCTTCGCGATAAGGTATATCCCGCAAATCTATTTCCGAATAGGCTGTTATCGACGAGATCCTGTTACGGGTTGCGTGGATTTATCGCTTCCTCCGCGCATGTTTTCTCCACAAAAACCCAACACAAGTTCCAAACAAGACAAATAGAGAACCATCTTTCTAATGTGTCCTTTATATTACATTATTTGCAAATAAATATATTAAAACATGGGAAAAACTAGGTGAAAACATCCTTTTCCTCTAATAGGAATTTTTTCCTTAAAATTTGACTAGTCATCCACAAAGATGGTATGAGATAATTTCCTCATACATTTTAACCAACATATGATAATTCCATTAACTTTTATTTATGGACAAATTCATTGTGCTTCTTTAATTTGTGCCACTGGGACCTATTTACAAAGCAAATAGTCTCTGATAAAACCTCCAACCCTAGATCAAGTTCAACTTAAGGTATTCATTCTCATATGTCCATTTTAAGAACAACATGTGTCTACCCAATCTCACTCCCTCATGATGGGATGAAATAAGCAATTGACTATATATCAAAATCAAAGATCATACCATTTCAAGAGCAGAGATTGTGTATCGACACTTTATCTATCAATTTCACATTTTAAGTTGATTCATTCTCAACATGAGTCTAAACCATCCCTACCTTCGATTCCACCGTGTTATTATTTTTCATAAAATCAAATGTCTTTCTCACTGCTGAGTTTGTGCATAACTCCTCCAAATATTTCATTATTGAATGACTTCCTTGCATCTTTTATATTCACACCTCATGTGTTATGAGCCTTGGGCACTTCCTTGAGGTCTCTACGAGTACAAGTACTTTTGGAGTGACCTCACCTTATGCATATAAGGAGTGCCTCTCACATTCACCCATTAACCACTGAACGTCATGAAGGTGGCCAATCTCCTGAGACATGGGCCTCGGGCAAACATAGTTGTTACTTCCCGACCAGATGGTCTTGTACACTTAGGAAACAATCAATTTCTAATTCCATTGGTCCTATGTACCTTCAATACTCTCTTATTGTCCTTAGCATTGACTTAGGGCTCTACCCTTCCTAGGGGTTTCTTTGATATATTACAAATTTAACCATTTTCAAGCACGTTATTTTCATATTTTGTTCTTCAAATCAGATTTCCTCAAAGTAGCAAATAAGAAGTGCCTCTCACATTCAACCAAAATAAACACCAACATCAGGCAGTGTCTCCTCAAAGTAGCAGATGGTCATTTCACAACAGTAGTTAAAGTGTTGTCTTCATCAGGTGTAGCTCCGTACAATGAAGATACCATTAAGGTGTTGGAGGCAAAACACCCATACAAGCCACCTCCTTCCATTCCATATAATTCTTTTTCTGAAGCAGCTATGGTAGATGAAGTCGATACTATTCTCGGGTGTATCAAGTCTTTTCCCAAAGGAACTTCATGTGGTAGAGATGGGTTGACAACCCAACATGTCTTTGATGCAATGTGTGGGGAGGGGCCTGTTGTGGCCTCTGACCTCTTAGATGCCCTCACCCGTGTTGTCAATTTATGGTTGGGGGGAAGATGTCTCGTGTGTTTGGCAGATTTTATAGCTTCTACGCCACTTACGCCGCTTCTTAAGAAAGACAACAGGGTACGACCTATTGCGGTTGGAACTATTTGGAGATGTCTAGTGTCCAAAGTTGTTATGACAGGAGTGAGTAAAGTTATGGCCAAATATCTCAATGACTTTCAATTTGGAGTTGGTGTATCTGGTGGGGCAGAGGCTATCTTGCACAGTGTCAACATGGTGTTGAATGCGCGGCACAACGATGGTTCCCTTTCCATACTTACAGTGGATTTTTCTAATGCATTCAACATAGTTGATAGGTCTTACTTACTCTGTGAGGTGAGATCAAGGTGTCAATCCATTTCCTTGTGGATGGAGTTCTTGTATGGTCAGTTAGCTAGGTTATACCTTGGGGACAGACATATTTGGTCATCTATAGGAGTGCAACAAGGTGATCCTTTGGGCCCACTTCTCTTCTGTCCTGTACTGCATCCGCTTATCTATCATATCATAGACAACTACAAACTTCTTCTTCATGTATGGTATATTGATGATGGAACAACTGTGTCTTCGAAATCATTTATACATTTTAGATTATAACTTCTCAACCTATATTTTCCCAATCTCTATGGTATACTCACTCACTGGGGGTATTCATACTCACTCATTGAGAGTATTCTCAATGACCTACCCACTCTCTTGGGGTGATCTCCATTCAAACCCACTCACTGGGAGAGTCCATAATATCATACTCACTCATTGGGTGTATTTCAATGGCATAGCCACTCCCTGGTGGTATGTTACAACCCCAATTTTTGGGTTTATATGGTTTGAGATGCAATTTCTCTAATAAAATGTATGATTATGAAATTGTATGATTTATATGTATTGAGTGGATTTCATTGATAGTAATATTTCCTTTGAATATATGATTTCATGGACCCTATTATGTTAGTGGGTCCAAGATGATAAAAAGAGAAAGAAAATTGAAGGAAATCAAGTAATGTATAAATAGGAAAAGAAATTTAGATAATAATGAAATATGAGAAAATGACAAAATTAAACAATGTGGATGGTTTAGAGTCATGTTGGAGAATATATATATGGACATATAAGTGCATCCATATTGAGAGACTACCTAATATGTTATTTCTAAAGATTCTTTTCCGAAGTTGTGAGAAAGAGAGAGTTTAGTAGGGAAAGTAAAGAAATTGAAATACAAAAGATAAGCCATGTAATCGAGGGTGAAGTGATAAGGAAAGTGATTAATATTAGAAGGGAAATGGCTAGGAATGAGAGGATATCTCTATTTAGATCGTATATATATATGGATGACTACCCATCTTGAGAGATACTCCCTCCCTCTATGTCATCCCCTCCCTTGGCCATGGTTTTTCCCCTTAACCCTAACTTCTCTTGTAGGTTTCCCAATTGTCTTCTCCAAACCTCATCCTTCTTAATAGCAGAGACCCTACCATCATGGAGATGGTGATATCGAGCAACAACAACTAGTCCTGAGTGAAGCCCTAGCTCTGGCGAGTAGCTAGGAGGTCCCCTGGATGAAAACGAGACCCGCCAAAGCAGTTTGTCTCTCCACCCATGCACACCCACAACCATGGTGCAAACTGAACCCCTAAAGCTTTACCTTTCTTCTATATCGTGAATCGAGGACCAATTCCTTCATCTCCGACCAGGAGGGAGAGACCACCATTGTTGTTAGGTGATGTCTGGTTGGGACCTGCAGGGGAGGCCTGACCTCACACCAACCGTGTAGAGACGGGAGGAGGAGGGAGCCACATCGAGGCAGACTCCCTGGATGGGATCTCACCTCAACGATGACACGGGTGGCAAGGGAGGCCCTGGAACCTTAGGCGATCTCCATGACTACCCATCACAGTCATTCCAGGTGTGGGCATTTGGCAGCGTAACTGCCCCGCCACACGGTGTAGCGGCATACAGATGCACACATTCGACGAAGAGCCTTGAGTCGCCTTGTGCTAGATTGAAGAAGATTAAGAGCCAAATGACTTCTTTGCCAATCCGTGCATGTTCATAGCTGAAGGGTGAGTGGGTCTTTCCCCATTTTCCCAGTTGGTCGCCAACACAAATAAATAAAGGCAACTTACTGATGTAGCAGTTCTAGATTGGTCCACATAACAATAGTGTGCAATATTTGTAATAAATAATCAGTAACTCCGATAAAGACATGTGATACATGAAATATTGATCAGGAAAATGACAGGAACACAAAGAAAATATATATGTGTGACCTAATTTTGACCCCATTTCCAAAAATAGGGTTGTTACTTGTTTAGTAAATGATTAGTGTATGAAAACCCTAGATTCATACATCAATATGTTGAATATGCTAAAAATGCTTACTTTTCCTTACTATCTAATGTTGTGAAGCATAATGATGATTTCACATGTTTTGATCATAATAACGATAATCAGCGTGGCTAATCATGAATATGATAAATAGGGTTTTAAAACCAAGGTCATATCTTGTTATGTTAAGTAATGAACTTAATTGGATCTAATTGTTTATAATGAATGAATATAATGGATCTAGTAATTAGGATTCAGCTAATGTTCAATATATGTTGGAAATAGGGTTTGTACCCTTAATCCTAATCCAAACCTGAACATGACCCAAAATCCTAGATTAGGGTCCGAGTAGTGTTTGATATGAATAACATGATGGTGACACTTTAGGAATGATATACATGCAGATTAAAGTTGATCGGTTGGTTTGCTTTCTTGATTGGACAATATGCTTGAAGTTTATATTGCATGATATCTTCATGGTTTGCTAATAAGGTATGCAATTATGCTTATGACTAATCGCTCTAGTTTTACTATGATTTTAGAGGTTTTATCGGTTGCTTAGAAATAACTACTTGGTTGACTTTTATTTCATGGAACTATAAAGTGACTATGACTATATGCATAAGTATATGTGCATGACTAGCTCAGATCCTAGTCCTCCTCTGTATATTTGATGATGATGAGATGGATGACCTATTACATGGTCTACCCTTGGGGTAGGATCATCAGGTTATCATGAGTTGATGTGTTGGCCTGCCCTTGGGTAGCACCATACGACTACATAACCCTAGGTTGTGGTCTACCTATAAGGTAGGATCATAGGGGCTATTTGAGATATACCATATGAGAGACATAGTATCCATGTCCATTGTAGGGATAGAACTGAGGCAAGGATATCTTGGGATTGAGTAGTTATGTTTAATACAAAAAGTTTGGTCTATTTAGCAATAATTTGGTTGCATTATGTTGTTACAAATTCATGCAAGTTTTTTATTCCCCCACATACCAATATAATTCATTATAATGACAAACAGTAAAGTGGAACTTGTGAAGAATTAAGTTAAATCATAAAGGAGGATTTAGTTAGATAGAACTCCATAGTGGGTAGAAGTTCCAGATTCCTATTTTTGAAAGGTATGTGAAAAGTAAAAAATTTTACCCTATTTTAAGCTTAATCTTTGGTAGAATTTATTAATTATTTTTTATTATTTGCAAAACCATTGATCCTATTTTGTGATAGCGGCTCTGACTTCTTGGCCTTTCTTAATTGGGGGTTACTGAGAGGCAGGGTCGTTACAGGGTAGCATACTCATTCTCTAGATATATTCTCAATAACATACCCACTCACTGGGGTAGTTCCAATTTCATTCTGACACAATGGATACACCATTCCCACTCACTCGGGGTATTATTTATCCATCAATTCCTCCAGAGATAGTATTAGGCGATGAGAAAGTTATGTTCATATTTTCATGTTCAAGTAACCATTGGTTACTTATGTTTCTCATGTATATTATAATCCTACCATATACATCATGCATGAATTTCTCCACATTCATGCATATAAGACTGGATCACATAGACTTATTTATATTTTTCTTAATTTTCATTACTATTGTGCTAATTTGGGTTCATATGGGTAGGGTTATTCTATCACACATACCACCCCCATTTTCTAGGATTAGGCCTTAGGGTTTGGGTCAGGGACTACACAATCTACACCCTACATCTTAAGGTTTCCATGTCCCTTGAGCCACTAGGGTTTCCTAACAAACCCTAGATCCATCTAGAGTTTACCCTTATAACTCATAAAACCATTTTTCTTTACTTTATCACTACTTCTGCATTGCATGTACAATATTATTCCACATTACATGTGCATTACTATTTCCACATTTACATGTATATTATTATTTCCACATTTACATGTACATTATTATTTCTACATTTACATGTACACTAATTGGTGGAGGATTCATTAATCCTACTTATTCTTGAAAACACTAACTTTAGATGAGGAGAGAAATATAATTTTAGGGTTTATTAAGAAAGAGGATGAAATGTGATGAATCAAGATGAAAAAAAACCCTAAAGGTATTTTACTTTGATCAAAATCATCCAACTTTGGCTAGGCAAGATACACATGTCTGGGAGTCCTCGTAACCTGACTAGTGGTGCGGAGCAAATCATTGCCAGCCCCCCAGTTGTGGTCACTTTTAGTCACCATCATCTTTAGAAAATGCCCTAATAATTCCCTCACATTTCTACAGAGTAGTTGAAATTATAAACCATTCAATATTATTTGAAAAATCTCATGCTCTGATACCAAAATTAACGACCTCACTTTTTAGCAATCCACAATTAAGGAAGGCCAAAAAGATGATAGCCATTACCTAAAATTTTTCCAACGGTCCAAATTTTAAACAAATAATAATCGATAAGAAATAATTTCCATTAATTCAAATATGTTGTTTACAAGATGTTCCTCTAGGAACTACATAACTTTCCAACATCAGAAATATACATATGAGAAGAATTATCTAGCTAATCTGTTACAACCCCAACTTTGGGGTTCATTTGGTGAGAAATGTAATTTCTCATATTAAAGGTATTGGAAAAAATAATAATATAATTTGTTTTGAATAAATGATTTTCGTTTACAAAAGCCTTGTTGGTTGTTTTGTGGGCTTTATTGGCTATTGGGCCCAATAATAAGGAAAATACAAAAGGAACTCCATTATGAATAAGATCATGAAGAAAAGAAAGATGTAGAAACCTCTAGAAGGCAAAAGAATATAATCCAAAGTTGCATTTCGTGCCTCTTGGTTTCCTTGGGTTCCAATGAGTCCAAAGTTGCAAAGATTATGCATCAAGAAAAGAAAAGATCAATTAAATATTTCTTTATTAAGAAAGAAATTGAATACAATGATAAAATGTGGAAAATAAGTGGAAAGAGGTATAATTGAGTTATCCTTGGTGGATTTTCATATCCAAAGGATTCCTAAAATGAAGAAAAAAAAGATAAATAGAAATCCTCAAAAAGAGATATTGTAATAAAGAAATAAATAATATAATGAGAAATAATGAATATATATGCTTCTAGAAGGACAATAAGTATCCTTAAAAAGGAATTTCGAAATATTAGAGTTTCTTGGGGTCCAAGGAGCCCCAATGGAGAAAAGGAAAGAGAAAATACCAATAATAACAAAATAAAAGAATAATATGATGCATAATGAATGAATTTTGTGGTATTGTTAAAAAGGTGGTATTTTCTACTAAAAGAAAATATAATTTCATGGCCAATGGATTAAAAGGCAAGTACAAAGAGAATGAAAGAGGTAAATTTCGAAATCCTAATATCCAAAGAATAAAGAATATGAAAAAGATAATTAGGAGAGAGAGGAACTTGCTTCTCATTCAAGGAATTGGATTCCTATTGGGAAAAGGCCTTGTATCCTCGTGGATGAACATGATAGGGCAAGGATACCCTCCCCTATATAAGGGGTAGACCCTCTAGTTCGAGTTCAAGAGGCATCCTATGCAACACCCTTTCTTCTTCTTCTTCTTTTTCATGCAAACCGTAACCGAGAAGGTAGAGAAACCTTGAAACAGATGAAGGGCCATGGAGTTTTCATTCAAAATCGTGAATAGAGCTAAGATATAATGATTCTAAGATATTTTGATTATAAAGGTTCCTAATTGTGAATAAATGCCCTTAATATGGTAATTAGGGTTTTCTAATGGATAAAATGTGGAATTAGTAATAAATGGAGTTCATAGGTGAATTGAACCACAATAAACTATGAATTGATGATAAATGAGTATAATGATCTTGTCATGGATTAAAAGGATAAAAATGGTAGCTTTGATGTAAAAAAAGCTTAATGGACTTAATTGATGGCTAATTGTGCCTTTAATCCGAAAATAAGATTATATGTTGTTAAAGGATAACCTTAATATCTTTTGTGAAAAATAGATGAGATAATTAGGGTTTGAGAATAATTGTATAAAATTAGGGTTTAAAATAGTAAAAATGAAGTGAAATCCTAATTGCAATGGAAACCCTAAAAGTGGATTAGAAACCCTAGGAAGCGAGCTAAGTTTAATATATTATGATGGTATGATTAATATAGGAAATTGTATGCATATTTTAGGATCTCATAATGTGCTTGCTTGCCTATTTGGATTTCTTGATTGGATTATTCTATCTCAAATCAGCGTGACAGGTTTGTGGTTATGCTTATAGATAATCGCTTTAGTTTCACAGTGATTCCCAAACGTTTTTATCAGTTGCCTGAACATAACTTCATGGATGAATTTTATTTCATGCAACTATAAAGTGACTATGATTATCACTATAAATATATATATATATATATAATTGGCTTAGATCCGGGTCATCCTCTGTGGCTTTGCAAAGTCTAAAAAAAGGGTAACCTGGAGCAAGGTCTAGGTTATCAAGAGTTAGGGATTGGGCTACCTACGTGTAGTGCCATGCAACTCTTTAGCGCACCATGAGTTAAGGAGTGGGCTACCTAGGGGTAGTGCCATGTGACTCAACCCTAGAAATTGATTCACATGTTTGGTAGGATGATGAGGGGTTTAATGGGGATCTACCATAAGGAAGGTAGCATCCAGGTCCACTGTAGGGACAACGCAGAGGATAGGGTATGTATGGATCGTGTAATTATATTTAAAACATAAAGTTGTTTGTTAAACTATAATTGACTGCAATATGTTGTTATGGGTAATTGCACGATTATTATTTCCCCCACATACCAGCATAATTCATTTATGCTGACCGACGTTTTGTTTGTCGGCATTTTAGGTTCAAGTGAATTGAACAAACAGTAGAGTGGCATATTTTGAATTAAATGAGAATTAAAGAACAAAGGAGGATTAGTTAGAATAGAATCTAGATATGGATAGAGGTAGATATCCGAGTTTTTGAAAAAGGCATGCAAAGCTATTTTTTATTACAACCTTTCAATTTAGTTTAGTAGAATTTGATAATTATTATTGATTATTTATTGAACCTTTGATCTGGAAATTGGGATAATGGCTCTGACATCTTGGTCTCCCTTAATTGGGGGTTACTGGGAGGCAGGGTCGTTACATTTGGTATCAGAGTGTAGGTTCCTCATTTAATCTGTAATAATTATTAAATTTTACAAACTTTGTAGAACCCAAGGGAGTTATTAGAGGATTTTCTGAAATACAGAGGTTTCTAGAAAAGGATCACGTCCGGCGGCTGGTAAGATTTTCCACCGCACCGCTAGTTGGAATACGAGGACTCCCGGATTAGTGTGACTTCCTGGCCAATGTCTCAAGATTTGACTCAAAATAAGATACCTTTAGGACTCTCTCATCTTGTTCATCCCTTCTCAACACAAATGTTGTTAAGGAATATAAGGATTGGGGTTTCCTCTCTTTTCCTCACCCTCTTAAGGTATGGGTAAGGTTGATAAGGTTTAAGGAATCCTCTACCAAATTAATAAAAAGCATGTAAATAAGATGTCATGGACATAAGCTTAATAGATTAAGCGTAAAAGAATAGATACATGCTTAGGTCGTATGACATAAGTTGTCATGCCCTCAGGAGAGACCTGAGGGTAGATGTCACAGAACCATTCTTACCCCAATCCCAATCTCACTGCCTAGATAGTGATAAAGGGATTGAAGCGCCCATCCCTGAGTGGCCCAATAGGATCAATCACACTGGCATATACAATAAGAAATAAATAACTTAAAAACTAGATAATTGAATAACAAACTAACCCAATATGGAGATATATCCGATTTATCTTTGTCATCAGAGTGTATGAGTGCGGAAGCGATCTTATTCAATATTCCATTTGTATTGCCTAAAATCAAGAAAATCAAGACACAATCATGCAATTGCACGGTACGCTATCAAAAACAAGCAAAACAGTTTATAAGAAAATAAGTATACTTGGCAGGACTTATATTTCAAAGTATAACAAACGATTTCCAAACATTCAATATCATTCGACAAAAAGGTTATTATTCAATGATTCAAATTTTATTACAAGTTCCCATTATGCTATAATTCGAGAAGCATGCTTATATATTTGTGTGACTTTATCACCCCAACGCGATGGGGTAAGTCACTGGGCTCCTTCTTACCATAGGAACATAGGAGGCCAATGTACAAGTCCCACCTCCAATGAGGGGGTTGTTGTACTCAATATCAACATTATCAACATTATCAATATCATCATTATTATCAATATACGAGCAGTCATAATGGGCATGCAATTTATGTTCTCATGTTTTTCAAAATATAGTATACAAAAATAGAGACGAATCATAGGGAACAGTAGCTCATCTAAATAAATAGCCAAGTATACAATCAAGAGATACATAAAAGTATCTTCAATACAATCTAGGAGGAGTCATATAATAGCGTACCTTTCACCGAAGATTTTGAGTACATATCGTCTAGTAATAGGTCGACCCTTCGAGTTAGATCCTAAAACACAATGTTTGGATCAAGGGTCAAGATCAAGATATTTGGAAATCATTTCAATATTCGAGATTAGGGTTACACTTTCCTAGGTCAACCTTGGGGCTAGGTCATCCACTTATAATCAATATTTCAATGTGTACAACATTATTTCAAGTATACAATATATTCAAGTGTGAATGACTTACCTAGGTTTTCTAGCATAGTATGTTTAACCCTAATTTATGATCATTATCCAAGTCATCATCAAATTTCTAAATCATCATCATCGTACTTAGTATAATTGGAATTCGGGATCAGGTTGATGGGTCAAAGTATATCAAGTGTTTAGCAAGATTAAGATCAATATCAAGATTACTCATATTCATTATAATCAAGATTGAATCCAGTAAAAAGATTTAGATCAAAAAGATTTATTTTCAAGAGTAGATGATTCAAATATAAGAATAATCAGAGTCCAAATCAAGGGTTTTCAACATTTAGTCAAGATTAACCACAAATAGAGTTATTTAGACCAATTACATAAGTAAGAGATATAGATTTAATTATATAAGTAAGCATAATTTGGAATTAGGATTGATGAGTATTTTTAATGGATTCACTGGATTTTTCTGATCAAGATAGACTACTTGTTCATAATATTTGGAGCTAGGATGTATTTTCTACAATTAAAACAAGATTTGTACATTTAATTGAATATCTGAGCAGAGGAGGGGTAAAATACCTTAAATTAGAAAATAGTGGGTCGTTTGATGTGTAAACGATGGTTGAGATTTGTCCATGTTGGCGAGGAAACCCTCTTGCATGGAGGTCTGGTTCAAAGGCTAAAATGGCTGATTCGATTACTTGATTTCTTGGTTCAGACCTTGGTTCAACTAAGTCGGGTCTATTGGGCCCCTTGGGTCGAACTGAACCCAGCGGTTTAGGGACCCTTCTTCCCTTCGCACAGGTCCCTCGTGCAGGTCCCTCATGAGGAGGCAGAGGAGCCTCACCGGCGCAAGGTAGATCTGGGGTAGGAGTGGCTGATGGAGGAAGTGAGGTGGTCGTCCAACATCTCCATGATCTTGCGAGCTTAGCGATGGTCACATGCGGTGGTAAGGCGCTGTGAGGAGGAGACGCCCAACTGGGCTAGGAGGAAGTGCCACACCAACAACAAGGAGGTCGGGGAGGTAAAATAGGGAGTTAGAGGCGGGTCGCAAGCTCCAAAATGAAGGCTTCTCTTGTGAAAAGATGGAGGGGGTCCTTTGCGGGGGTTTATATAGTACTAGGGTTAGGTTTAGGGGTTGATCAAGGTCTAGGTGCAGCCATGGCTGCCAGAAGGAGAGGGGAGAGCAAAGAGCTCATTTTAGCGGCATTTCAACGCATTAAACATGGTCAAGGTTGGGCCCTTTGAGTTTGAATTTGCGAGAACAAGATTTCTATTCGCTTGGATTTTCGAACTATGGTTGCGAGCAGGAGATCTCACTTTTGGGCTCTCATTCACTGCTCCCCGCTGATTGCGGAGGTAGAATATGATCAAATGGCCACTGGATCCGGCCATGTTCTGTGCAGGTCAGATCCAAGGGCTGGGGTTCGTCCCCTCCCTTTGCAGGTGGATCACTGACATGGAAAAAGAGTAATTAAAAAAGCAAACAAAGGGATTTTTAGCACATAACTTCAAAAATTCATAGAAAATCGTAGGAATGTCCAAATGACCTCAAATTTGGACCAAAGCTTCAAACTAATGTGGAGAATATCTAAATAATGTTTGAGAATCAAAAGACAAAGTTTGATTGACCAATTTTATTCTTTGGACCAAGTGATGAATGAATCCAATTTGAAGTGTTATAATGTGTATAAAAACTACATTGGCCACCATATCTTGGATTTGAGTCTCAATAATGATTATGAAGACAAGAAAAAATAATTGAGTATCATGAGTGAGTATAACAAGGGTGAAAAAGCAATTTCATCATACTTATGTAAAATTCCACTTTGTCACATTCTTCCCTCCTTAAAAAAATGTTGTCCCCAAAATTCAAAATATCCTCAAAATTTGAAATATTCAAATCCAGATCATATCCTCAATTACTAGAACATCCTCAACTATGAAATCAAAATCATGTCCTCAAATTTCATTTAGTCCCAAAAATCACAATTGAGATTCCATGTTCCATATCATAATCAACTTGGTACTAACATTATTTCATCATCGAGCAATAGAGTATAAAAATCAGCACATATATTGTCCAAAATCATTATATGAGTCATAAATATGTAAAGCATCCTATTGTCCACAAATTTGGACATATCATATTTTAGGTCAAACAAATAGATTTCAAGTGTACAAGGTGACTTTCGATCCCAATATCTCAGGGTCCTAGCTTCTCCATTGGCCTAGGTGAGGTTATACATCCATGATTTGTGATTTCATATTTCAATATTTTGAGACAACATCATACTTTAAATATCATTACTTTGAGCTCAAAATAAATTGGAAGCTCCCACCCTAGTCCTAATGAGAGCTAAACCCTAATTGATAAATCGAAAGAGTTAAAAATAGTCATAATTTCAAAATTTCAAAATTTGGGATTTTGAAGTCACTAATCATATATCTCAAGGTCCAAATAGTGTGATCATAGGATTTGTATTATTGAGATTGATAATCATGAATCACAAATACATTAATCAATATCAAGAGTCAAGATTTTAGACACCAAAAGTCATAGATCCAAAATTTGATCATATTCTAAAGCTAGGGTTTATATTCCTGTTCAGACCTTAGGGGAGATCACTCATCTATATTCAATTTTACCAACAATATTCAGGCAATATTTGATCAACATGTCAAGATTTCATTATCATAGTTTCCAAGGTTGATGAATGATCTACACCTAGGTCTATCTAGGAAGTCGACCACAAGCTATAGTCAACAATGCCATATGTCAAGGTTATTATCAAATCAATATTCAAGATCAAGTATCAAGCATGAGTTTAACCTATTAGGCTTAGATCAACCAGTCCAAATAGGGTGGAAGGGAAAATACCTTTCCAAACTCTAAATAATATGAAAATTTAGAGGTAGTCAAAACAGGGATGTGACCTAGGTTAGGGGAGTCATGAGTCAACTACTACCCTAATCTAGCACATTACTTACAGTGGTCACTATCCACTGATCTTATTCAAATAGGGAGAGTATAAAAAATTAAATCATATATATCAAAGTCATAAGATCAAAATTCAAGATAATAGGGCAATAATGTCAAATTTTGTAATTTTTTTCCTCTCATGATCAAGGTAATGATATAATTTGGAAATCAAGGATTTGAATTTGGCATTCAAGGAATCAGAGCATAATAGTGCAAAATCTAGTCCCATAATCATCATATCAAAATCGAGATTGCAAAAGGCAAAATAGTCAATAGGAAAACTACTTTTTTTTGCATCATAGTCTTACATCATGGTTTTGGGAGTCCTAGACTTAGTCAATTCATAGCCTAGTCATGATGAGCATCAAATAGGGAAAAAAAATTTGCTTAACTATGTTTGAGGTTTAATAAAAATAGGGCAACATGGAATAAATCAAATAGGGACCTTATTAACAATAAGGTATAAGGTACAACTACTTCTTATTTCACCAAAACAAAATTATCAATATTTATCTCAAACATAGAAAACATTTAGTCAAGTTTTGGTTAAATCGAGTTTGCATGATATTAGGGGTCATACATGAGTACTTTATTCCATGGATCAAAATTGAGTTTTTAAATTATGGTCAGATCATGGTATCAACTTTCAAAATTTAGCAATATTCACTTTTCCCATGCATAAGCTACCCATAATCAAGACATCAAGTGGTAAAAGGTCATGAGAAGGACCACATGATGAGATAAGAAGACTGCCTAATGTTCATCTACATGGGTGGCTTGGGATTGTCCTTAAAGAAGAGATGAGATGCTAGAAGACTCTCTAGGGTTTCACAAGAGAACCTTTAGGTCCACATCTGGATCAATTAAGGCCAGGTAGAGCGGGGGATCTCAACCACCTTGAAAAGAGACCTAAGCCTAGACACCTCAATTTTCACCATTATGGACTTTACGGTTTCTTGGGTGTAAGAGACCTAAGAAATTATTTACTTAAAGTATATGGGAGTGTGAAGGCTCTGATACCAACTGTCACAAAACCATTCTTACCCCAATCCCAATCTCACTGCCTAGACAGTGATAAAGGGATTGAAGCGCCCGTCCCTGAGTGGCCCAATAGGATCAATCGCACTGGCATATACTATAAGAAATAAATAACTCAAAAACTGGATAATTGAATAACAAACTAACCCAATATGGAGATATATCTGATTTATCTTTGTCATCAGAGTGTATGAGTGCGGAAGCGATCTTATTCAATATTCCATTTGTATTGCCTAAAATCAAGAAAATCAAGACACAATCATGCAATTGCACGGTATGCTATCAAAAATAAGCAAAATAGTTTATAAGAAAATAAGTATACTTGGCAGGACGTATATTTCAAAGTAGAACAAACGATTTCCAAACATTCAATATCATTTGACAAAAAGGTTATTATTCAATGATTCAAATTTTATTACGAGTTCCCATTATGCTGTAATTCGAGAAGCATGCTTATATATTTGTGTGACTTTATCGCCCCAACGTGATGGGGTAAGTCACTGGGCTCCTTCTTACCATAGGAACATAGGAGGCCAACATACAAATCCCACCTCCAATGAGGGGGTTGTTGTACTCAATATCAACATTATCAATATCATCATCATTATCAATATACGGGCAGTCATAATGGGCATGCAATTTATGTTCACATCTTTTTCAAATTATAGTATAGAAAAACAGAAGACTAATCATAGGGAACAATAGCTCATCCAAATAAATATCCAAGTATACAATCAAGAGATACGTAAAAGTATCTTCAATACAATCAAGGAGGAGTCATATAATAACGTACCTTTCACCGAAGATTTCGAGTACATATCGTCTAGTAATAGGTCGACCCTTTGAGTTAGATCCTAAAACACAATGTTTGGATCAAGGGTCAAGATCAAGATATTTGGAAATCATGTTTCAATATTCGAGATTAGGGTTACACTTTCCTAGGTCAACCTTGGGGCTAGGTCATCCATTTATAATCAATATTTCAATATGTTCAACATTATTTCAAGTATACAATATATTCGAGTGTGAATGACTTACCTAGGTTTTCTAGGATAGTATGTTTAACCCTAATTTATGATCATTATCCAAGTCATCATCAAATTTCTAAATCATCATCATCATACTTAGTATAATTGGAATTCATGATTAGGTTGATGGGTCAAAGTATATCAAGTGTTTAGCAAGATTAAGATCAATATCAAGATTACTCATATTCATTATAATCAAGATTGAATCCAGTAAAAAGATCTAGATCACAAAGATTTATTTTCAAGAGTAGATGATTCAAATATAAGAATAATCAGAGTCCAAATCAAGGGTTTTCAACATTTAGTCAAGATTGACCACAAATAGAGTTATTTAGACCAATTACATAAGTAAGAGATATATATTTAATTATATCAGTGAGCATAATTTGTAATTAGGATTTAGGAGTATTTTAAATGGATTCACTAGATTTTTCTGATCAAGATAGACTACTTGTTCATAATATTTGGAGCTAGGATGTATTTTCTACAATTAAAACAAGATCTGTACATTTAATTGAATATCTGAGCAGAGGAAGGGTAAAGTACCTTAAATAAGAAAATAGTGGGTCGTTCGATGTGTAAACGATGGTCAAGATTTGTCCATTTTGGTGAGGAAACCCTCTTGCTTGGAGGTCTGGTTCAAAGGCTAAAATGGTTGATTCGATTACTTGATTTCTTGGTTCAGACCTTGGTTCAACTGAGTCGCGTCTACTGGGCCCCTTGGGTCGAACTGAACCCACTGGTTCAGGGACCCTTCTTCCCTTCACAAAGGTCCCTCGTGCAGGTCCCTCATGAGGAGGCAGAAGAGCCTCACTGACGCAAGGTAGATCTGGGGTAGGAGCGGCTGATGGAGGAAGTGAGGTGGTCGTCTAACATCTCCATGAGCTCGCAAGCTTAGCGATGGTCACAGGCGGTGGTAAGGCATTGTGAGGAGGAGACACCCAACTAGGCTAGGCGGCGGAGCCGCACCAACAACAAGCAGGTCGGGGATGTAAAACAGGGAGTTAGAGGTGGGTTACAAGCTCCAAAATGAAGGCTTCTCTTGCGAAAAGATTGAGGGGTCCTTTGTGGGGGTTTATATAGTTCTAGGGTTAGGATTAGGGGTTGATCAAGGTCTAGGTGCAGCCATGGCCGCCAGAAGGAGAGCGGAGAGGAAAGAGCTCATTTTGGCAGCATTTCATTGCATTAAACATGGTCAAGGTTGGGCCCGTTGAGTTCGAATTTGCGAGAACAAGATTTCTATTCACTTGGATTTTCGAACTATGGTTGCGAGCGGGAGATCTCACTTTTGGTCTCTCATTCACTGCTCCCCGTTGATTGCGGAGGTAGAAGATGATCAAATGGCCACTGGATCTGGCCATGATCCGTGCAGGTCAGATCCAAGGGCTGGGGTTCGTCCCCTCCATTTGCAGGTGGATTGCTGACATGGAAAAAGAGTAATTAAAAAGGCAAACAAAGGGATTTTTAGCATAGAACTTCAAAAATTCATAGAAAATTGTAGGAACGTCCAAATGACCTCAAATTTGGACCAAAGCTTCAAAATAAGGTGGAGAATATCTAAAAAATGTTTACAATCAAAAGACAAAGTTTGACTGACCAACTTGATTCTTTGGACCAAGTGATGAATGAATCCAATTTGAAGTGTTATAATGTGTATAAAACTACATTGGTCACCATATCTTGGATTTGAGTCTCAATAATGATTATGAAGACAAGAAAAAATAATTGAGTATAATGAGTGAGTATAACAAGGGTGAAAAAGCAATTTCATCATACTTATGTAAAATTCCACTTTGTCACACTAGACCTTCTTGTCAGGAGGTTAAGTAGAGAGAGTTAGTCTTGGAGGTAGATACCTCCATTAAGAGTAGAGACCTGGCACATCCTCTGAGGATGATGCTAACCCTAATCCTTAGTGGGGGATTAGAGGGAGAGATGGCATGATGAGTTAGATGTCATGGTAGACTAGGTGACCTAAGGAGGTGGTGAAGGTTCTGGATATCATTCAGCAGTATAGACCAAATCTAGGTTTAATTTTAAATATCAATAAAATAGAGATTTTTTGGCCTCAATGTGATGGTAGAAAGCTTCAAAATAAGTTTTTCCCGAAAGATATTGGGAGACCTTTACCTAGAGTGAAGCTGCTTGGAGGAGCTGTTAGCAAATACAACAATTTTATTGGAGGTTTGGCTATGGAGAGGGCTTCGAAGGCTATTGACTTGATGCATCTTCTTCCGCAGTTAGGTGATCCTCAGAGTGAGCTCCTATTACTTCGTTCATGTATGGGAATTGCAAAGCTTCTTTTTGGCTGAAGGACTTGTCAACCTAGGTACATCGAAGAGGCAACATCATGTTTTGATAGAGAGTTGCGAGCATCTATTGAAGACATTATTGTCTATGGAGGTCCCTTTTTTTGGGACTTCCAATTGAGGTTGGCTTCATTTCTGATCTGTCTTGGTGGCTTGGGACTTAGTTCAGCTGTTGAAGCTTCTTCGTATGCTTTTGTGGCATCTAGGGCCCAATCTTGGGTTCTTTAGGATCACATCCTATGAGGTAGTGGGATTCACGGTATGGACACTAACTTTGATTTCGCCCTAGAACATCTTCGTGTAATGATTCTTTCCTTTGATCTCAGTTGTTTTTCTAAAAAATACATCGTCCCCCCAAAGGCACAAAATGCTTTGGCGAGTGCTCTTTTTAGTAAAATAATTGAGGATATGGACTTTAAGTTTGCTATGACCATTCCACAAAAGGCAGTTTTTGAGTGTCTACAAGCTGATCATGCTTAAGATTTTCTTCTTACTATTCCTATTGATGGACTTGGTCTGCACATGTCCTCAGTGGAGTATCGTAGTATCCTCAAATATCGTCCCATGATTCCCTTATTTCTAGTCGACGAGATATGTCCAATTTGTCGTAAGGCGTATTTGGACTCTTTTGGGGAGCATGTGGTTCATTGCAGGGAACTTCTAGGTTTTAAGTACAGACATGATCTTGTTAGAGATGTTCTCTTTAATGTTCTCAGACGTGCAGGTGTTGCTTCTAAGAAAGAGGCACCGTGAACTTTATAACAAATCCACAAGAAGGGAGGTCGACACTTAGACCTGCTGATGTTTTGGTTTTTGGATGGATAGGTGGAAAACATGCATGTGTGGATCTGATAGGGGTTTCTCCGTTAGTGGGATTGAGAAGTGAGACTTTTACAATAGGACATGTTGTTCTTAAAGCTGCTTCAGCCAAAGTAGCCAAGCATGAGAAAGCATGTATTGAGAATCAACACGCCTTTATCCCATTTGCTTTTGATACTTTTTGATTCTTAGCACCAGATGTTGTGGAGCTTCTGAAGAGCATCTAAAAAGTTATGAATAGTAATGTAATGTCTTCTAAGTGTATGGATGTAGTGTTTCAAAGGAATGGCTTTTCCATCCAGAAAGGACTAGGCTCTAAGTTTATCTTCATCAAGAAAACTCTGAGCTTATTCTCTTGGTTATCAACCTCAACCTTGTAACACTTGCAAATTTCCATACAGCTCATGATAAAAACATCCTCATTATTCCTCTTAGTGTTTGTAAACCATTCATGTATCATTCACTCCACAAGGGCATGTTATCATCTCTGTCCTCATACCTCATAGCAACGTTCCAACTCACATCATCTTTTATCCTTGGTGTATGGAATGTGTGTTGTCCTATCACTCACTCCCATAATAAGAGGAAATAAGCATTTTGCTACAGTCCAAATACAGAGTTCTTCTTGTTCCAAGAGTAGAGATGGTACATCCCACCTTGTCAGTACACATTCAAATCTAAGTTGAAACGAGCATCTTATGCCTCGACATCACAATCATCTTGATATCAAAGTTACTTCCATGGAAAACTAGTTTCGAACCTACTTGGGTTCGCACACATTCCTTGGTCATCTCCTGTAGGTCTATAGGGTGTCGACACTTTTGGGGTCATCCATCTTCCCTTATGCATCCAGAGAGTGCCCTACTCATCCACCCTTTGGGTCCCATGAGTTCATGAAGGTGATCAATCTCCTAACCCATGGCCTCAGACAATGATAGTTGTTACCTCCTGACCCTATGGCCATGTGCAACGAGGGAATTAGGAAACTCCTACTTCCATCGGTCTTATCCCTACCTGACCCTAGGATAGACTTAGAATTCTATCATAGTACATGTTCAACTTAGAACCTTACCCAAGCCTTCATCATCTCTCTCTGCATTCATGGACTGACTTTCATCCTTTCATAGGGGTCATGGTGACATGCCTACCTTGGTCAGGCCCCCATATTGGTTACCTCCATGGTAACACATCCATATGAACTTAGAGATGGTTATATATGGGTCTACATGTTCATTCTCATACTATGTACTTTTCACTTAGCTTCTTAAGATCCTATGAGACCTCTTTAGGTTACCTTAAACTAGTAAAACTGGTATACACCCTACAAAATGGTTCGACTCCCAGGATAGGAGGAAACTACATCTTGATAACAAAGGTCACAAATGTCCTTATGTTTAGAGTTTACATCCACATGAGCATGCTTAACTCTAGAAAGCCACTAAGGCACAAGCAGACCACCTGCTAAACCATGCTCGGTCACACTTGTTCTCATTCTCCACATTGGATCAAGATCATACCTACCCATGTCATCAACTTAGCTGTGAGGGGTTCATCAAACATACCTTAAACTCAAGGGGTTTCCTTTTTCCTCTAAACATGAGGAGTATCATGCTCAAATCTTGTCATGAGCATCATCTACACCACTTCCCCTCTTAGGCCTAGGAACCCTAGGTCCACTTTTGGGTGTCAAAGTGCATGCTCAACCTCTTAACCACGAATCAAGAATGTATAAGGCATGACATGCACTTCCTGTCATCCTTCTACGTGAGCAACACTTCAGAGTTGAGTCGTCCTCAAGGACAACCAACAAGGTACAAGGCCTCACAACCTGTTACTAAACATATCCAGGTCTAAGGAACTCTTCTTCCTATCTCAGAAGGTAAACACCTACACCATGGGCACATAGGTACTAGAAGCCTCATCCTCTCTCTAGAATTTGGTTCCTCTAATGGCAACCAAGATATCATCAGCCTACAGGGATCAAGCATGAGGCAACCACTATCATCTACTTAGGCCACATCATCCTCATTTCCCCACTTTTCCTCATATCTCGGAGTCTAGGCTTCCAACCTTCTTGCTTGGGTCTTTCTCTCTCTCTCTAGAGCTAACTCCACAACCAGCCTTATCCTAAAGGTCCTCTCACCATGAAGATGGATCAAGCTCACAAGCATACCTCTACATGGTGACGCCTATGTTCAAACTTATGTTTGCTCAAGGTTATCCCTAGCCATTTATGCTTATCTCATCAGCTTTCCAACATACTCCCTTGGCCAGGGTTTTAGCACGGCTGACGTACTATGGTTGCCTATTATGCCATGCTCATATAAGCTCATGGGGTTTCCATAGGTTCTTATGTAACCTCATCAAAGAAGGAGCTATCCTTCATTCTAACATGCATGACCCTTCCCAGGGTTGGGTAGCTAAAGGTACTAGGTCAACCAACCTCTCATAGCTCATATGGCATCCAAGGCATTTCACCCCATACTTTCTCTTTAACACACCATAGATCGATAGAGGGTTTGAGCAAGTTACATCCATAAAATCTATTATTCATAGGTTGCTTATGTTTCTTAATACTTTTCTCGTTAATGTCTTTGTTTCACATGCACATGTGCATGCGAGAGATAATAAGTGGAATGCATGGAGGTGTATGTCTTCAACTTTACCTAACACCCAAGGATGTGAAGTGGTAATGGATGCTGTGGATGAGATACAACTGCCTAGTTTAGATGGAGGCTAGAAGAGGTTGTTAGGTTAACCCTCAGTTGGAAAAGAGATAAGTGTGTCTAACACTCAGATGTAACAAGATCTGTTTAACAAGTTAGTTATTGTTTGGTTAGCCAGCTTCGGCCTTGATACAATGAAAGGATGGTTGTAGAACCTCAGATGCACTTCTCTGGAAAGGAAGGTGATGAAACCCCGATTAGAGTGGTTTAGGGTTTTTGTGGAATTGATCTTACGGAATCATGACAATATGGGAGATCATGATTTAAGATCACCATATACCGTGGTACTACCAAGATAATAAATGACAGTAGTACTTTGGATGCCTAAGATGAAGTTAGATGTGGTATGTTTCCATGCAAGCCAGGAGGTGAAGGATGAACACCAGTAACCCAGTGTATTGACATAGAGGATAAAGAGTCCCTGAGAGCGAATGGGAGTTCATCACTATGGATGTTGTAAGTCTCCCCTAGACCAAGGAAGGTCAAGATGCAATATGGGTTATGGTAGATCGCCTTACCTATATGACATGAGAAAGAAAGAGTATTGTCAAAGGATAGATCTGGTTGAACTACATATGAGAGAGATGGTTCAACTACACCTTGATGTGAGTTCAAAAGTTCTTGAGTATGACCTAAAGGTTCACTTTCTTAAGGTGGAAGTAGGTACATGAAGAACTCGATGTCAGTACCGCTTATCACCCCTAACTAATGGTTAGTATGATCCAGACTAGAGGGTCTGATGAGAGCATGTGTGCTCATTCAGGGTGATATCTAGAGACAGTTCTTGTCTTCTATAAGATGTGATGATAACCACCATAGCCAGTGTCGGGATGTAAAGGAGCTCTAAAAGGGAGGATGTGTCGGTCACCATGATGTTGGTGAAGGGACCTCACGAAGGCCTGAAAAGGACCACAGTGAGTGCAGATGAAGTCGCTTTGATCGTATGATGGCTGAAAGGAGCCCAAGGATGATATGAGTCGTAGCTGATACAAAGTAGACTAACATGCAGTTCACTGTGGGGGAATATGTGACATGAAAATCTGACCCGTCTAAGTTATAGCTAAGAGAGATGAGTCCATGATGCATGGGTTCTTTTTGGGATGGATTGGTGGAGAAGGTTAAGTTTGACCTTACCCCTTTAGGATAAAGTAATGTGTGATGAGTTCCATGTGTCCAATTTAGAGCACTATGTGAGGTACCCAGGCCATGTGTTGAGCAATGAACCTAGTGAGCCCCAAGGGAGGCTAAAATGACCTAAGTCACCTGTGAGGTCTATAGATGCCAAGGTGAAAGAACTTAAAGAAAAGAATATGTGATGATAAAGGTTTTTTGGAAGCGCCATGGATAGGGCACAACCACATAGGGGCCAATGATGGACATGGAAAAGTCTTATCCTGAATTGTTTAGTTGCTTGATGGAATTTTGAGGGCAAAATTCCTATAAGAGGGGAAGGATGTTACAACCCCAACTTTTGGGTTCATTTGGTGAGAAATGTAATTTCTCATATTAAAGATATTGGAACAAATAAAAATATAATTTCTTTGGAATAAATGAGTTTTGTTTACAATAGCCTTGTTGGTTGTTTTGTGGGATTTATTGGCCATTGGGCACAATAACAAGGAAAAGACAAAAGGAACTCCATTATTAATAAGAAAATGAAGAAAAGAAAGATGTAGAAACCTCTACAAGGCAAAAGAATATAATCCAAAGTTGGATTTCGTAGCTCTTGGGTTCCTTGGGTTCCAAGTATCCAAAGTAGCAAAGATAATGCGTCAAGAAAAGAAAAGATCAATTAAATATTTCTTTATTAAGAAAGAAATTGAAAACAATGATAAAATGTGTAAAATAAGTTGAAAGAGTTATAATTGAGTTATCCTTGGTGGATTTTCGTATCCAAAGGATTCCTAATGTTAAAAGGAATGTCAATGAAGAAAAAAAAGATAAAGAGAAATCCTCAAAAAGAGATATTGCAATAAAGAAATAAATAAGATAATGAGAAATAATGAATATATATGCATCTAGAAGGATAATAAGTATCCTTAAAAAGGAATTTCGAAATATGAGAGTTTCTTGGGGTCCAAGGTGTCCCAATGGAGAAAAGAAACGAGAAAATACCAATAATAACAAAATAAAAGAATAATATGATGCATAATGAATGAATTTTGTGGTATTGTTAAAAAGGTGGTATTTTCTACTAAAAGAAAATATAATTTTGTGGCCAATGGATTAAAAGGCAAGTACAAAGATAATGAAAGAGGTAAATTTCGAAATCCTAATATTTAAAGAATAAAGAATATTAAAAAGATAATTAGGAGAGAGAGGAACTTGCTTCTCATTGAAGGAATTGGATTCCTATTGGGAAAATGCCTTGTATCCTTGTGGATGAACACGATAGGGCGTGGTATCCTCCCCTATATAAGGGGTAGACTCTCTGGTTCGAGTTCAAGAGGGATCTTATGCAACACCCTTTCTTCTTCTTCTTCATTTTTGTGCAAACCCTAACTGAGAAGGTAGAGCAACCCCGAAGAAGACGAAGGGACATGGAGTGGTCCGGATGGTGGCCTGACGTTTCCACAATGACCGAGGATGATTAACCATCATCCCTGGACTCTCACGAAGGAGCTACACATGTGGGAGGGCTGCACTTGGGTGGCGAGTTGCATATCGGCCCACCTCAAACCAGCCATGCTAGTCGTGATCTGAGTGGTGCCCCAAGGGCGACGGAGGGCAACAGAGCTAGGGTAGGGGTCGGCGGCAACCATTATGGCCCCGGAGGAAAGAGAGCACACTCGCAACCTATTGCAGATCGTGGCTCTGCTAGGTTACGTGAGGAGGAAGATGACCCTTTGGGTCGTTAGACGGGTTTGCCCCTCCACGGGATGAAGGAGTATCCACTTAACTGAGGGCAGTTTCGACTTTTTGAAATGTTTTCAATCCTAGCCAAGCAATGTTGCATGGAGCAGGTGACGTGGCATCCTCTGATTGGTCCAAAAAGGTAATCCTTTCAAAATTCATAACTAAATAATGGTACCTTCGATTGGTACATATAATATATGTATTTTGCTCAAAAAAACGAGAAGAATTCAATAAAAATGGCTTTAGAGCCTAACTCCTATTGAAATTCGAAAAGTAGTGTAAGTTATCAACTTTAATGAATTAAAGATTAAGAAACCCTATTTTGAGATGATTAATGTAATTAGTAGAGTTTAATGTAATTAGTAGAGTTCTCATTGAAGGAATTGGATTCCTATTGGGAAAAGGCCTTGTATCCTTGTGGATGAACATGATAGGGCGTGGTACCCTCCCCTATATAAGGGGTAGACCCTCTCGTTTGAGTTTAAGAGGGATCCTATGCAACACCCTTTCTTCTTCTGCTTCTTCTTTTTTGTGCAAACCCTAACTGAGAAGGTAGAGCAACCCTGAAGCAGACGAAGGGACATGGAGTGGTCCGCATGGTGGCCTGACGTTTCCAAAATGATCGTGGATGATTAACCATCATCCCTGGACTCTCACGAAGGAGCTACACCTGTGGGAGCGCTGCACTTGGGCGGTGAGTTGCAGATCGGCCCAGCTCACACCAGCCGTGCTAGTCGTGATTTGAGTGGCGCCCCAAGGGCGGAAGAGGGCAATGGAGCTAGGGTAGCGGTCGGCGACAGCCATCGTGGCCCTGGAGGAGAGAGAGCACGCCCGCAACCTATTGCAGATCGCAACTCTGCTAGGTTACGTGAGGAGGAAGATGACCCTTTGAGGAGGTTTGCCGCTCTATGGGCTGAGGGAGTATCCACTAAACCAAGGGCAGTTCTGACTTTTCAAAATGTTTTCAAACCTAGCCGAGCAATGTTGCATGGAGTAGGCGACTTGGCATCCTCTGATTGGTCCAAAATGTAATCCTTGCAAAATTCATAACTAAATAATGGTAGCTCAGATTGGTACATATAATATTTGTATTTTGCTCAGAAAAATGAGAGGAATTTATTAAAAATGGTTTTAGAGGCTAATTCATATTGAAATGCGAAAAGTAGTGTAAGTTATCAACTTTAATGAATTAAAGATTAAGAAACCCTATTTTAAGATGATTAATGTAATTAGTAGAGTTTAATGGATGATTAAAGTTGATAATATCTTTTTAATCATGAAAAGATACATTACGATAAAAAAGGATGAACTTTGCACGTAATTGATTTAATTTAGAAGTTCATGTGTATAAATATGCTTTAATGGGCCTTGAAACCTTAATATTAGTAAATGTGACTCTTAATGGTTTTAATTATTCAAAATCGTTAATAGAGCTAAGATATGATGATTCTAAGCTATTTTGAGTATAAAGGTTCCTAATTGTGAATAAATACCCTTAATATGATAATTAGGGTTTTCTAATGGATAAAATGTGGAATTAGTAATAAATGGAGTTCATAGGTGAATTGGACCACAATAAACTATGAATTGATGATAAATGAGCATAATGATCTTGTCATCGATTAAAATGATAAAAATGGTAGCTTTGATGTAAAAAAGCTTAATGGACTTCATTGATGGCTAATTGTGCCTTTAATCTGAAAATAAGGTTATATGTTGTTAAAGGATAACCTTAATATCTTTTGTGGAGAATAGATGAGATAATTAGGGTTTGAGAATAATTGTATAAAATTAGGGTTTAAAATAGTAAAAATTAAGCAAAATCCTAATTGCAATGGAAACCCTAAAAGTGGATTAGAAACCCTAGGAAGCGAGCTAAGTTTAATAGATCTTGGTGGTATGATTAATATAGGAAATTGTATGCATATTTTAGGATCTCATATTGTGCTTTCTTGCCTATTTGGATTTCTTGATTGGATTATTCTATCTCAAATCAGCCTGACAAGTATGTGGTTCCGCTTATGGATAATCGCTTTAGTTTCACGGTGATTCCCGAACATTTTTATCAGTTGCTTGATAATAACTGCTTGGATGACTTTTATTTCATGCAACTATAAAGTGAAAATGATTACCACTATAAATATATATATAATTGGCTTAGATCTGGGTCCTCCTCTATGGATTAGCAATGGCTAAAAAAGGGTAACATGGAGCAAGGTCTAGGTTATCAAGAGTTAGGGATTGGGCTACCTACGTGTAGTACCATGCAACTCTTTAGCACACCATGAGTTAACGAGTGGGCTACCTACGGGTAGTGCCATGTGACTCAACCCTAGAAATTGATTCACCTCTTTGGTAGGATCATGAGGGGTTTAATGGGGATCTACCATAAGGAAGGTAGCATCCAGGTCCACTGTAGGGACAGCGCAGAGGATAGGGTATGTATGGATCACGCAGTTATATTTAAAATGTAAATTTGTTTGTTAAACTGTAATTTACTACAATATGTTGTTATGGGTAATTGCATGATTATTTTTTCACCCACATACCAGCATAATTCATTTATGCTGACATACATTTTGTTTGTCGGTGTTTTAGGTTCAACTGAAAAGAACAAACAATAAAGTGGCATATGTGGAATTAAATGAGAATTAAAGTACAAAGGAGGATTAGTTAGAATAGACTCCAGATGTGGATAGAGGTAGATATCCAACTTTTTGAAAAAGGTATGCAAAATTAATTTTTATTACAGCCTCTTAGTTTAGTTTAGTAGAATTTGATAATTATTATTGATTCTTTGTTGAACCTTTGATCCGGAAATTGGTATAACAACTTTGACCTCTTGGTCTCCCTTAATTGAGGGTTACTGGGAGGCGGGGTCATTACATAATCCTCCTTACAATTGAACTTTAATGTCTTCAAGTAATTCCATTTGCCCATTATATCTTGACATAATCTTATCTAGCATGTACCTAAAATGTCGTGAAGCCAAAACGCAAATCAGTATATAAATTATAATGTGTATGTGGGGTGCATGCTAAAGTGTACAAGTACATAACAACATATATACCATCAAATACTTTCAAATAAGAACTAGAATTTTGTTCTCTTAATCTCATCTTTATGTAATACTCATAGTGCCATTACAATTGAAGAAAATGTAAATAAACATACAATAGTTTAGTTGTTCGATCTTTGAGAAACACTAAGCAAAAACTAGAAAACTAATGCGGGTAGTCATAGGTGTAACCATGTACCTTGATGGTGAGCCATTCAGATCAAGCAATTATACTTCTTGTATATTCAATCAAGTCAATCAACATATCCAAAAAATCAAGCATTCATCATTTATAATTTACATGTATGTAAATCCTAAAGTGTATATCACACTAATCACATTTAACCCTACTCTGATCCTAATCTATTGTTTAGGTTTTGGGTAAGGAATAATAGTATTAACACTATTTCCATCTAACCTTAAATACTAGGTGAAACCCTAAGTACTATAGTCGACATATCCTTTCATTGTGACCATTTATCTCTAATTAGTTTCATTAACAACATAGAAGGTTGGGATTATTAACCCTAATTCTTCATATGCATGACTGTTCACTTTAGCAACTCTAATTACCATCATTGTGGTCATAATCATTTTAAACCACCACTATTTCCATGTTATTTGAGTAGATCACAAAGAAACATATTTAAATTGATTAACCACCTAATCCTTAAAACTAAGGTTTTATACCCTGAAACACTTACTAATGATTATCCTCTTTTGTAAACCCAAGTTATCTTATCATCATTATCATCTTGATTAACATCATAGGAAACATCATCAGAATATAGCATAAAAGAAAGGGTTTTAATGTTTTTAACATGATGAAGATGCAAATCTAGGGTTTATGTGCTTTAATCACCACTTAATCATATATTAACCCTATGTTTAGAACAAGGAGCATAATTGGGGATCAAAGATATTTTACTTATGTTCTTCTCTTTTTTCTAATCAAAATGGTATACAATTTAGCTATGTTAGGGTAATGCTAGCATTTGCTATGAATTTTACAAGAAAAGCATATTATACCTTAAACATAGGGTGACGCGGCGGCTCCCCATTGTCTGGTCAACCTCCAACATGTTGCCTTAATGGATAAGTTATTTGGTTCACACTGGGTTGAGCTTGGACCGGCCAGCCCAAGGATTCTTTTTCACCTCTCACCCTGTTAGGTCAGGGCCTTTCCTCCTAGATCTTGTTCTCACGTGAGGCGACCCTACAATGTCCTAGGCACCACTTTGGACGATGTGTTCGACACCCCTACTGCAATGATGAAACCCAGATCCCCCTATGTACATGCATCTTTCTTTGACATTGCAACTAGAGCCATCTCTATCATCTAGTCATTCAAGGTGCCGAGCAATCACCCTTGTAAGGCACATCAACCTCATACACCTTAGACTCACAACCATCCTCCCTTGTGCACCCCTCAGGCTGTGCTCTATTGTTTGTGTAGGTCACACCTACTACTACCAAATTGATCATTCTCACACATGGAGTAACATCACATCTAACTATCTCAGTCACCACCCTGGATCCTTCTTTCCCCATCGACTTTGTCGTCTACAAGTTCTCTGACTGTTGCTCACTCTCACCAATTGCAGCAGAGTCTGGGTGGTAGAGGGGTGTAGCAGCGAGACTTTCTGTGGATTCTTTCATAGTTGGAACATGGAACTCTAACTGGGAGGAGGACAACGAAAAAGGGAAGAGAGTACCTCTGAGAAACCACTTTTGTACCCTGCTTTACAGTGGTCTAGTCCCATATATATACATTATTCTCACATAGATCATCTTCTGCTCTCACACCTTTAGGATTCATCTCCATTAAACCCTTTCCCTTTCTAATATTTCTTATCCTCACATGTATATAATTTAATCATGGATTGATGGGTCAAGTTCCCATATGTTTAAGGAAATGATATTAATATATATGTCTTCCTTTTCTTTATTAATAAAACCCATGGTTATTTTCTATTTAGAACTGTAAGAAACCACTACTACCTTAGGCCTTGAATTTTGTATAAGGAAAAGAAGTAATTAATATCTTCCCTTGCATCAAAAGAAATATCTTTTGCAATTATCTTACAATGATACCTTCCTTTGCAAGCATTAACTAATATTAGGGGAAAGGCAAGGCATTTTGTTTAGACATCAATTAAACATATTCTCCTTATTTTCCCTTATATGAAAAGCTTGAATTTTGTAATGACTTGGATTTGGCAACAGAAAGCCATCAAGGAAAGTACATAACCATTTGGTATACATTTAATAATATGTTCCTTAAATTATAGGTATCTCTTTATGACTTGGGATCTGGATCATTCTTTTCCTCCCTTTAATTAACATTTTTCCCAAATCATATTTAATCCAGATGATCCTATGGAAAAAACTGGCTAATTAGATGTTATATTAAAATAATAATTATTATATCATGGGTATCATTTTTCTATAGAATTCTCATCCTTTTCAGTACAATTTTGAAACATAATAAAGGTGAAAACAAAATAATACTAATTTTTGTCTCATACATTGTGTTGACAATAATGGCTAGGTAATTATTCTTTTCATTATATAAAATACCACACATCTTATTCACTTTTGGAAAATTTTGCAATATCTGATAATTTTATTATTCAACAATTCATAAAGTAATTGTCATTCATGTATGCACAAAAAATCTCTTTTCTAGAGTATTCCACATAATTACATATTTAAAACTTCCATTGTGAATTATCTTTAGTAATTTCTTTATTATTGGATATTTCTCTCTTTTTGGTCCAAAATCAATTTATGGTTTATTGCAAACACTGAACTACACAAATCCATCTGATATGGGACAATATTATGTAACCTTGATGAATTGAATATACTCATGAAATTTTATTCTGTTTCTATAATTTGTATTTTAGTATAACATCATTTGAAAAATCAAAATATTTACGTCTATTACAACATACCATTTTAGTGTGTCTGCAATACACAATTTCATTCATGAAATTAAGTGAGGATCAATTCCCCTCTCAGGTCCCACTCCTTACAAGATGGTATCAGAGCCCATGGTAGTCGGAATATGACTATTTCTATTTTGTCTCCCTAATTAGAACCATTGCATTAAATAGTCACCCTCTAAGTGAGATGTATACCCTACAATTGACCTATGATGTGCATGAGATGATGAAAGGTGGATTTAGGATCATATGAGGTATGCATAAGAATATTGATTAGTAAACAATAATGTGATGAGGCTCTACTTGCTCAAACCCTATGGTGTAGGCAAGTTCTGACATGTACCTTTGAATATAATGAGGTTCAATTTGAGGAAGGAGTTAGGTTATGAGGGTGTTGAGGTAGTAGGATAAGGAGATCTTACATGGAAATCATTATTGGTTTCAGATTGATTTTAATGCCAATTTCACTTTTATATCACAAAGTTTTGTTGTAAAATTATTTTTCTTTTTTATGTTATAAGTATACAAAAATTAGATTTTCTCAAGGTTTTCTTAAATTAAGTAATAAAGATATGTGTAAATTATTTATAGAGAAACCCTAGAATTAGTTAGAATAGAAATCTCAACCCTGGTTTTGGCTATAAAGTGGTGACTAGGAATATGTGGCATTATTTAAAGGTTTAGTTGACCTATCATTTTGTACACTACAATCTTTAGTTTTGAGATGTGAATCTTACGTTTGTTAGGTTACAAACACAAGGACCTAAAGCCCAACCAAAGGTGGACTAGATCATATAGTGGGAGGAATGACCTATGTGTATCATAAACATACCCATGTGTTTGATATAAAACCCTAATACCATTAGTTTTGTCTAATTCAGCTTAGTATGTTAATCCTTTTAAGGGGTGGAGTCATGTGACCTTTAGACTCTAGGTTGTAATTCAACTATAAAGGTTGTTTGAGCATAATGATAGATGCATTAACTAACTCTTATTAGCTTTCCCAATAAATGTTTGATAGATATAATGATCACGTAACTAAGATAATAAATGAACTCAACTAAGTTGACCATATGAATACTAATTAAAATCAGTTCTACATATTGAATTTCAGCTTACCTAAAATGGTGACTATAAATAGTGCAAGGTGGTAATTTGGTTTGGAAAGTATTCAAGGATCTATTTTGTTCCCCCTTTTCAGTAACTTGATATAATATTGATAAACTAATGTTAAACATTTTAAAATTTCATAGGCATAACCTTGACCCGCTTGGTCATAATAAATTGAAGTGAAAATAAATTAAGTATAAAATAAACCTAATAAGCATGATTGATGTGGATCAGGATTTTGAATAATCCATTCAATTAGGGCTAATTTGGTTGGAGGTAAAACCAACCAACTTAAGGAGTTTAGAAATAGGAAATTGAATGAGAGGAGTCAAAATGGAAACGTGTAGGTTTGGTTCTAAGTAAATAGAACTCAGCAATTTTGTGTGTTTTCATTTGGTTTCATGCACTTCATACATTCTATAAAAGGTTATGATAGTTGCATGATATTCAGTTGCTTTTACCCTTTTCATAAAGGTCTTATGTTGTGACATTACAATTTGATTTCATGTGGAATCTTGAGGGCAGCGAAGACATGTTGCAGCATTGGATAATCTGGAGATAGAACCACACCCATTTTTCTCGCGGTCCATTTTCCATATTTGCAGTACAGTGCAATTGCATGTTGTAGTTGGTTTTCACATTGTGTGTTGGAGTTGCACCCAACCAAACAAAAGGAGTTGAAAACCTTGTGTAGTTGCAAGTGGATCAGTTGGTTTTCGATGCAACCAAACGAACCCTTAATTGCAAATAAAATGGTGCTTAAATATATGATCAAACCCTAATTTTACACCTTAACTTTAATATGTAAAAAATACTTTAAGTAATGGCTTGGTCAAAAGATAAACAATAATTGTTGCACTTTAGCAATTTGTAAATTTATAGAAAAATATACATAAGAAACTCTTGAAGTACCCAAACCCATAATCCTTAGAAGAAAATGTATATGGAGACAATGATGATAAAACTACAATCAAAATGTAGATATATCTAATAAGTGTGATAATGTTGAAAAAAATCCTAGGTTTTGGATTAAATCATTTTCTTTAGCTTCTTGTGAGTGAAGATAATGGAGATAAGATGCTTGGACTATCACATTTACATCTTGGTCAGTGGTGACTCTTTACTCTAGGTTATGAATGTTTGGATTTTGATGATGAAATCCTCTTTAAGGAGCGAAGTGTCATAACGTACCAAAACCTAGGATCTTATCCTACTTCCTCAAGTAAGTGGTTAGTAAGCTCGGTTCCTTTGATTTGACCAAATAAGGATAAAGTTATGCCTTAATTGATATTGTTAATGCATATAACATGTATATCTCAATGGTAACACATTACATATTTAGGCTTGTAAATGATATAACATATTAAGTGGCCATAGTGTACTCATAAACATAATAACTTAATTATGTATTGAATTGTAAGTTGATTTATTAATATGTCTCATATGTTTCCTTTGCAAATGAATATGCATATAATGGCTAAAATATGTTTAGTTAGATGTATAATGTGCTTTGGAATAACAATTGGTGTTCCATGTCCAGGACATAAATAAGAAAAAAAAGAAACATACATAATTGAACAACATATGAAATGAGGACAAAGAAAAACAATGATAAAACTAAAAAATAAATAAAAGACCACATGCTAGCTTGTAAAGAACCCAAAAAAGGGGCATTTTGTTGTTTTTTATTTCTTTCTCTCGCTTGAAAATTTCCCCCCCTATCACCCCTCATTTGTATATCAATTTCCACTACAAGGGGATTTTTTTTCATAACTACTCAATCACTTCATAAACAATGTGGGGGAAATAGAGGAAAGAGAGAGTATGAGGAGGGAAATAATGTATGAAGAGGGGTATGAATACAAAGAGTATGAGAGATATTATATATTTCAATCTAGGCTATTCTGATCTTCATGAAGATTCTTATTATACATCACATCCATCTTTTGGTATCTTTATGGTACTTAATTTCCACGAAGCATCAAGCTTCTAGTGCATTGATAGGTATTTTTTGTATGCCTTATAACACAAGTGCACGCTATCAGAGTAATATAGGCCAATGAGGACTGTATATCAAACATGGGGAAACATAAATTTAGAAACTACTACTAATTGCAATACGATCAGCTAGGCCGAAGAAAACATTGATTGGAGTTTATTAACTAAGAATACTAATAATGAATCTAAAATTACTGGTGATTGATCAGAATAGGAAGGAATTCCTCAAGATTACGGTTTCACCTTGGTCATCATTGCAATTAATAATTATAACATTAATAATGATCTCTCTTAACCCTAGACTAAGAGCATGTGAAAGAATCACCCACTCTCACGACGTAATTTACTATCTAAGCTAACACCAATCCCACTCTTGTATGGATTATGTTATTTGTTAGGTGCTTCATCGATAACTCTGAGTAGTTTCTTCATGTTTGTAAGCCACTTTTCTCAAAGGGTGATATAAAAATGTTTTTTATATGATTTTCCATCCATTAATTTCCTCTTTCAAAGCATTTAAAGGTCTAATTAATTACCTATGGTGATCATGCATGGATAGTTCATGACAATCACATAGAAAGAAGTCAAAAAATTTAGAGAAATTGATGTATTACTGCATAAGAGTTAAATACAATGCCTCACCAGGCAACTCCTAGGTCCTACGGAATAAGGGGTGTAGCACCGCATGGTTTTCATGGTCAACAAAATAGAAGAGATGAAGAAAAACATGAAGACCATTAGAAAAACTAAGGAAACCTTAAAGAAGATGGTCTAAAAGATATCTTCTCGCACACATGTTGATTTCCTACCATTTGGATGAAAATCTGTCTGCTGGAAGTGACTGGATAGTCCAGAACATGACCTTCTTCTCCACTTTCTCCTCTTTTTACTCTCGACTACCCTCCAACAGAATTAAAATGTGATGTTATGTCTAGACAAATTCACTTAAGTCATAGAAGTGACTTAGGTTGAAATATATCCTCAATCGATAGATAAAACACTATCTTCAGATTTTCCTGATTCTGATATGTCGGTGCAACCGACTGGGTGTATGTACTATAGACTTCTTTAATAGTTGTGGCCACCTAGCAAGTTGTTGGTACTACTGAGCTTGAAGTGATACTATGAGTTGCTTCGATAAATCTTGAATCCAACCTATAATGTTGTCATTAGTATCGACTCCAAAGTTAGTACTACGGAGTCTTCTTAATTTCTTTCTTCTCAAACTTAGCATGTGTAGATACCACCGACTCCAAAATTGATAGTACCGAGCTGTTTAGTTTCTTGTAAAACTTCTTGAAATTCACAAAAAAATCAAACATAAATTCTTGAAATATAATATATCATTTGAAAGCATTAAAATTACATTTATTTGATACAATTGAGTATCAAAGGTCATGCACAATTTGATATGAAAATGAACTAAAAGTGCAAAACAATATATAAAATAGCTTGTAAATATGATAAATATCCAATGCATCAAACTTTCCAAAGATTAAACATTGCTTGTCCTTGAGCAACACACCCTCTTATCTATTTGAGATAAGTCAACAAAAGGACAAACTATGAATTTCATTTCTCAACCATCCCCACCTGGTGGTCCCAAACCAGCCTTCATTAACAACTAACCAATCAACTGCTCTAGAGAAGCCAAAAATTTCCATAAAAGTTGTCCACCCTTAGATCAATGAACACTATCAATAGAGAAGTTGACATCATAATCAATCATGCATTCACTTGGCGCATTATGTGATTCCCTTTTCTATATTTCTTTTTCCTAACTACCAACTACTTGGAAGCTGTTCTTATAAGAATAATTGAGATGAATAACCATCAAAGTGGCCTACCGATAAGAGCAATGGATGGTATGAAATAGGTGGTTGTGAAGATTCACAAGTAACATCCAAATTATTTATGCAACAATAAAAAATGATGAACCTATATGGTGAAGAGAATGAAAATTTCATGTATTCTAATGGCTAATAGTATTGGGTGGAATGATACACGTCTCAACATTCTCATCAAATGAATGAGAATGGAATAAAGAAAAGAATGCATCGTGTGAATGTTTCCATTTTTTTTGAAGAGTTGAAGGATCCTTTTCCCCTATTAACTTTAAAACATTAACAAACTATTTTTTTTCTTTTCTTTCATTTTCCCATTATTTTAGCATGATCGAACGTTATGCTTGGGATTTACTAACATAGCATTCATTTTTTCTATTCTCTTTTAGTCTGAGGGTATGGATGTGTATCCCTTCACTCAAAATTTCAAAGGAAAATGATACCCACATAATATTGAGATGAATGATATCAAATGCATCTAAATGTAATTGTTTATGCAACTAAAATGATATGCAAAAAAATTGCTTGTGCATGATAACACATTTTTTTTTCATTCTGTAACTAATGCAATCAAAGAAAACTAACTATTATGTAGCCTATCATGCCCTATAATGTAAACAAGAGGAAATAATTCATATTACTTGATCATCTTAAGGTGGTGAGTCAAAATGAATGGAACATGGATGGAATCTTATAATTAAGAGATAATGCCTTTCATGAAATTATGATATGTCCCTATCTAATGACATGCAAATAGGACATCCTTAGGGTTTCTTTCTTAAATTTCCATTTAAGATCCCATTAATCGTTTGATCAATTTAGGCTCAAACCTCATCTTCATCCACATTACTTGAATATTTAAGATGTTCATTCATATTAAATGTCCTTAAGATGACTAGCCCATATACTTCCATTAAGTGGTGCAACTCAAGAAATTTGCAACTATGCCAATTTTTTTTTCAATTTTCCATTGCAGCACAAATGAGACCACATGGCATTGACATGAACCATGAATTAAGCTCCACTTTTACATTTGATAGATCGTGGATCCTAGACCTTGAAAAGTTAAAGAGTAAAAAACAAATTAAGCAAATAAAGACTAAAGAAAAGATAAAATTAAGGATAGAGACTATTCCAACTACCCCCCCAAGCTTTAACTTCACTATGTCCATATAGTCAGAATTATAACTTAAGAGGTGGAACAGTGGTACCATATCACATGGGTAGTGGAGTAGCATGTGGCATGGTGGGATAAAAGGGGTAGAATATCCCCTAAAAGCTCGGCAGTTGTTGTGGCATTGGTGGAGGTTGTGGATAACCACCAAGGTATCATGGGTTCCAATAGTGGTTAAAGAACAGTTGTTGGTACACTTCCATCCGCTGTAGGAGCATGTGCATGTTCTCTTGGTTGTCTAAAAGAAGTTTCTCATTCTCCAATATCACATGTTGGTTGTGGAAAAGTTGTCCTTAGACAACGTGGATGTCCTCCAAGATCTATGTATGCTACTGATGTCCTTGTTGTATTTCCTGCAACATTCCATACATGCCCTCCATGGAATATGGATCATCAACCTATTATGGTGGTGGAGAAGAAGAACTTGATGTTTCATATGGTCGTGGACGCTTGCGTGGAACCTTCCTACTTGTCATGGGGATGTTTGGTTCCTCCTCCTCATCTTCTTCATCATGCACCTACTACTGGTCATATACTACATCATCATCTTCCTCCTCAACTAACAAGCTATCTATAGGCCATCGCATGAGGTGGATTCCTTGCAAGTCTAAGATGACATCAGGGAGTGCCCTTTCCTTATATTGTTTATCTACTGTACAACATGTGTATACAGTACCCTGGTGTGTGTTGAGGAGGCTAGATCTCTTGAAATGCTTTAGATCATGATTTGGTGCGGCCTTTAGAGATATGGCGATGGAGAGGTCGTGGTTGAGATGAAGAGCTATTGGCATGATCAATCCTCCAAAATGAATGGGATGGGTCCTCTCCACCAGTCGCTTCACCCCCATCATGTGATGGAGAACCAAGGCACCAAATTTCAAACTTATACCTCCTAACTCCAATAACTTGTAGAGAAAGTAGAGATCGACCCTTTAAGTCTTCCCCTTCCCCTATCTAGATTTGGCAAAGATAGTGTTGGTGAGGAGGTGATGAAGTATGAGATAAAAAGTATGCTCGATGTTGTTGATGAAATTTGTGTGCCAGCTAATATGCTTGCCTTTTGGCACCTCTAACAACAACTCCCATGCTGCCTTGAAATTAAAGCTATTAGGGTAGAAGTGTTCCTCACCATCTGGCCATCCATATATGGCATTAAACTACTACAACATTAGAGTATATTCAGAGTTGTAAAGGTGGAAGTTGAAGTGGCCATCCATCCATCCACCCCCATGCTTAGGGATGATGCAAACCTCCAATGAGGCAAGGAACTCACAGAAGAGATTCAAGAAGGTTAGGTAGTCACTAAAGAATGGATTGTTTCCCACCAGTCCTTGATACTCATAGACTTGGAACATGATGTCGATGAAGCCTAGGGAGGTCGGGAAAGCACAATCGTTGTACAATGTCGCCACCATGTCCCTCTATTATAGATCTTCATATATCTTCTTAATGTTGGCGTGGGTTGGGCAATTCGGCTTGGTTTGGTAATCAATGTAGGATTCCCCACCGATGAAGAAGCTTCTCTCCTTGAGAAATCTATGGTACAAGAAGGGGGTTGAGAAAAAGAGTGACTGGCATAGACTATGATTGCCCAGATATGCTTGCACGCACTTTCTTAAAGGAGGAGTGGAGAAGGTGTGAAGAATAATGAAACTGAACCCCTCGTCATATATCCTCGGTCACGTCCATACCATCACATCGGTAGTACCAAGATAAAGTCGATAGTACTCACATTTCATCTACAATTTGTGTGTCTCGATGGTAGCAATGGCCTTGATTTGTTGATGTCATCGAGGCATATCGCCAGATGTCAGTAGTACCGATGTGGCATCTGTAGTACTGACTTATGCCACAGATCAGTGGTACCTACCATCAAATGCAAAAATTATTGATCGTTGATGGCGCTCCCACAGATTTTATGCCTTCATATGTCAGTGGTGCAGAATTCTGGGATGGTAGTACCCACTAGTTCAAATTTGTTGGTGCTTCTAAGAGGGAACTTGATATTTCGAAATCGGAGTGCACATTTCCATCAGGTCAGTAGTACTGAGTCCTTATCAATTTACTTGACTCCTCCTCTGCAAAATGTCAGTGCTATCGAACTGAAGTATGGTAGTACTGAATTTCTTTGTATTTTATGTCGACCAATCTATGATGTTGTTGATACTATCGACTTGGTGGTCGATAGTACCAACTTGTTCAGTCAAATTTGATCCTTTTCCATGTGACTCTGTTAGTAGTATCGATGGTACTCAGCATGCACACCACACAAAATCAATCAAGGTACATTTTTTATAGATAAACTAATAAAATGAAAACTAAAGCTATGAAACTAAAAACTAAATGTAGTGAACTAAAAAAATGATGGTTGGGTTTCCTCCCAACAAGTGCCCTTGTTTTACGTCATAGGATCAAAAATCTTAATTAAACCATTGGAGAAGCTCAATGAGCTTCTACTCCTCCACTTTCCTCACCACATCTCCCCCAAAGTATTGCTTAAGCCGCTAGCCATTGACTAGCAATGGCTCAACCCCATGGCTTATTTCAACCACCCCATGGGGAAAACCCTTTACTACATCAAAAGGTCCACTCCGTCTAGATCTCAACTTACCTGGATATAATTTCAACCTAGAATTAAACAAAAGAACCTTCTATCCTAGAGTGAAAACTTTATGTAGGATGTCACAGGTTAACAACCTAACTCCACTCTACACCTCAGGCGCCAACATAAGGTGTATAATAGAGTTAAAGTTGCCCGTCCCTGAGTGGATCAAACACATGAATATATAAATGCACTGAATAAAGAGCTTCCATACATAAACCAAATTGTTCATTACATAGGGGCCTGAACGCATATGAGTTCTACAGAAGAAACGTAATACATGAAAAACTAATTACAGAAGAAAAGAACATAATCTAAGAGTCCCATTTAGCTTTAGCATCCCCATGATAGATATGATGTTTGTGAACTAGAATATAGAGTAGTGACATCATCTTCCTTTCATCCTGAGCATCATAAGCAGAAGGCACCTATAAAACCATTGCAAAAGGTACACGTCAGCACAATATATAAATATATTGTACTGAGTATGCCTACGTGTCATTTAATTATACCTCACATTTAAACTTGTCAACAAATCAAGGGAAAGCGATAATCACTTGGTAATGGAAAGGAAAAACTTATAGTATATCCACAACACACTTATTGCAAGAGAATAATGTTATAAACACAAGAATCTCATGTTTTAGCCATTTTCAACCAATATGTAAGTAATTGCTCAATCACATTCACTATTCTACCAAAGAGATCTAGTGCTCATTGTACTATTCTGCCAAAGAGATCTAGTACTACTTTGAGGTGCACTATTCTACCAAAGAGATTTCGTGCTCATTGTACTATTCTACCAAAGAGATTTAGTACTACTATTCAAGGCACTATTCTACCAAAGAGATTTAGTTCTCATCACATGTTGGTTCAGTTACATTTAGTTCTTGGTGATCATATTCATAATTATAGGAAAACATGCAACACATATTTCTAAATTAGCAATTAGATATACTCATAGGATTACTTCATTACATTTACACATTATGAACAAGGAACATAATGACCAAGTGGGAGGTAATGGTGTACCTTCTACTTAGAAGTGGGGACTCATGAGATGCTCCTCACTGGTACCTTTGATTTCCTAAAATTATTGGAGATCTGGTACTTATTAGTTATATTGTTCAAATTACCATTATTCTAAAGAGTATGTATTAAAGGGCCTCTTATAGTTTTGGAGGCATAAGAGTTTAGTAAGAGTCTTAGAGTATGTATTTGAGTTCAAGATTAGTAGTGTCACATCAGAGTAGGGTTATAAGGTCAAAATCATGGTCTTTAGATCATGATGGCTAATTATGCACATATTGATAAGTCAAAATAGGGAAAAGAGTGATAATTAGGTTTTATTGATAATTGAGTCTCAATAATTGGATTTGATCATTCCATAATTATATAGATACAAAAATATGACGATCATAGGTTGTTGGTGATTTAGATAGGTTCAAATATTTTTCCAAATAATTAAACAAGATATAATCATATTTGAGCATGAGAAATTATTCGTGTAATATTTAGGGTTAGAAAATGTCATATTCATGATCCTTGTATTTTTCTGATCAAAATAGAGTACTTGTTTGTATTTTTCTGACACTCCTATGATTTATAACGAATTTCCTAAAATTAGGTTATTTACAGAATTTTGAGTCAATAAAACAAAATATAGAAAAAGTGTGGACCGTTGGATGATCAGATTCAATGGTCGAGATCTCGCATGCGTAGATTACAAGGGATACAAGATAATTAAGGTGGATGATCGGCTGCTTACTTGGCGGGTTGTGGTTTGTCCAACTAAGCTGAGTGGGTCCCTCCTTCCCCTTACTCAAAGTTCACAGCAGACAAGGAAGGTGAAGTCTGGTGAGCTCGTGTCGGTGGAGGGAACTTCTTCGTGTGCAGACAAAGACTGGAGCAGGTTTGTGGAGTCCTTCAGCAGTTGGACAGCCGATCGTTAGGGCGTGGGTCCTCCTAAGACATCGGGTCACCTAGAAGACCAGCGAGCTGCACAGCTCGCAGCAGAGGGAGAGGATAGCGGGAGCAGCAGGCGATGGAGCTTAAGAGTGAGGAACCGTTGAGGTGGGTGGAGGTCCCTCGGAGCTTGGGGAGCATTCAATTGGGGACGTGCAGGCCAGTAGGAGCCTAGTCTAGTAGCTCGGCGGCAGCGGGCAGGCTGAGAGGAAGAGTTTGAGGGTGGAGCGATCTAAGCTTGCTTTGGGCGAATTGAAGGCAAGGGTGTACTAAAGATGTGCCGGCGGAGCTATGAGGGGGTTTATATGGACAAGAGAGGGTCTGAGTGCAAGAAGCCCTATTCATGTTGGGTGTGCTGGAGCCAGTTGCCACGGGTGACAGTCGTGGGGGTGGTTCTGGTCATCAGCGTGGGTCGTGCGAGGGGTCAGCAGGTTTGTGGAGACGAGGTGGAGGTGTTGATGCAGTTGGTTCCTCACGGAGTGGGTCAGAACGAGGAAGAGTGGTCAAGGTTGTGGACTCGTGGCTGTGGCAACGACATTCTGAGTTGAGCGAAGGTTAGAGATGACTCTCTGGCCGTCTGATCTGTCTCGGATGCCATCAGATGGTCGAGATGACTCCATGAGGTCATTCTATGGATTGTTGACTTAGGCTCCGCGTGATAGGGTAAAAATACCCTTGAATTGATCAAAACATTGGGTTGCATAAAGATGTGATTTAAAAGGAAAGAAACATTATAAAAACTTTGAAAATTCATAGAGAGGGCTAGGAATGTCCAATTGACATGAACTTTGGAACATAGCTCCACATTAACAATCCTTATATGTTGGAAAAGTTTGGGCTCGAGATTCCAATCTTTGAGTGATCAATTAACCTTTAGGTGAATTAGGGTTTTGAATTAGATTAAAGTGAAGAAATCAAGGTAATAAAGGAAAGAGAAAAACCACTTTATCACATCCTACTAACCTTAAAAGAAATTTTGTCCTCAAAATTAAACTGGATGAAAGAGGTGAGGAAAACGTTGCTCCATATCTGCTTGTAGTTCCCAGGTTGCATCTTCGGCACCATGATGGTTCCACTACACCTTCACCATCTGGATTTGCTTGTTCCTGAGTTATTTGACCCCAGAGTCGAGAATCATTGTAGGTTGTTCTAGATAAGATAGATTCTCCCACAACTCAAGTGGCTCGTTGTTCAGCACATGACTATCATCCTTCACATACTGCTTCAAATTGGACACATGAAATACATTGTGTATCATGCTGTACTGCAAAGGAAGAGCAAGCCAATAAGCACATTCACCAATGCGCTCTAGAACTTCAAAAGGACCCACATATCTCAGACTAAGCTTCCCTTTGTTCTTTGCTATGGTACAAATGAGTCTAATCTTAAAGAATACATAGTCACCATCATTAAACTATCTGTCAGACCTGTATGCATCTGCATATGACTTCTGACGATCTTGGTCCCGTTTCAACCTCTGCTTGATCAAGGACACCTTATCAACATATAATTGTAACTCCTCAACCTATAGCATCTTCCATTCTCTGACTTCACCCCAATGGAGAGGGGGTCTACATGGCCTACCATAGAGAGCTTCATAGGGTGGCATATCAATACTAGATTGATAGCTATTGTTGTAAGCAAACTCTGCTAATTGAAGGTAGTAATCCCAAGATCCTCCCCAATCTAAATCACATGCCCTAAGAAGATCCTCTAAGATTTGGATAGTGCGTTCTGACTGGCCATCACTTTGGGGATGATATGTTGTGCTAAAATTGAACTGTGTACCCAGCTCATTCTGCACCTACTTCCATAAATGTGATGTGAACTTTGGATCCTGATCTGAAACAATAGATATTGGTACCTCGTGCAGTCGTACAATCTCCTTAATATAAAACTCGGCAAGCTCAGGAACCTTGGTCGTAGTCCGCATAGGTAAGAAATGTGCATACTTGGTTAACCGGCCTACTATGACCCAAATCGCATCATAACCTTTCCTGGTCCTGGGTAGTCCCACCACGAAATCCATGGTGATATCTTCCCATTTCCATTCGGGAATTGGTAAGGGTTGTAATATACCATCGGGACGTTGATGCTCGGCCTTAATCTGCTGGAAAGTGAGACACTTAGAGATAAATTCGACTATATCATTCTTCATACCTCTCCACCAAAAGTGTCTCTGCAGATCCTTATACATCTTAGTAGAACTAGGATGTATGGAATACTTAGACCCATGTACCTCTTGCAGAATACGCTTCATAATCTCTGACTCTTTAGGTACCCACATCCTATGCTTGTACCTTAGTCCACCATCCATACCAATAGATAGATGTGTCTGGGGCTTAGTCACGAGAGCGCTTATCTCCTCCAAGCTTGGTATTTCCTTTTGAGATATCAGGAGTTTAGAAAGAAGACCAGGAATAATATTGATGTTTGTCAGAATAATAGAGTCAGATTCTTCTTGAGATGACCCAGAAGATGAAGGTTCCAGATGCATTGATGCACAAATCGACTTCTTATGACTAAGAGCATCAGCTACAACATTGTCCTTGCCTGGATGATATGCAATTCTGAAATCATAATCTTTGAGATACTCCAACCATCTCCTCTGTCAAAGATTGAGGTCCTTCTGAGTCAAGGTATTTGAGACTTTTATGGTATGTGAATATGTCAAAAGTAGCACCATACAGATAATGTCTCTAGATTTTGAGAGAATAGATAATGGTAGCTAATTCCAAATAGTGAGTTGGATAATTGACCTCATTAGGTTTCAATTGTCTAGAGGCATAGGCAACAACTTTACCATCTTGCATGAGGACACAACCCAGACCCATTTTTGAAGCATCAGAATATATTACAAAGCTATCATTCCCAGAAGGTAGGGTCAAAATAGGAGCAGAAGTCAAGAGAGATTTCAATTCTTGGAAACTAGCCTCACACTCAGGAGTCCAAACCAATTTGGCATCTTTTCTGGTAAGTTTAGTCACGGGTAGGGTTATTTTACTAAAATTAAGGATGAAACGACGGTAATAGCCGACTAGGCCAAGGAAGCTACAAATTTTAAAAGCATTGGTAGGGGCTTTCCAATCAAGGATAGCTAAAACTTTGGCAGGGTCAATAGAATTTTTCCCACCCGAAATGACATGGCCAAGAAACATAACTTGGTCAATCCAAAACTCACATTTAGATAATTTAGCATACAATTTCTGGGCTCTCAAAACATCAAGGACTTTCTGGAGATGTTCACGATGTTGATCAACAGAATTTGAATATATAAGAATATCATCAATGAAGACCACAACAAAGCTGTCAAGGAATGGCTGGAAGACAGTATTCATCAAATTCATAAACACTTGAGGAGCATTAGTCAAGCCAAACGGTATCACCACGAATTCATAATGTCCATATCTAGTTATGAAAGTTTTCTTTAGAATATCGCAATCTTTTACTCGTAATTGATGATAGCCAGATCTAAGGTCAATCTTGGAGAACACAGTGGCAGTACAAAGCTGGTCAAACAAGTCATCAATTCTTGGAAAGGGATATTTATTTTTAATGGTGGCTTGGTTGATCGTGCGATAATCAGTACACATTCGCATTGACCCATCTTTCTTTTTAACAAAAAGGATGGGAGCACCCCAAGAAGAAGTACTAGGACAGATGAAGCCTTTATCAAGAAGTTCCTCTAGTTGTTTCTTGAGCTCTGCACGCTCGGCAGGTGCCATTCTATAAGGTGCTTTAGAGACTGGTGCGGTGCCCAGTGCTAACTCAATTGAGAACTCAATCTCACGATCTAGAGGCAGCCCTGGAAGCTCCTCAAGAAAGATGTATGGGTAATCCCTCACCACATCCAAACTCTCCAAAGGTCTCACCTTAGAATCAGGCATGGATACAACAGCAAGATAGGCTCTACATCCTTTGGCTATCAAAGTTTCGGCTTTAAGAGAAGAAATAATCATATTTCAGTTTCTTTCTTTTCTCCTGGAAATAATCAAAGGTTTAGAATTGGGTGCATAAAAGACTACTTTCTTGCCTCTGCAATCAAGCATAGCAAAGTTAGAAAAGAGCCAATCCATCCCCAAAATTAGATCAAAATCTTCCATATCAAGAAGAACGAAAGCAGATTGAAATTTATGACCACCAAAAGAAAAAGGCAAGGTTTTGGTTTTCTGAAGAGAAGTATAAATTTTGCCACTGGGAGTTGTTAGATCCAAGATATAACCTAGATCTTTTATCTCTAACTTGAGCATGGAAGCAAGATTTCTAGATATGAAGGTATGTGTTGATCCTGAATCGAATAGGACCACAACATGATGATCTTGGAGACGTATCATGCCTACATTATGATTTTTGTATGATATCATGGTTTTCAATGATTTATTATAATAAATAAATATTAACTTTATTACCTTCAATTAGATGGTTTCCATTGGCCTTAGCTTCCTCTACATCAATTGCAAACACTCGGCCCTGACGGTGTTCTGGCTGAGCCTGAGCTATAGGGGTAGCTGGCTGAATAAGTGGAGCTCCAGGATGATTTGGGAGGGCATTATGATTCTGATTCATCCAATGTGGCAGATAAGGGTAGTTTCCCCTCATGTTTCCCTCCTCTTTGCAATTGAAACAAATGAGTTTATCATACTTGCATCTTCCAGGGTGTATACCCTTATAGTTCATGCATCTGATAGCACTAGGTGGAGGCCCTCGGTATGGCCTACCTCGGCCTCGTCTGTTTGGTCTGCCTCGGTATGATTGACCTCTATGGTGATTTCCTCCTCCTCTTCCCATGCCATGGCTATTAGGCTTCTTCTTATCATTTTCCTTCTCCTTGCCCTTGGTGACGGATGCATCGGTTAAACCTAGGTATCCCAAGCTTGGTGTTTTGCTCTTCCCTAAGGTTCTTTCTTGGGTAAGGGCATTGTTGATGGCAACTTCAAAGGTAGGATGGGTGGAGGTGCAAAGGTGAACTTTGATTTCTTGGTTAAGGCCATCTATGAAGTGTTCATTCTTTTCATCTTCATCAAGGTTGCGAGCATGATGCTCTAGGAGTCTAAAGGCCCTAACATAGTAAGCAACATATAGGTTTGCTTGGGTTAGGTTATTGAACTATTTCTTCTTCTCCTTCCTAGCAGATATGGGTATGAAACGGTTGGTAAAGATCCCCTTAAACTCCTTCCAACCTATGGGTCATCTGGAAGTGCTCGTGTATGGTAATAATTTTCCCACCACAACTTCGCGGACCCCCTATGTTGGTAGGTAGAAAATGTGACCTTATCTTCCTCATGACACTTAAGGGCTCTAAAGGAATTTTCAACAGATAGGATCCATGCATCAGCTTTATCCATGACATCACCTAAGTCTTCTCCATGAAAGGTTTCGGGTTTAAGCTTAAGGAAGTCAGTAATGGTGGTTTTTGGGTTGGTCCTAGAGGATGAGGCACTATTTTTGGTTTCTTTTAGGGCTAAGGCATGCATGCATTCCAACATCACCTTCTTTTGTTCTTCCCAATTGCCTACAGCCATGGTCTTACTAGGGTGTGATTGAGATTCATCACCAGAGCCATTACTAGATCTTGTTCTGTTGGACCTAGTTTTTGGAGGCATCTGCAAGTTCGTATAAAAGATAGTTTAGAGATTTATTTGAGATAGATCATAATGCAACCAATAAATATTTAGCAATCATGGCATATATATATATATATATATATATATATATATATATATATATATATATATATATATATCCGATTTTTCATGTCTTTTAGTTGTTCCCCTTTCTCCTAATCTACCCACATAATAGAGAGAGTATATCATCAATCATGATAATGAGAGAGAAAGTAGATGAGAAGCCTAGTGTGTATTATTCACTTAATAGGTTGATTGGGGGTAGTCCTTAATTGAGAAAAAATGAGAGGAAAGATTTTTCTAAGGTAAGGGTTCCCACTTTAACAATAATTGCATTAGCTAGGCAGATAGCTTGCAGCGGGAACCCTCGCACTGTGAAAATGGATGGGGAGAGTGATTATGTCAGAACCTTCCGCAAGGTACCCTTCTAGACACCTGAGCAATTTACTGCTAAATGTGGGTTACCCTAGGTCTAGGTAAGGTTACTAATTATTTGGTACACCTATATTGATTCATGTTCATGCTCTGATACCATCTGTCACGGGTTAACAACCTAACTCCACTCTACACCTCAGGCACCAACATAAGGTGTACAATAGAGTTAAAGTTGCCCGTCCCTGAGTGGATCAAACACATGAATATATAAATGCATCGAATAAAGAGCTTCCATACATAAACCAAATTGTTCATTACATAGGGGCCTAAAGGCAAAGCAGTTCTACAAAAGAAACTTAATACATGAGAAACTAATTACAAAAGAAAAGAACATAATCTAAGAGTCCCATTTAGCTTTAGCATCCCCATGATAGATCTGATGTTTGTGAACCAGCATATAGAGTAGTGACATCATCTTCCTTTCATCATGAGCATCATAAGAAGAAGGAACCTATAAAACTGTTGCAAATGGTACACGTCAGCACAATATATAAATATATTATACTGAGTACGCCTACGTGTCATTTAATTATACCTCACATTTAAACGTGGCAACAAATCAAGGGAAAGCGATAATCACTTGGTAATGGAAATGAAAAACTTATAGTAAATCAACAACACACTTATTGCAAGAGAAAATTGTTATAAACACAAGAATCTCATGTTTTAGCCATTTTCAACCAATGTGTGAGTAATTGCTCAATCACATGCATTATTCTACCAAAGAGATCTAGTGCTCATTGTACCATTCTGCCAAAGAGATCTAGTACTACTTTGAGGTGAACTATTCTACCAAAGAGATTTAGTGCTCATTGTACTATTCTGCCAAAGAGATTTAGTACTACTGTTCAAGGCACTATTCTACCAAAGAGATTTAGTGCTCATCACATGTTGGTTCAGTTACATTTAGTTCTTAGTTATCATATTCATAATTATAGGAAAACATGCAACACATATTTCTAAATTAGCAATTAGATATACTCATAGGATTACTTCATTACATTTATACATTACGAACAAGGAACATAATGACCAAGTGGGAGGTAATGGTGTACCTTCTACTTAGAAGTGGGGAGTCCTGAGATGCTCCTCACTGGTACCTTTGATTTCCTAAAATTATTGGAGATTTGGTACTTATTAGTTATATTGTTCAAATTACCATTATTCTAAAGAGTATGTATAAAAGGCCCTCTTATAGTTTTGGAGTCATGAGAGTTGAGTACGAGTCTTAGAGTATGGATTGGAGTTCAAGATTAGTAGTGTCACATCAGAGTAGGGTTATAAGGTCAAAATCATGGTCTTTAGATCATGATGGCTAATTATGCACATATTGATAGGTCAAAATAGGGAAAAGAGTGATAATTAGGTTTTATTGATAATTGAGTCTCAATAATTGGATTTGATCATTCCATAATTATATAGATACAAAAATATGATGATCACAGGTTGTTGGTGATTTAGATAGGTTCGAGTATTTTTCCAAATAATTAAACAAGATATAAACATATTTGAGCATGAGAAATTATTTGAGTCATACTTAGGGTCAACAGATGTCAGATTCATGATCCTCGTATTTTTCTGATCAAAATAGAGTACTTGTTTGTATTTTTCTGACACTCCTACGATTTATAACGAATTTCCTTAAATTAGGTTATTTACTGAATTTCGAGTCAATAAAATGAAATCTAGAAAAAGTGTGGACCGTTGGATGATCAGATCCAACGGTCGAGATCTCGCATGCGTAGATTACAAGGGATACAAGATAACTAAGGTGGATGACCGGCTGCTTACTTGGCGGGTTGTGGTTTGTCCAACTAAGCTGAGCGGGTCCCTCCTTCCCCTTGCTCAAAAGTTCACAGCAGACAAGGAAGGTGAAGTCCGACGAGCTTGTGTCGGTGGAAGGAGCTTCTTCACGTGTGGGCGAAGACTGGAGTAGGTTCGTGGACACTACAAAAAATGCGGGTTTTAATAAAGGACAATTGTGAGGGAAGAGAGACCATCAAAATAAACATCTATTATTGAGGAATCTTTCTTAAGTAACAAGACTTTGTCCCTCAACCGTGTCTTTAACAAAATACTAAACTCTTTGTGACCCTCTTTCCTTCAAAAATAAACTGTTGATTACAATGATCCCTCACAATAAAATTAGTGGGCTTCCCTCCCTTATTTCCCTCCAAAACCTGGGTAATACAACAATTATTTCTTATGATAAATTTTGCGCTCTCTAGGAGTCTAGGGGAAACCCTACTGGCCGTCTTTCCCAGGCGCGAACGAGTCCCATCTCCTTGTGTTCAATCTGACCGGTGACGGCTACTTGTGTGTCTCAGGGCACGCAAGGACTCCTGATCGCACGCAAGGACTCCTGATCCATCTACAGCGAGCACGTTCTCGGCCGAGTCTGCATCACATTCAAATCATGAGGAGTCTGCGTTCTACAGCAAGGACTGCCGGCTTGACTCTCACGCTTGACTCTCGGCGCTATAGTCTCTGCTGTCTCGTAATTGTCTATTAGTGTGGCACGCCCATGACTCTCGATCTGCTACGCACATCGACGTTGCTAGCTTTGGGATAGTCAACTATTGTTTAATTCCTCCCAAGAATCACTCGATTATGTCCACATCAATTATTTCTGCATCATCTTCGTGTATCATCTGAAAGACTTTCCGTCGTGCTTTGTTTACCATATTCTAGACTCTCCATTGAGTTTTTCGGTTGCTTGGACCATCTCCAAGATGAGAAGTTGGGTCGTTCAATTGTTAATCTATAGTTCTCTTGTGCACCACTATGTTCAGTGTTGTGAACAACCATTGACCAAGAAGCAGCTGATGGACTAGAATCAGAGCCATAAAGGTGAGTTCCAAAGGATTATTATGGTCTACTATTCTCATGGGAGTATCTCTCTTTTCTCTATTTAATTTTACTCTGCGATCTATTGTATTATAAGAGTACTCTACCTCACTTTCGAGAAGGAGATGGGGATGGAGAATAAGAAGGAGATACTCATAAGGATGCCAAAATTATTAAAATATATTGTTTGGTAACATATACAAGAGGAAAGTGATAGGTGTGAAGAAAAAGTTAAAAAATGTTGTTTGTTATGTGAAAATGATTTTTTATACAAGAATACCCTAAACAAATACAAATCTAATTTATTTGAAAAGTTCTTTTGCATAAGTGTTTATATAAGCAGTGGAGCTTAAAAATACTTTTTTTCGTATGATTCACCATGATTTTCTACAGGGAGAAAAACAGGACGAACTTTCCCAAGGATTCACTGTGAATATTTCTCCTTCCCGTAACCATGGTAAATAAAATATAATTTTTGCCCCTACTATTCATTTCCTCATGATTCACCATGTTACAAAGCACCCTTAAGGACCACCAACTCATGCCCTACAATTTATTTGAGATTCCACGTTATTTAAAGAGTTAACTTTTTTCTATTTTTTCTTCTGCATATCTTGATTAGCTTTTATATTGAGTGCATACGTTACAGGCTATTAGATTTCTCAGGAAGACTGTGTATATAGATCAACATAAATTGCACCAATAGAGTATATTCATCAATCCCTCTCATACATCCTAGTTCTTTATATTTTTTTATTTTAGATATAACTTATGTACTTGAGACAAGATGCTTCTTGATTAATTAATATTTCACTGGCTTCTTGGTACTTAACTATATTATGAGTCTTCTAAGGATTTGATTGTTTTCCATTTCATGGATTTATAATATCTAAAACATATACATATTTTTATTATGCCAATTAGTTTAATCATTTACACGATTTCTCAAAATGGACTATGTTGTTGTATATAGAGTTTGACCTAGTATTCATAATGGAAATCATGTGTGTCATTATGAGAAATGACTGCATACGGGGCTGCATCAAGTTATAATGTGCTTAAAATGTACGTATGTTTCCAATTTATCATATTTAGTTATTTAAACTTCTTGACCATGTGAAGTCTATCCTTTTTCCATATAGATGGCAATTATGGTAGATTTCCTAGTAAAAGTATACAAAGCATAGCCAAACACATAATTTATTGCATGTTATGTATCCTTACAAGTTATATACCCTTACAATATACTCTTACAAACTCTATTTTTACATGCTATGTACCTTTAGAAGCTCTATATTTATTTATTTAGATGTTATCATCCTAGTTGCGCATAATTTATTTTTTAGATCAAGTAGAAAATAAAATTACATTTTATTCTCGTGTAGATGGATTTTCTAGTAGATCGAAGTTGGATGTATATTAGGAATATAGTGCAAAGTGATGTCTTCAAGTCTGGGTGATAAAAGTTCATTGAGTTTGTTCTCAAAAACCAACTAGACAAGAAAAAATAATATTTCCTTGTAAGATATGCTTAAATAGATACCTTAAAATAGAGGAAGAGATATCCTCACATGTATTACAGAAAGGTTTCGTTCATAGTATGATGTTTGGACGTTTCATGGATTTTGTTAAGTTTATTTCATGAATATCCTAAATGTTTTAATATGGACCACAAACATTTTATCAATCATGTATATTTCAGTAAAGAACAACCCAAAGTACCCCTTAATAGATTTTTGGAAAACGTTTACTACAAAAGACCATAAGTGGTTAGTCAGTATGCAAATTTTGACTTCCTTAGTGTCTAGAAAGCTTCATATGTGTTCTTATCTCAAATTAAATTTTCCTTGTATAGGCCTTTATAATTACAATAAGAAATTCATAAAATTGTGGAAAATCAAGTAGAAAACCAAGAAGACTCATATTTTATACAAGTTGATGAGCGACACGTGAATCTTATTTGCAAATTTTAAACCTGCAAAATAGGGTAGGATTTGAGGTATTGGAACTGGATACAAAGAGATGAGACATAAAGGAAAATCTTTCTGAGATAGATATGAAATGCTACTTTAAGAATTCAATGCGCAAAATATATGTTGCATTACTTAATCATTAATTTCTAGTTAAAATTATTCTTTAGAGCTATCTTTTTAATTATTTCCCATTTCAGGATGAAGTTAAGGTACTTACTTAAACAATAATTTGTTTGAAGAATGATGTCTCTCAAGTAATGCATTTATATCAACAATCATGGGTAACGTTTAGTTGGATTCTCTATTTCATTGTCATACTATATTTTTTGACATGATTCATTTGTTTGTTCTTGGGTGGTGGTTTTAATATTCAGTTTGCAATAAAACAAACCCACAAATTTGGGCAATGTTGATAGGTTTCACAATACATCCACTACAAATGTGACGGATGCATGTGTCTTACATGTATAAGGTGGCACAAATAGGATAAGTGTAGGTTCATTTCAAACACAAGATAATACAAGTAGTGAAAATGCGGCCATTTTTTGCAGGAAACAAAATTCAAATGGCTTTGTCTTAGGCATGCTTTCTAGACAAATCAATTCAGATGGATTAGGCATGTTGCACATGCAAGGTAATCAAGCTAAACCTACTATGAATACATTTCAAATGCATGGTGTTGAAAGTGGGGCTTTTGGAGGAATGTTTTCCATGAAAAGTTCTACAAATGAACACCACCTAGATTTCATCCACATGTACCTCATAACAATTATAGACTACTTTGGATGTTGATAATCATATACAAAGATTGACATATAATTTTACTATCTTGAAGGCTACTGTTGAAAGTTGGTGCCCTTCTTTTGATAAAAATCCACAAAGCAACCTACAAATGTAGAACATAGAAAGCACATCATCCTCAGTATCCTTCACACCTAGAGTTCACCATTCAAATGAGGTATTCAATATTCTATAAATAATGCTCTTCCCTATACCATTTTTAGAGGTTGTATTTTGCCTACCATGTATATGCATACTGCTATTTTATTGTAGATCTACATACACAAGACTTGAATGCTCATTGGAGAACATGGTTGGATAATCATATTATGAAGATGAAGCACTTTATATATCTATCTAAAATTTCTATTTTGTTATCTTCATCATCTTTAAAATACAGATGAATGGTTAGCGTATCAATTTTTCCTATTTATATTGACAAGGTAAATTTACCTTTAAAGATGGATTTAGACCCTCAATGCACCTTGGATTACACCATGATCTAATTATAAGGGCAATTTCACTTTCGTACTATGGTTTATGCATTTATCAACCTTTCAATGCTATTAATTTAATGATTGGTGTCATTTTCAGGAGCACAACAAAGTGAACTATTGAGTGATGACATTCGTGAAGAGAATTACACCATTTTATGGAATCTGAAGATATTATAGATCTTAGGAGTTTCAGACATGATGTGTTAATGGCTATTAATATCAAATTTTATATGTTTCTAGTTCTATTAACATTGACCATGCAATGTATGGATAATATTTTGGTTTAATTACAATTACTGATTTTGGTGATTCAACACTCATGTGAAATTTTGGTGTGTGAATGTTGTTATGATGTTATGTAAAAATTATGTAAATATTTCTTAGGATTTAAATTTAAAAAATTCCAAATATAAAATTGATATTTGTTAGGATAACAACTACATAAAAATTGACAAATGAAAATAATTAATTAATAAATAAAATCAATTAGTTTCTCATAAATATATTGATGAATGTTTTTATTCCCTAAAAATTGTAGTGATGAGAACAAACTATCCATAAAAGTTGTATTGATGAGGACCATATAGCCCTTCAAAAATTATATTAATGAAGGCATTAACCCCTAAAAAAATATTTGTCAGGACCATCTAGTCCCTCAAAAATATATTTGTGAGAACTAAAGAAGCCCTAAAAATGTATTTATGAAGGCTAAATAGTCCCTTAAGATAACATTTGTGAAGGTCACCTAGCCCGTGACAATTGTATTTTTGAGGGCCACTGGTATTTCTCACAAGGGTTCTCTTCACGGACCATTTGTGAGGGACACCCCCACAACCATTCCTATTATTGAGGGCCTGTAGAGAGGAGTTTGTCATGGGATTGGTATGTGAAGAAAGGGTTTTTTTTTGGTAGTGGGAGTCCTTCCGTAGCTGGACGGTCGATCGCTAGGGCGTGGCTCCTCCTGAGACGTCGGGTCAGCTACAAGACCGGTGAGCTGCACAGATCGTGGAGGAGGGAGATGATAGCGGGAGAAGCAGGCGATGGAGCTTCAGAGTGAGGGACCATTGAGGTGGGTGGAGGTCCCTCGGAGCTTGGGGAGCATTCAATTGGGGACGAGCAGGCCGGTAGGAGCCTAGTCCAGTAGCTCGGCGGCGGCGGGCAGGCTGAGAGGAAGAGTTTGAGGGTGGAGCGATCTGAGCTTGCTTCGGGCAAATTGAAGGCAAGCGTGGACTAAAGAGGTTCCAACGTAGCTATGAGGGGGTTTATATGGATGGGAGAGGGTCTGAGCGCGAGAAGCCCAATTCAAGCTTCGCGCACTGGAGCCAGTTGCCATGGGTGGCAGTCGTTGGGGTGGTTCTGGTCATCAGTGTGGGTCGTGCAAGGGGTCAGTAGGTTAGTGGAGATGAGGTGGAGGTGTTGTTGTGGTTGGTTCCTCGCAGAGTGGGTCAGAATGAGGAAGAGTGGCCAAGGTTGTGGACTCGTGGCTGTGGCCACAACATTTCGAGTTGAGCGGCTGTTAGAGATGACTCTCTGGCCGTCTGATCTGTCTCGGATGCCATCGGATGGTCGAGATGACTCCATGAGGTCAGTCCATGGATCGCTGACTTAAGCTCCACGTGACAGGGTAAAAATACCCTTGAATTGATCAAAAGCATTGGGTTGCATAAAGATGCATTTTAAAAGGAAAGAAACATTATAAAAACTTTGAAAATTCATAGAGAGGGCTAGGAATGTCCAATTGACATGAAATTTGGAACATAGCTCCACATTAACAATCCTTAGATGTTGGAAAAGTTTGGGCTCGAGATTCCAATCTTTGAGTGAAGAATTAACCTTTAGGTGAATTAGGGTTTTGAAATAGATTAAAGTGAAGAAATCAAGGTAATAAAGGAAAGAGAAAAACCACTTTATCACATAGGATGTGGCGATCATGGATCTTTTTGGTTCTTTCTTTGTAGATCATTGAGCTTTCATATGAATCAAACCTAAGATCATCTAGCTCATTCAATTCTAACATCCTCTTTCTTCCTGCTTCATCCAAATTGTAGTTTAATTTTCACAATGGCCATCTAGTTTTGTGCTCTAACTCTACGGGTAAATGACAAGATCGCCCATATACCAACCTAAAAGGATTGGTCCTATAGGTGTCTTATAGGTTGTCCTATATTCCCATAGAGAATTTGTCCTATTAGTTGAGACTATCTTTTCTAAGATTTTCTTGATCTCTCTATTAGACACCTCAACTTGCCCTTAGGTTTGGGGTGGTATGGAGTACGTACCCTATGTTTCACTCCATACTTAAAAGTGCCCCAAATTTCTTATTGGTGAAATGAGATCCACCATCACTAGTGATCAACCTGGGCACCCAAAACCTATAGAAAATGTGATCCTTGACAAACCTACATACAACTTGATCATCATTGGTGCTGGTTGAAATTTCTTCCACCCACTTAGACACATAATTAACAACAAGTAAAATGTATAAGTGTGAATTTGAAGATAGAAAACAACCCATGAAATCAATGCCCCATAAATCAAACACTTCAATTTCCTAAAATACATTCAAAGGCATTTCATGTCTTTTTGAAATATTACTTGGACATTGACATGAGTCACAATGAAGCACAAAGTTATATGCGTCTTTAAGGAGAGTAGGCCAATAGAAACCACATTCTAAAACTTTGATCACAGTACTAGAACTAGCATTATGACCCCCAATAGGTATAGAATGACAACGTGCCAATATGCTCTCAAACTCACACTCTCACACATGTTTTCTCAAAATGACATCCCTACATTGCTTGAGCAAGATGTGATCATCCCAAATGTAATACCTTAAAGAGTGGAAGAATTTCTTCTTCTCCTAATATCCCTAATCCTCTGGTAGCTCTCCACATATCAAGTAGTTTACAATATTTACAAACTAAGGATCTTTGCTTTTCATACCAAAGGGCTACTTATTTGGGAATTCCTCCACTATAGGTATATTTATGTCCTTTTCATACACACTTTCAAGCCTAGATAGGTGATCAACCACCACATTCTCAGTACCATCTTTGTCTTTGATTTCAATATCAAATTCCTACAATATCAATATCCATCTAATCAGCCTAGGCTTTGCATCCTTTTTCTGCAGCAAATACTTGATTGTTGCATCATCAGTCCAAACAATTACCTTAGCCCCTATAAAATATTGACAGAACTTCTCAAAAGTGAAAACAACTGCCAATATCTCTTTTTCTATTGTTGTGTAATTCAATTGGGCATCGTTAAGTTTTTAGACACATAATAGATGACTGCGGGAATGTTATTTCAGTGTTGGCCCAGAACAACCCCCATTGTGTAATCTAATGTGTCACACATCAGCTCAAAAGGTTGCCTCCAATCTAGAGCCTGGACAATCGGTGTGGAGACTAACTTCTTTTTTAAAACCTCAAACACCTTTAGACATTTCTCATCAAAATTAAAATCAGTGTCCTTTTCTAACAAATCAGAGAGCAGTTTGATGATTTTTGAAAAATCCTTGATAAAGCGTCGGAAAAATTTTACATATGCTAGAAAACTACTCACTCCCTTTACCAATGATAGTGGAGGTATCCTGGAGATGACTTTTTTTTTACTTAGTCAACCTGCATTCCTTTACCAGACACCTTGTATCCCAAAATAATCCCCTCACTCACCATCATGTGACATTTTCCCAATTGAAAACTAGGTGAGTATCCTCGCATCTTTGCAACACCTTATCAATATTGTCAAGGTAATCCTCCAATGATTCACCATACACCAAAAAGTCATCCATGAATACCTCCAAACATCACTCTACCATATCAGTATAAATGAAGAGCATGTATCGCTAAAAGGTAGATGGTACATTGTAAAGACAAAATGACATTTGTCAATACACAAAAGTGTCATAAGGACAACTAAAGGTGGACTTCTCTTGATCCTATGGCTCGATAGAAATCTATTTGTATCCGGAATAACCGTCGAGAAAACAAAAGTGAGAGCGACCGGCGAGCCAAGCAAGGATTTGATCGATAAAAGGGAGCAAAAAGTGGTCTTTCAATGTAGCAACATTCAAACGTCTGCAATCTATACATAGTCCCCACCCAGTCGTGACCATTATACCTCCTTTATTAATTGTAAAATCAATTCATCATTAGAATTAGTTGTGACCATTATACCTCCTTTATTAGGAATTACTTGGGTTGGTCTAACCCAGGTTGAGTCAGAGATAACATATTTGATATATGTAGATAAAAATTTTACTACCTCCTTCTTTACTACCTCAGTCATGATTGGATTTAGTCGTTGGTGAGGTTACATGATTGGCTTAGCTCCTTTCTCTAGTCAGATCTTGTATTGGGAGAAACTAGGGGAAATCCCCTTTTTGTCTGTGACAGACCATCCGAATGTTGCCTGGCGGTTTCTTAGAACCACAAACAACTACTCCTCTTCATGGATGCTTAGTGAAGACTAGATGATGAATGGAAGCTTCTCATCTACTTCTAAGAAAGTATACTTCAAGTGTGGTGGCAATGTCTTCAACTCTACATACTGGGGACTCAGTAAAGATGAGACCAATGGTGGAGGGGGTGGTCCTAGATCCTCAAAGTGTCTGGTGTAATAACACCGTAGTGCCTTGAGAAATAAGACACACTCCTCCAACGAACTAGATCAAATATAGTCTTGCAGTGGATTCGTAATGCATGCCTCTAATGAAAATTGTGGATATGTTTGTATTAGAGTGGAAGAAGTTGCCTCTTCAACTATTGATGGGCAATGTTCCTTTTCTTCATCATCAGGATACTGAACTACCTTTGTCAAAGTAGTTTCCATTGTGTTTTCTAAGATGTCCACTACCAGTGTGCCTTTGTGAACCTGTGTCATCACATGAGCCATATCAACAAACAGCCTCCCTAGAAATAACAAAAACAAATTTTGGACCTGCAACAACATCTGACATTGTGCCTTCCCCTTGGTAGTCTATGTAGGTGATGAATGTATATTCATCATTTATTTTTGCATCATTTAGGATAATTAATTAAGACTTTTTTAGTAATCTTAGTTTCATTTAGAAATCAATCACACTTTCATCATCGTGATATTCCTTTTATGAATTCTTATGAGATTTCTCTCAATTTTTAGGAATTATTGAAGCATTTAAATCACGATAAGAAAATATGAAGATAAGAGACCTTTCAGATTTTTCGTCGAGTTTGACATACCTCCCACCAAAATTGTCATGACTCCCACATAAAAATTTAAAATTTGGAATTTAGATATGTCTTGAAAAGATAATTTTAATTTCTACATTAAAAAATAGTTCTCAGTGATTTTGTAGTCATTTTATTGTCTAACCAACAAATGAACTTGCCTATTCATTTTCTCGCAATGTCTGATTTAAATATATACCCTGCACCAAAATGGACATAACTCTCACATCCCAAGGTACAATTTAAAGTAGAACTATGTGTTGGAAAGGAAATTCAAATGCATACAGGAAAAACATATTTTTGGCTGCAATTTAAAGCTTGTAAATAGCCAAAATTTGTATAAAACTTTGGGAATGAGAATATGTAGAGAGAGAGAGTCATAATTTGAAGGGTCAAAAGAAGACAATCAATAATTTTCTCTATATCCTATTGAGGAAGAAATTCTCTTGACCAAGACATACAACAACTGCCTCATCCATTTCCTTTTCCTCCCCCTTTCAGGGTTTCCACCCCACCTTTCCCAATAAAAGGAGGGGGGGGCTCCACTAAGAAAAGGGTTCCATATTTTTTACTTACATTTTTAATTGAAGTTATGTTACTTGCATCTTAGTGTAAGATTTGCATTCAAGCAATAAAAATTAGTTCTATATTCCACATCTAGACTTTTTTATTTCTCATTGTGTCTTTTCTCTCTTTCACTTGGAGCGAGGGATAAAGAAAACAAACCACTTTATTGTCACCACTATGGTCTCTTAGGAGATTCTAGATTTGTGGTCTACGGCTTCCTATCTTTTTCTCCATGTTTCTCCCTTCCTCACTATGACTATCGAGTAGTTTCGTTATCGAGGCGAGGGGAGTAGCCCCTTATCCATGTGTTAATCAGATCGAGTTTTATAAGACTATTTTTTCAATGGATGGTTTTTTATTTAGAATTCACTCATTTAAAAGAAGTAATTAATCATTTTAATCAATAGTTAATCCAGTCGGATGCGACTGTGGAAACTGATATTTAGAACATTTAAACTAATTTCATGAGAATATGGATGCAGCTATGGAAAAATCCTCTTTAGGATGAAGAACAAGGATACATGAACACCAGGACCAATGGGTTCACGTGGAGTTCCTCTCTTGCATTTTGTTTATGAATAAACCACACACCTGCTTCTATCTTGTTTGTCATGTATCACTCGATCTTGTTTTCACAAGGGCTAAGGCAGTGAAACCCTTAAGCCTCGATGCCTTCCTTATATATTTCAAACTTTTGCTTCTAATGCTTGTTTTAAGCGCTTCCTTTTAATTCTTGCAATTTCTATTATTGTCCATAGATAATATTTATTTTGTGCTAACCATCTACTTCCTTTACTTTCTTAGTTTAATCTTTTCATTTCTTTGAATTAGTGTAATCTTTTACTTTCTTACACTTTTAGTTTCTCTTTCTAGTGTAAACAACCAACCCCAAACTAGAATTTATTTTCTGTTTCTTATACAAAAATACCAAAAATAAATAATTTCAAATATCAATCGAGATTAAAAGAAAATGAATCTTAAAAATGTTGTCTTTTGGGATTGACCCTTCTATACTAGCCTTAACTAGAAACTAAAATAAAAGATTAAACTCTAGGATAATTATTCTAATGAATTGGTGTGTTTTTTGCCACATATCAATTTTGACACCGTTGCTGGGGACAACAGATCATTTACTCAAACCCCAAATTTTTTTTATGTATTTTTAGTAACATTATGAAAGTATTATCTCCTCTTATTATTGAGTTTCCATTCCAACAACATGTTTTTTTTGCACTCAAATATATGTGTATAATTATGCAAGCGAAGCCAGCCGAACGATTATACACTGCCAATTTTTGATCCTGATCTAGAGAGAACTTTCCATCACTTAAATCGAGAAAACATACTTAGGATGGATGAAGAGGAGGTTGTCTATAGGATTGAGCAGGCACTTACCGCTTAAAGAGAGGTTATGATGGCTGAATGTGTGGCCCAAGAAGCCAATTTGTGTGCAACCTACATTGGTGAGCAAGAGTCTATAGAAGCTGCTCAGAGGGAGGTCGAGACACAAAAATAACAAAAAGATCTTTCCACTCCAAAAATCAAATATGAATAACAGCCAGTTGTGCCACCCGCGATTACCGCTCCCCAATTTGAGATCAGCACTCAATGGATCACCATGCTCTAGGCCAACTCATTTTCTAGGAATAAGAGTGAGAGTTGTCAAGGTCACCTCAAATGTTTCACAAACCTTGGTTCCTTGACCAAGACCCTAGGTGTTTCTGAAGACGCCATTAGACTTAGATTTTTCAAATACTTTCTCTTAGGGCAATCCAATAGTTGGTACAATGCCATGGAAGTGAAGACCCCGTCACCACTTGGGAAGCACTTTAAACAAAATTCTTGCATAAACACTTCCCTCCTTCCCTTACTTATGAGATCAATGGACAAATCCTTCTCTTTTCAATAGTACCCAGAGAATCTTTAGAAGATGCTTGAGAGAGATTCAGGGAAATCCTCTGCCATTGCCCTCATCATGACATATCAAAATCTCAACTCATTGAGATATACTACCGTGGTGTTGATGATGACACCAAGAAATTTCTTCATTCCTCATTTGGAAGAAATTTCATGTTTCAAAACCTAAGCAGCGCATGGGAGGTTATTAAAAGAGCCTCTGAGACCCAACCTAGATGAGGAACCAGTTGGGTCCTAAAAGGTGCCAAGGAGGAAGTAAATCCAGATATTCAAACCATTGCTAAATCCCTTCAATTGATCTCCTTGAAACATGATCGTCTAGAGTCCTCCTTCAATACTTATGAGAGGCAACCTCAACAGGTTAAAGTTGTTGAATTTCTATGTGGGATATGCCAAGGGTATGATCATGATACCTTCAATATCAGTATCTCTACAACACTCCTATGGAGTCGATAGTTGGCCAGTCAGTAGAAAACCTAAAATCCATCCATAGTATTCCGTGTCAAGCTTACTACACTCCCAACCAAGCTAGAAATCACACCAGATTCCAATATGGAAATCTCAAAAGAGCTGAAAATTCCTTTCAACTCCCTCCCCCGCAAAGACCACTTCAACCTAAGCTAGCATCCATCCACAAACATGTTTTCCCAACAATTATAACAACAAATGGAATTATGGGAGTCAAGGAAGTTATAGGGAAAATTTCCAAAACTGTGGACCTTACCAGGGACAATAATATCAAAACTTTCATCAACCTCCAACCCAACCTCAAGTACAACAGAATATCTCCACTCCTATTGATGATAGGGTAGCTTCCTTACTAAAAATCATTATAGCACATCAGAAGTAAACTTCTTCTTAGTTTGTCCATCTTTTTCCTCAACAAAAACCTCCAGTCGGCACATATTATGGCCAATATGAACCCAACCCTAAGCATGTGGAACAACTCAAGGATGTTACTACCATATCTGGCCTCACCACACCAGAAAGGAAAACTCCCCCTCTCATATATTTTTACCAAGGAGAAGATGATGAGGTTATTGTACCACAATCCTTGACCATTCCCATCAGTCAGGAGGAAGTATCTATCTATGAACTATGTATACCCTATGCCTGACATTTGAAGAAGACCCAGTTGGTCTCTAGGTTCAACAAGTTCAAGGATATCATGCAAAGGTTGTGCATCAACATCCCACTTTTGGACAGTATGATAGATCTACCTGAATGGAAAAAATTCTTCAAATCGCTTCTAAACTGTAAACAAACAATTGAAGAATCTAAAATGGTAAAATTGGCTAGAACTACATCTGACATTATCTAGTGTAAAACACTAAAGAAACACAAAGACTGGGGATCTTTTGGGATCACTTGTTCTATTGGCAATTCCACCAGCCATTTGGGGCTTGTTGATCTTGGAGCTAGCGTACCCATCATTCTTTTGAGCATGTACAGAAGGCTTAGACTCACTGATGCTAGACCCACTCCGATGCAGATTCAACTAGCAGACTCTTTCATTACTAAGCCTCTTGGGATTATTGATAATGTGTCAGTCAAGGTTGGAAGTTTCTATATCCCTTTTAACTTTGTGGTAATTGATATAAAAGAAGACACTCACTACCCCATCATCTTTGGCCACCATTTCTCACCACGGCCAGGTCCCTCATCGATGTCAAGGCAGGACTTCTTACACTACGAGTGGGAATGAAATTCATCCATTTTCAAGCCTCTAGGGGTAGCATGAAGTACACCCAGGAGGAAGAGATCTATTTCCTCGAATGCATGGACCATTTCAATTAGATGCAACAATGTTTCTTAATTTTGAACCACCAAATGTTATTGAAACCCAAATTTCTCTTATGGGCAATTAAGTTGCTATTCAAACTGCCCCAACCAGCCCTATCAAGATGGACAATTCCCCTCCCACCTGTCATGTTGTCAGAACAACCAACATCACCACTCAAGAAATTCCCCTACCACAAATGACCACACCCATTTCCTCTCCTCCCTCTTCCTTTGAGGCACCACTTTATGATAATCGCCAAACACCTTATGAGCCACAACTACATATCACTACCCAACTAGTGATACCAAATGTTATGGATGAATACTCAACCTATCATATTTTCACTCCACCCCTCATTGACATTAGTGGACAACATACGACTGGACAACCACAATTCAGTCAAAACAATTCTTCTTTTAATAATTATCATTATGCAAATGAGATTCAATGTGACTACTCCACACCACATGTCAAACCATGGGAATCTAACATTTTTATTTCATCTTTTGTCCTTGGTATACCGATGTAGGCCAAACCATCCAAGATACATTTAAAGACACACATGGAAAGATGGTGGAGTCATTTCAAGGAAATCAATCAACTCACTGCCACAACCCTGTCTCCTACTCTGCTCTACCACCTTACTATCTGCCACCGTTGTGATCTTCATCCCTTCATCTTGGGTTTGTGTTTTGCTCGGGACAAGCAAAAATCAAAGTACGGGGTGGAGGTTTCTGGTATGATCCTAATCCACCCCTATCTTTTCCCTTATCTTCTTTATTTTTCCTTCTTATTGTTTTCCACATATTTTCTTTAGTTCATGGCCTTTATCTAGTCGACCATCCCTTTTTTCTTCCGTAGTTGTAAAAGGCCTTTATCTAGTCAGATCTTTGAGTAGACATCTATCATTGTACCCCAAATTGAATTTAGTAAATCTTTTTTGCAAAATTTATTACAAATTACCATGTCTAAAACTACTTTGTCACCCAGGACCCCTTAATAACATCAATCCTTAAAATAGTTGGCAAGTCATAAGGAATCGATTAGAACCAAGCATAATTTTTTCCTATATTTAAATAATGTATTATCTTGTTATAAAACTTGTATGATGTGATTTATAGAAATACTCTACCTAGAGAAAAGACACTCTCTGAAAAAAATCTGAAAAAAGAAAAAAATTGTGACACCCTACGTTATACAAAGCAAGATTACTCAAAAAAAATGTGATCAACCACTAACCAGCGGATCACAGGAGAACACTAGAAATTAAAACAATTTTCATTCAGATCCAAACAAAAAGAATCTTTACATATGAGTCCTTTCACATCACAGGAATCTTCCCATGCATGCCATCAACCTATTACAAGGGAACCTGTCCTGAAGATATATACATGCATATCCACATATGTCCATACATAAAAGATTACATAAGAGAAACATGTATTGGAACATGTCGACAAAATGCATCCAACAACCATACCAAAGACTTGAGTGAACATGAATGACTCTAGGATTATAACAATAAAAGAACCACCAACATCACTTCAAACCTTGTCAGCTACTGTCCTCCATGTTGTTGCTCAACCTCCGCTACATGATCTCAGCCTTCTCGTACACATACACCTAAAAGGATGTGGGAAACCCATGGGGTGAGGTTTTGAATATCAGCGGGAGATATAACTCTCCACCAACACTATTATTATCATAGATTAAGTGATTAAAGAAAGATAGTAAAGCTACGACCATGGTATGCAGGTAAATCATTACTAACAGAAAAATTAATTACTAATAGATTATGAAACATCTTAACATTATAAAAGGAATATGTAGAACATTTTTATACCCCATTAACTATACTATACAAAAGCAAGCAAGGCCTCATCCAATGTCTCTGTATTTTCTCTTATACAAGTATGTTACATGGTTGATTATGTATTTTATTTATGTGTCGAGGATTTCAGTCGTACCACCCAAATCCAACAAACCAATACTAAGTCGAAATCAGTGCCATACAAGGTCCAGTGGAAGAGCCAGAATAGACAACCTTACTACCTCGGTCAGTATGAGTGAACCTATAGTGATATCATCAATCAAACTGCAACCAGCAACATATAGTCTAGTTGTACAAACCTAGCATGCCTTAGTATATGTCACGACACTAGTGAAACTGAGCTACAACCCACAACTACACTCCTACTTGGGTATGGCCCGTAGCCAATCATGTGTCACAATTGCTAACCTACAGCCCAAAGCCATACTCCTCCTAGGGTATGGTCAGTAGTCAATCCTATACGACATAACCTGGATGTAAGGGAATATTCGTCCTCACCCCCACATATTGAAAAAATATGTGCTTCCAGTTAAACTTGTTTCACCATTCTACAAAGGCTGACACTGAATGGATCTTTGGAACAAGGCAAAGCTACATGATTAAGTTTCACTCTATTAGTTAGGTCATTTAAGTGTCGTTTAGCATCAAGATACAACATATTAAATAATAACAAATTATACAAAGATAAGGGCATAGCATCCTTCTTGCAAACATGTAGGTTCTGAACTTATTACATTATCACCACATGAAGACTGCATTATTACCATTCACGGAATCATCAACAAAGCCACATGCCATGGCATATCAATCCCTCAACTTTATCAGTAGGAAACATTGTCTTATGTTAGAACACTAATCATTGTTAGGTCATAAGGCCTAACCTCTATATTCCTATATCACCTACATAATCAGCATGCCGCACAAGGCATATTCAATTCTTGTCTCACATCATAGCCATCATAGCACACAATAGCTATGATAATCAATTCCATAACACCTTCATGGTTAGAAGATCACAATCAATAGAGAGATAATCACATAACTTCATAGCCAGCCATGGTAAAGGCATAAGCAAGACTTATTTGCTTTTAGGGTTAAGAGTTTCCACTTTTGTCGATTAGGGTTCACAAGGTTGAGGTCAATCAACCACCCAAGAACCACCACTCTCCACCATCATGGAGTGTATCAGGATAAACAAACATCATTAGAGAATATTGGAGATCATACAAAACAAGATAAAACATATGTATACATGGTTAATGTTAGATGTTCAAACATGTTTCACAACCACATACTATCACCACAAGTTAACCTCTTAAGCTCATGGGTCGCAGACACCCTCCTTAGTATGTCACGACCATGACATACACATGGTACCTGGACCTTCACTCTCACACCATGTCGCGACCCTCTTCTTCATGTCATGCCCACGGTATTAGGGTTAGGGTTTCACTCCATCCTCCAACCAATATGTCGCAGCCAAGGTCCTTAAGAAGCTCAATGTCACTACCATAATGCCTCATCACCAGCATGTCACAAGAACCACTCCAAGGACTGTCTCCACCAAGCCAAAGCAAGAAGTTAGGGGTTTCAAGGCTGCTAGGATCCAAAGGTTGCAACCCAACGCCACTAGGTCAAACACCACCATAAGTAGGGACACCTCGACCAAATCCAACTAGGTTGCGGCCATCCCAAAGGGGCTATGTGGCGACTTCAATGCCCATGCCCATTCCTCGACCACCAACCCCCTAGGTTGCAACTACACCAAGGGGGGTAAAAAACCAGGTCACCAAAACAAGTACAAAACTAGGCAAGAACCATGCTCACTAGGTAAGGAGACTCAAACAAGTCAATCTCCACAAGTCATAAGTCAAAGGTGCAATAAAAGCATGACTAAAGGAAGAGAAACCAAAGTGAAGATGACCAAAATTGAAACTAGCCTCTGACTTAGTTCTAGGTGTTCAAACACCAAGCATGGGGGTTAAATAAAGTGTAACAAAGTGAAATTTAGCATTATTATGAATTCATTACTCTTTCACCCTCCTTATTCTCACTCATGGCCCCAAATTATTTTTCTCAACTTCATAATCAATTTTGATACTCAAATACAAAATATGGTGAACAATGTGAACTTTATACACATTATAACACCTTAAGTTTGTTTAATTGATCACATTGTCCAAAGAAGAACATTGATCCATAAAACAACATATTTTGGTTCTAAAACTTTTTCTTAATGTTCTCCACATTTTTGTGAAGCAATGGTCCAAATTTCACTCAAATTGGACATTCCTACGATTTTCTATGAATTTTGGAAATTATGTGCTCAAAATCCCTTTTTATTTGCTCTTTTCTTGACTTGTCCAAGTCAGCAGTCCATGGCAAGGGATGGGGGGTGCCTATCAGCCCTTGGATCTCCTTCCCTTGGATCAGGGCTAGATCTAGTGGCCCAGGGGTTGTCTTCAACCTCCCACTGATTGTGGGGAGGCATGAATGCAACCTTTATGGAAAAATTCATGCCCTCGACCATGATTCAAGTTTCTAAGCGAGCCAAAATCCTTGCCTCACGATTTTGAACTAATCTAGCTCTATTTTGACCGAATTTCTAGCATTCTTGCACATCCAACGCAAGCTCCTTGTTCCTCCATCTCCTTTCGATGGCCACTACTACTGCACCCAACTTATGGCCCCTAAAACCCTAACCCCAACACTATATAAAGGGCCCCTCATGCTCGCAATCTTCAAAGCAAGCTATGAGGCCCTCCCGTGCTCACTCCCTCGGCCCCAAACACCCTATTTTCTTGCTCTGATCCCCTATTGCTGCAAACAGCAGAGCCGCCCAGCCCTATTGGGTGTTCCTCCTCATAGCCTCTCCTCCATCTTTGACCACCCGCGACCTCGTGAGAATGTGACGATCACAGACGACATTCTTGCGGCCTCCATCAGCCTCTCCTACACCCAAACACTCCCTCTCTGATGAGCTCCTCCGCCTCCTATCTGGGTTTGCGGGGAAGATAGAGCGTAAGACGAAGGTCCCAAACTGGCCGGTCTAGGGAGGGAGCGCCAGTCCAATTCTCAGTTGAACCAAGGTCCGAACCAAAAATTCAAGTGTGAACTGGCCATTTTAGCCTCTGAACCAGACAACCAAGCAAGGAAGTTACCTCACTCATATGGACAAATCTCATTCGTCCTTTACACATCGAATGCCCCTCTTTTCCTGATTTAAGGAATCCCTTCTTCTCTCTGCTCAAAAATCAAATAAATGGATAGATCTTGCAAAAATCGTATCTAATGCATCCAGACTCCAAATTATTCAAAAAAATAGTCAATTTTGATTAGAAAAATCCAATGAACCCATTAAAATACTTTTGAAATCTGCTTCCAAACAATTCGCATTGATATACCTATATCTTGATCTCTTGCTTATGAAATTGGTCTAAATGACTCTATTTGTGGTTAATCTTGACTAAACACTGAAAACCCTAATTTTTGACTTGGATGTTCATATTGAGACTCTAAAATACAGACTTGACTCATTAGTGAATCTATATCTAAACTTTCGACTTATTCAAATCTTGAATATTATTTCATGCCATAAAGTGATGACTAATCTTGATTCTGTCTCTAGAATTGTCATGTGGTGAATATAAGTGTACTATATCTTGTGACCTACTTGATCTAGTCCCTTGAACTTATTTCCTTAAAGAAGATCTAGAAACTTGACTTATGACTTGGATAATGATCATAAATTAAGGTTTACACATATGATTCTGGAAAACCTAGGTAAGTCATTCACACTCGAATATATTATAAACTTGAAATAATGTTGGACATATTAAAATATTGATTATAAGTGAATGACCCAACCCTAAGGTTGACATAGGAAAAGTGTAACCCTAATCTTGAATACTAAAACATGATATTTTGAACATCATGATCTTGACCGTTGATCCAATCTTGATGATTTAGGATCTGACTCAAAGGGTTGACTTATTGATTCAAATATTGATTATACTCAAAATCTTCAGTGAAAGGTACACTATTATATAACTCCTCCTTGATTGTATTGAAGTTACTTTTTTGTATCTCTTGACTGTATACTTGGCTATTTACTTGGATGAGCTACTGTTCCCTATGATTAGTCTTCTATTTTTCTATACTACATTTTGAAAAACATGAAAACATGAATTTCATGCCCATTATGATTACCCGTATATTGATAATACTAATGATGATGATATTGATAATGTTGATAATGTTGATATTGAGTGCAACAACCCCCTCATTTGTAGGTGGGACTTGTACATTAGCTTCCTATGTTCCTATGGTGAGAAGGAGCCTAGTGACCTTCCCCATCGCGTTGGGGTAATAGAGTCACACAAAATATATAAGCATGCTTTTTGAATTACAGCATAATGGGAACTCTTAATAAAAATTGAATCGTTGAATAACAAACATTTTTTCGACTAATATTGATTTTTGGAAATCATTTATAATTCTTTTGAATATAAGTCTTACCAAGTATACTCTTTTGTTATAAATCGCTTTGCCTGATTTTGATAGCATACTGTGCAATTGCATGATTGTGTCTTGATTTTCTAGATTTTAGGTAATAAAAATGGAATACTGAATAAGATCGCTTCCACACTCATACACTTTGGTGACAAAGATATATTGGTAAAATCTCCAGATCGGGTTAGTTCGTTCATTTATATATCCAGTTTTTGACTTATTGTTTCTTATTATATATGCCAGTGTGATAGATCCTATTGGGCCACTAAGGGAAGGGCACTTCAATCCCTTTATCACTATCTAGGCAGTGAGATTGGGATTGGGGTAAGAATAGTTCCATGACAGTTGGTATCAGAGCTTACACACTCCCATATACTTTAAGTAAATGATTTCACAAGTCTTCTACACCCAAGAAACCCTATAGTCAATAATGGTGAAAATTGAGGTGTCTAGTCTCCGGGTCCTGGCATAATTTCTCATATCCGTCTTCATAGTAGCTGATATCCCCCGCTCTACGTGGCCTTAATTGATCCAGAACTGGGCCCAAAGGTTCTCTTGTGAAACCCTAGAGAGTCTTCTAGCATCTCATCTCTTATTTAAGGACAATCCTAAGCCACACATGTAGATGAAGATTAGGTAGTCTTCTCATCTCATCATGTGGTCCTTCTCATGACCTTTCACCACATGATGTCTTGATTATGGGTAGATTATGTATGGGAAAAATGAATATCGCTAAAATTTTGAAAGTTGATATCATGATCTGACCTTAATGTGAAAACTCAATTTTGATCAATGAAAACATTAAAATGAAATACTCATGCTTGGCCCTTCATGAAAAATCCAATTTAATCAAAATTAGACTACATGCTCCCTATGTCTGAGGTAAACTATAAAAATTATGATTTGGTGAAATAAGGGTGACTTAAACCTTATACCTCATTGATAATAAGGTCTCGATTTTATTAATATCCATATTTCCCTATTGTTGATTAAACCTCAAACATAGTTAAGAAAACTCTTTTTCCCAATTTGATACACATCATGATTATGCCATCAAATTCTTAATCCTAATGACTCACAAAATCAGGATGTAAGACTATGATGAAAAAACCATCTTCCCTATTGACTATTAATGTCTTTTGCAATCTCAATTTTGATATAATGGGCATGGACATGAATCATACACATATTTTCAATTCATATCCTACTCTTCTCATGAAAGGAAAGGAATGCAAATATTAACTTAACTTTGTAAAATTATGCATTAGTGCCCTATTATGATCTTGAATTTTGATCTCATGACCTTATGGAATATGATTCAATCATGGATACTCTCCCTATTTGAATAAGATCAAGTGATAATGACTAATGTTGGTAATGTTCTAGATTAGGGTGGTAGTTGACTCATGACTCCCCTAACCTAGGTCACATACCTATTTTGACTACCTCTAAATTTTCACCTTGTTGATTATTTAGAGTCTACAAAGGTATACCCTTTCACCCGATTTGGACTGGTTGACCTAACCCTAATGGGTTGAACCCATGTTTGATACTTAATCTTGAATAGTGATGTGATAATGATCTTGATATATGACAATTTTGACTATACCTTATGGTTGACTTCCTGGATAGACCTAGGTCTAGATCATTCATCAACCTTGGATACAATGATAATGAAATTTGATATGTTACTCGAATATTGCTTGAATATTGTTTCTCAAAATTGAATATAGATGAGTGATCTCCCCTAAGTTCTAAACAGGAATCTAAACCCTAGCTTCAAAATTCTGGACCTATATCTTTTGATGCTTAAAATCTTGACTCTTGATATTGATTAATGGACTTGTAACTCGTGATTATCAATCCCAATAATGATGCAAATCCTATGATCACACTATTTGGACCTTGAGATATATGATTAATGACTTCAAAATCCCAAATTTTGAAATTTTTGAAATGACAACTATTTTTACTTCTCAATTTATGACGTAGGGTTTAAGCTCTCGTTAGGACTAGGGGGGACCTCGTAGTGATTTTGATCCCGAAAATCATGATATTGAAAGTATGATGTGGTCTTGAAATGTTGAAATCTAAAATCTCAAATCATGGATGTATAACCCCACCTAGGCCAATGTAGAGTCTAAGACCTTGAGATATTGGGATTCAAAGTCACCTTAAACACTTGAACAAAAATTGTTTGAACTAAAATATGATCCCTCCAAATTTGTGATCAACAGGATGCTTTCCATATTTGTGACACATATAATGACTTTGGATAACATATGCGCTGATCTTGATACTCAATTGCTTGATGATGAAATGGTGTTAGTACCAAGTTGAATATGATATGGAACATGGAATCCCAATTATGATGTTTGTACTGCTTGAACTTTTAGAACATGATTTTGATTGTATAGTTGAGGATATGCCAGTATTTGAGGATATGATCTAGTTTATGAATAGTCTCGATTTTTAGGATGTTTTTGAATTTTGGGGACAAAATTCCTTTTTAAGGGGGAAGGATGTGACAAAGTGAAATTTAGAATTATTATGAATTAATTACTATTTCACCCTCCTTATGCTCACTCATGGTCGCAAATTATTTTTCTCAACTTCATAATCAATTTTGATACTGAAATACAAAATATGGTGAACAATGTGAACTTTATACACATTATAACACCTTAAGTTTGTTTAATTGATCACATTGTCCAAAGAAAAAAATTGATCCATCAAACATCATAGTTTGGTTCTAAAACTTTTCTAGATGTTCTCCACATTTTTGTGAAGAAATGGTTAAAATTTTACTCAAATTGGATATTCCTACGATTTTCTATGAATTTTGGAAATTACGTGCTCAAAATTCCTTTTAATTTGTTCTTTTCTTGACTTGCCCAAGTCAGCGATCCATGGCAAGGGACCAGGGGTGTCTCTCAGCCATTGGATGTTCTTCCCTTAGATCAGGGTCGGATATAGTGGCCCAGGGGTTGTCTTCAACCTCCCGCTGATTGCGAGGAGGCATGAATGCGACCTTTATGGAGAAACTCACGCCCTCGACCATGATTCAAGTTTCTAAGCGAGCCAAAATCCTTTCCTTGTGATTTCAAATTGATCTAGCCCTATTTTGACTGGTTTTCTTGCATTGTTGCACAACCAAAGCAAGCTCCTTGCTCCTCCATCTCCTTTTGACAGCCACTACTACTGCACCCAACCTATGGCCCCTAAAACCCTAGCCCCAACACTATATAAAGGGCCCCTCGTGCTTGCAATCTTCACAGTAAGCTACGAGGCCCTCCTGTGGTCACTCCCTCAGCCCAAACACCCTATTTTCTTGCTCTGATCCCCTGCTGCTGCAAATGGCACCACCACCTAGCCCTATAGGGCATTCCTCCTCCTCGCCGCCTCTCCTCCATCTTTGACCACCCACGACCTCGCGAGAATGCGACGACAAAAGAAGGCATTCTCACGGCCTCCATCGGCCTCTCCTATGCCCAAACACCCCCTCTCCGGTGAGCTCCTCTACCTCCTGCTTGGTCTCACAGGGAAGATAGAGTGTAAGAGGAAGGTCTCAGACCGGTCGGCCCAGGGAGGGAGCCCCAGTCCAATTCTTAGTTGAACCGAGGTCCGAACAAAAAAATTAAGTGTGAACCGGCCAATTTAGCCTCTAAACTAGACCACCAAGCAAGGAAGTTACCTCTCCCATGTGAACAAATCTTGACCATCCTTTACACATCAAATGGCCCCTCTTTTCCTGAATTAAAGTATACCTGCTTCTCTCTGCTCAAAAATCAAATAAATTGATAGATCTTGCAAAAATTGTATATAATGCATCCTGACTCCAAATTATTTGAAGAAATAGTCAATTTTGATTAGAAAATTCCAATGAACGCATTAAGAATAGTTTTGAAATCTGATTATAAACAATTCTCATTGATATACCTATATCTTGATCTCTTGCTTATGTAATTGGTCTAAATGACTCTATTTGTGGTTAATCTTGACTAAACACTAAAAACCCTAATTTTTGACTTGAATGTTCATTTTAAGACTCTAAAATACAAACTTGACTCGTTAGTGAATCTAGATATAAAATTCTGATTTATTTAAATCTTGAATATTATTTCATGCCATAATGTGATGACTAATCTTAATTCTGTCTCTAGAATTGTCATATGGTGAATATAAGTGTACTATATCTTGTGACCTACCTGATCTAGACCCTTGAACTTATTTCCTTGAAGAAGATCTAGAAACTTGAATTATGAATTGGATAATGATCATAAATTAGGGTTTACACATATGATCCTAGAAAACCTAGGTAATTCATGCACACTTGAATATATTGCAAACTTGAAATAATGTTGGACATATTGAAATATTGATTATAAGTGAATGACCCAACCCTAATGTTGACATAGTAAAAGTGTAACCCTAATCTCAAATACTAAAACATGATATTTTGAATATCATGATATTGACCCTTGATCCAATCTTGATGATTTTGGATCTGACTTGAAGGGTTGACTTATTGATTCAGATATTGAGTATACTCAAAATCTTTGGTGAAAGGTACTCTATTATATAACTCCTTCTTGATTATATTGAAGATACTTTTATGTATCTCTTGACTGTATACTTGGCTATTTACTTGGATGAGCTATTGTTCCCTATGATTAGTCTTCTATTCTTCTATACTATATTTTGAAAAACATGAAAACATAAATTTCATGTCCATTATGACTACATGTATATTGATAATGATGATGATATTGATAATGTTGATAATGTTGATATTGAGTGCAACAACCCCCTCATTTGGAGGTGTGACTTGTACATTGGCTTCCTATGTTCCTATGGTGAGAAGGAGCCTAGTGACCTTCCCAATTGCGTTGGGGTAATAGATTCACACAAAATATATAAGCATGCTTTTCGAATTACAGCTTAATGGGAACTCATAATAAAAATTATATCATTGAATGACAAACATTTTGTCGAATGATATTGATTTTTGGAAATCATGTGTTATTCTTTTGAATATAAGTCTTGCCAAGTATACTCTTTTTTTATAAATTGCTTTGCTTGATATTGATAGTGTGTCATGCAATTGCATGATTGTGTCTTGATTTTCTTGATTTTAGGCAATACAAATGGAATACTGAATAAGATCACATCCGCACTCATACATTTTGATTACAAAGATAAATTGGTAAAACCTCCATATTGGGTTAGTTTGTTCATTTATATATCCAGTTTTTAACTTATTATATCTTATTGTATATGCCAGTGTGATAGATCTTATTGGGCCACTCAGGGACGGGCGCTTCAATCCTTTTATCACTATCTAGGCAGTGTGATTGGGATTTGGGTAACAATAGTTACGGGACATCAAGGGTCAAAGGTGGGGAAAGAGACTTCATGTCATCATCTCTACCCAAAACTAATACAAGAAAGTTAGGATTTCAGGTTGCTCCCAAACCAAGCCTAATAACTCGTCCCAACAAATTGTAGTGTTAACCTTCATATGCTAACATGATAGAGGAACATATTAGAGAGAAAACAACAACATTACATATCAAGAAGTGTATTAATAGAGAAGGTTTTGTGTTATATAACCTGCCTTAAGAAGATCACCACCAAAGCTCCAAGCTCCAAGATCAAGAGCTTCCAAGCACATGATCCAAGGGTAGAAGAAACTCCACCGAAAGCTCCACTCTCATCCACAAAAGCACGATAATAGGAGAGAGCAAAACCTCAAAATTGAACCAAAGAAAGAAGCAAGAAAAAAAAAGAAAAGAATCTCCCTTGCTCACCCACAATATTGTTACCTTGTAAACACATGGACCAAGGCCGAGAAAAGGAAGAAGATAGGGTAGGAGATCTAAAGGAATACCAAAGAAATAAGATAAAGAGCTCACTAGAGCTAGAGATGGCCAAGGATCACTACTACCACCGCATGCAAGAGATGAGACACCTCCAAGGTGTCAAGAACACAACTTCTTGCTCCACCAAACTCCAAGGGAGAGCACAAGAGAAGGGAGGAAGAAGATGACTGAAAAGAACAACTTGCTTGCAGAGAAGATGGTTCATATAACAAAGGCGGAGGGGGTAAGGCAAAGGATGAGGTGTCAACAAGATAGAGCTTCAAAGGAACACTTTTCCACAAAAAGTGCCAATATGCAACCATATAAGGTCCGCATGAAAGAGATGGTGTTACTTCCTCAGTAGGATCTCAACCATCCAAGTAAATGACCCTATGTTGTGACCGCAACTCACCTTGGGTCCCAAGGTCACAACACCAAGACCACCTTGAAATCCTAGGTTGAGACACACCTCTCCTACCTCCACCTCAACCCAAGACAACACTGGTCGTGAACACCACACCAATCTCCACTAAGGGTGATAATACACAACTAAGGCTTAGGCACCCAAACCTAGAAAGCCCTGATCTCCACTAAGGGTGATACTACTTAACCAAGAGCCAAAAATGGTACCCCAAATCACCACACTCTCCCTAACGAAGACATGAGAGAGAAGGAACACTCTAGAGGTGGAAAATTGCACATCAACCCTTTGTATTGGATAATTTGCAATTTGCACCAAAACTAACACAGAAAGCACAAATATCAATCAAACAAGCTCAATTGGAGACTTAACCTATCCACAAGCCCTAATCACATCTCAAAATATTAGAGAAAGGTTCTAAGAACATGATAAAGCCAAAACAAATAGGGTTACCCCAAAATTCAATTCAGGGTCCTTACAAAAATGTTGAACTTATAAGCACAAGAACATCTATTCCTTCCCTCTATTTTTCTTCTAGAAAAGAGAGGCAAAGAATAACCACCAGACAAAAAACAAGTTCGGGGTAGCATGCTTCCCAAAATAAAAACTTCATACCCCACAAAGGGGCATACCATCAAAAGATGCCAAAAATGCACATGAAAAAAAAAATTGACCAATGTAGCCACACCTCCACAAAATTCATATCTCGAGTGGAATAGAGGAGGGATCAATATTTTTTCATCACTTCCTTCTTTATTTTTTCACCCCCCCCCCAATTTCATCCTATTCTTGTGCAACAACTTACAAAAAACGTTGAGAGTGTCAAAACGCAACTAAGATGAAGTCTAGTTTTCTACAAAATCTCATTTTTGAAGCAATATGTGATAATTGTTTTGATAGAGAATATAGAACGTTATGCTACATGGTTCTAGGAGAGTGGGAAACTTAGCCAAAAACTAGTGGTAAGGATTATAGTGATGTTATGAGGATAATGATTGCCATATTGGGAGTATAAGTTGGACTTTATTAGTAATTTAATTTGCTTGAGGACAAGCAAAGATTCAAGTCCGAGGTATTTTGATGAATGCATATTCATCATTTTTTTGCATCATTTAGGATAATTAATTAAGACTTTTTTTCATAATTTTAGTTTAGTTCAAAAAACAATTTCACTTTCATCCTTTCGATATCCCTTTTCTGAATTCTTATGAGATTTCTCTCAATTTTCAGAAATTATTGAAGAATTTAAATCAAGATAAGAAAAGATGAAGATATGAAACATTTTAGATCTCCCGTAGAGTTTGAAATACCTCATACCAAAATAGTCATAATCCCACATACAAATTCTAAATTTAGAATTTAGATATGTTTTGAAAAGGTAATTTCAGTTTCTACAGGAAGAATATATGTCTAGGTAACTTTGTCAGCCATTTGACTGTCCAATCAACCAATTAATGTGCCTATTCGTTTTCCGACAGTGCCTGATTTAAATATATACCCTACATCAAAATGGGCATAACTCTCACATCCCAAGGAGGAATTTAATGTCCAAATATGCGTTGGAAAGAAAATTCAAAGACCTATAAGAATAAGAAAATCGATCACACTTTCAAGCTTGTTACTAGACGAAATTTGCATGAAACTTCAAGAACGGGAATCTACAAAGAGAAAATTAGAGTTTGAAGGTTGAAAAGAAGGCAATCAATGATTTTCTCTATTTCCTATTGAGGGAAAAATTCTAATGACCAAGAAGTACAAAATTTGCTTCTTCTACTTCTTTCTCCACCCCTTTCAGGGTTTCCACCCCTCCTTCCCCTATAAAAGGAGGGAGGACTCCACTAAGAAAAAGGTCCCAAAAGTTTGTACTTATATTTTTAGTTGAAGTTCTATTACTTGCATTCTTATTGTAATATTTTAATTCAAGCAATAAAAGTTAGTCCTTTCTTCAACATCTAGACATCCTTATTTCTCATTTTGTCTTCTCATTTTTTTTCCCTTAGAGAGGGCATAAAGAAAGCAAGTCGTTTAGTTGTCATCATCTTGGTCTCTTTGGAGATTATAGATTAATAGTTTATTGCTTCCTATCTTTTTCTCCTTATTTCTCCCTTCTTCTCTATGACTAGCGAGTAGTTTCCTTATTCAGGTAAGGAATAGCCTCTTAGCCATGTGTCAATCGGATCGGGTTTCACACGACTCTTTTAGACAGATTTTTTTATAGAAATAGATGATTTAAACAAAGTAATTAATCATTTTAATCCCAAGTTAATCTTTGTGGATGCAACCATGGAACCCGAGAATTAGAATGCCTAAGCCGATTTCACAAGGATTTGGATACGACTGTGAAAAAATCCTCTTTAGGATGAAGAACAAAGATACTTGAACACCATGACCAATGAGTTCACATGGAGTTCCTCTCTTGTGTTTTGTTTAAGAATAAACTGCATACTTGCTTCTATCTTGTTTGTTGTGTATCGCTTGATCTTGTTTTCACATGGGCCAAGGTGGTGAAACCCCTAAACCTTGATGCCTTCTTTCCTGATTTCAAACTATTTCTTCTAATGCGTGTTTTAATCACTTCCTTTTAATTCTTCCAATTCTATTCTTGTCCTTAGATAATCTTTATTTTGTGTTAACCATCTTCTTCCTTTACTTTCTTAGTTTAATTATTTCATTTCTTTGCATTAGTGTAATATTTTACATTCTTGTAGTTTTAATTTCTCATTCTAGTTTAAACAACCAACTCCAAATTGGAATTTATTTTCTGTTCCTTATTAAAAAATATCAAAAAGAAATAATTTAAAAAATCAATCGGGATTAAAAGAAAATGAATCTTAAAAATGTTGTCGTGTGGGATCGACCCTTGTAATACTAGTCTTAACTGGAAAGTAAAAATAGGATTAAACTCTAGGATAATAATTCTAGTGAATTGGTGTGCTCTTTGATACTTTTTAGTAGGCTCGAGCATCAAGATTTCAAAACACTCTTCTCTATTGCCCAATGTCAGTCTTCCTCTGCCCATCTCCAGAATTATATTAGATGTGACATTTAATGGCCTCCCCAGTAATAATTTATTTCCTTGACCATCATTTCCTTGACCATCTTGCATCTCCATGACTACAAAGTCTGTTGGAAATACAAATCTATCCACCTTGACAAGAACATCCTAACAAATACCGTAAGGTCGCACCACTGAGTTGTCTACCAGCTGTATTGTCATATTGCTCTACTTGGACTCCTTAATACCTAGCTTCTAGAAAGTGGTCAAGGGCATGAGATTGATGCTTGCCCCAGAGTCACATAAAGCTTCTCCAAATCTTATCCTCCCAATATAGCATGATATGTTAAAATAGCCTAGATCTTGCCTTTTTGGTGGAAATGTTCCCAGAATAAAAGCACTAACTTGCTCCTTTAGAACTACCACCTCAAAATCATCTATCCTCCTCTTCTTATTGATCATGTTCTTTAGAAATTTTTCGTAGGAATGAATCTACTTGATTGCATCAATGAGCAGAATGTTAACCATGAATCTTCCTAAAGTTGTCTAGGAACTTATGAAATTGGTTGTCAATCTTTTGAGCTTTCAAGCTATTCAGGAATGACACTGGATTCACCACTTTCCTCTGATGAGGTGGGACATAGGCCTTCTTCCTTGGCTACTCATGTTTTGAGTTTCAGAATCAACTCCCTTGTCCTCTACTATAGTGTCTGACTCAATTGAATCAACGACAACATAAATCACCAGTGAGACTTTATCATCCTCTTTGTCCTTTGACTCTAAAACTATTTTCTGCTCATTCAACAGCTTGTTCCCACTTTGTAACAACACGACCTTCACTTGTTGGTTGTCAGTTGTATGTTCATATGTCCTAGAAATCATTGTTGTCCCAGCTTCTTCTATGAAGCAACCTCTGCTGCAATCTAAGAAATCTGAGTCTCAATGTTGTGATATGTGCTCCTTGATTCTACATTTCATTCTGAGTCTGGCCAATGAGTACTTCATTATAGTTGACAAGCTTGCCTAGCTTGTCTTCTATGTTGTCTTTCTTGCTAGGGGCCCTTTCCTGCTATCGTTGATTTTCTTGATGTTGTGCTTGTGATGGATCCTTCTAGAAATTATGGGGTCCCTCTAGGAGAACTTGGGGTCTTTCCTCAAGGAGTAATCATTTCCTCCCCTATAAGTTTTCTTTCATGCATACTTACACTCCTCCTCTTCTCCTCTAGAAGAGCTTCCATCCTTATGACATAGTTTTTAGGCGATCAAGTCCAATTTTTGATTCAATGTTGAAATCACCTTAGACTCCAACACTTTTAATAGCTCACAGAAGTTCGCATTCTTCTTGCCATGACTAATTCTTATCCATAGTTTTCAAGATCTCTTGACATTTGGACAGCTTATTATTGAGGAAGAAGCATGTCCCTACGTTGTCCAATGTGGTCCTCTCCCCCTGATGCAACCCATAATAAACAGTATGTGTCTGGCCTAACAAGTCGATACCATGGTGAGGGACCTTCCTCGGCATGTTATGAAACCTCTCCCATGCCTCATGCTACAACTCCTCTTCTTGTTATTTGAAGTTGTAGATCTTTTTGGTAAACTATTTCATCTTTTGAGGAGTGAAATAGAGCTCCAAGAAGGCTTCAATCATTTGATCTGAAGTTTCAAGAGGTTCATCTTCCAGATTATAGAACCAAGACTTGGCACCATCTACCAGTGACGATGGAAAAATCTTTAAGTAGATCAAAGTTGCTGGCACTCTATCTATCTTCACCATGTCACAACTTTCAATGAAATTGATGATGTGCGTCATTGGGTCTTTAGTACTGTGGCCATGGAAGGCATGTTGCTTGACAAACACAAACAACCCATGATCTATCTTGTAGCTTCCCATATTTATTTCTTGTCACTTAATTGGCCCAAGATGAGCTATTGAGGAAGACACCTAGATCTTCTCCCAAATTGTCTGCTCTTTTGCAACTCTACCCATCTCAGATGGTTCTTCTAGTTCCTCTGGAGGAGTTATTTGAGTAGTCGATGGTGGAGTTGGCGGTGGGGTTGGAATCAACCACCCCCTGACTTATCGAACTCCTTTCCTTGGCATAAGAGCTCTGCCTGTCTAAAGTCCTAAGAAGATGACTCCTTGTAATCATGAGCTCTAGTGTACACCATGCACTAGCACCTACAATTGTTGAACGAAATGTGAGAATAGGTACTATTGATTGAAGAAATGATATTTAAAATCCAACTAGATAGAATAAAAAGAAAAATAAATATTGTAGCCTAGAGTGGCTGATTACAATACTCATAGTGCTGAATTTTTCATTTCCCCAGCAATGGAGCCAAAAACTTGATAGGTATTTTCTATATTCCCTATAGCACAAGTGCACGCTATCAAAGTAATATAGGCCAATGAGGCCTGAATATCAAACATGGGGAAATGTAAATTTAAAAACTACTACTAACTACAATATGATCAGCTAGGCAGAAGAAAACTTTGATTGTAGTTTTACTAACTAAGAATGTAAAAAGTGAATCTAAAATTACTGGTGATTGATAGCAATTGGATGGAATTCCTTAGGATTACGGCTTCACCTCGGTTACCATTGCAATTAATAATTATAATAGTAATAATTATCTCTCTTAACCCTAGACTAAGAGCATGTAGCTAGAATCACCCACTCTCATGGTGTAATTCACTATCTAAGATAATACCAATCCCACTCTCACATCGATTATGTTATTTGTTAGGTGCTTCATCGATAACTCTGGGTAGTCTCTTCATGTTCGTAAGCCACTTTTCTCAAAGGGTGATATAAAACATGTATTTTGTATTATTTTCCAACCATTAATTTCCTCTTTCAAAGCATTTAAAGGTCTAACTAATTACTTATGGTGATCAATCAAGGGTAGTTCATGATAGTCGCATAGAAATAATTCTAGAAATTCAGAGATATTGATATATTACTTCATAAGAGTCAAATAAAATGCATCACCAGGCTACTCCCGGGACCTAAGGAATAATGGGTTTAGCCCTGCATGATTTTCATGGTCAAAAACACAAGAGAGAAGAAGAAAAATGTGGAGAAAATTAGAAAAACTAAAGAACCCTAGAAGAAGACGGTCTAAAAGATAACTTCTTGCAACATGTCAATTTTCTACCTTCTGACGGTAAATTCATCCACTGGAAGTGCTCAGATCATACATAACATGACCTTGTTCTCTACTTTCTCCTCTATTTGCTCTCGGTTGTTGTCCAACAGAATTAAAACATGATGTTAGGTCTGGCCAAATTCCCCGTAAGCCATAGAAGTGACTTAGGGCGAAATAAATCCTCATCCATCAAATTAAATATTATCTTTAGATTTTCCTGATCTCGACATGTCAGTACTACTGACTTGGTGTCTATACTATCGACTCCTTTGATATTTGTATCCACCAGCCAAGTTGTCAATACTATCGAGCTTGAAGTTGATATTACTGAGTTGCTTCAATAAATCTTAAATCCAACCTGTGATGTTGTCGGTAGCATTGACTCCAAAGTCGGTACTACTGAGTCTTCTCAATTTCTTTCTTCTCAAACTGAGCGTGTTTGGGTAGCACTGACTCTAATGTCAATAGTACAGAGTTGTGTAGTTAATTGAAATACTTCCTTAAATTCACAAAAAATCCAAACATAACCCTTAAAATATAATAAATCATCCAGAAACATAAAAATTACATATATTTGATGCAATTGAGTATCACATGATAATGAGAGTAAAACATGTGCAATTTAAAAGGAAAATGAACTAAAAGTGCACAAAAATCAATAAAAAATAACCTATATAAATGACAAATATTCAGTGCATCATGCATCATTAGTGTATCACTTTCCCAATGACACTATGCTTTTTCGTGCTTCCATTGCATCATTGTTGTATCTATTTCACAATGATATTGTGCTTCTTTGTGTTTGTGGCACAATATGCACATATGTTTCCTATCTGCACTTCTTTCCAATTAGCACCATTTCATGCAACGTTGAAAGATCTTATTTGCTAACATTCACACATTAAGATATATCTTGTTGTGCTTAATCCATACTCTTGTTCCCTTTGGTGTTTATCTTATGGTGATCTTGTTGCATCACATAAAATTGATCGTTACATTTCAAGAACCTCATAAATATCAAGCCTAAAATTACTACACCTACAAGGTTTTTGTCCAAATTTTATCTTCATTCAACTATTTTACTAATGTCATCTCAAAGTTGCATCTTCCAAGATACATATTATAGTTATCTAGTTGGGATTTCCTTAATGTTGTCTTTCATTCACATCAAGCCCTACAGAGTCACACTTCATAGGGATCCATTTTGGATCATCATCACTTCATCATATATGTGTTTAAAGATACCTCTATCTCTACATTGTTGAATGTGTTGATTATGCTTATTCTAATCACACATTTCTTTTCAGTGAAATGTCTTAGTCATGGCGGTTTGGATTATCTTCTCTAGATTTATGGTGATGTTATTCATTTCATAGGAACTTCAGAAGATTTTATCCAAAGCCAATGTTTTTCTGGAGTACAGGACATAACTTCAACAATGGCATCATCAAATTAATTTTGGAGAATCATGTTTAAGGGGGAGTAAAAATCTTGGATGCAGAATGATATTTTTCACTTTTTATTTTCTACATCATCTAATTAGGACATGTAATTCCGTGTTGGATATGTATTTCACCTATAATCCAATTGAGAAGAGTGTTAGAATAATTGTATTTAGTTTATTATGTTATATGGGCCTAATTGTCTTAGCCCATTAGGGTCAAGTTATCTTACCTTGTACTTGCCTCCTCTTTTATATATGTGAGGAGATTTTGCCTTTTACCCAATAAGAAATATCTCATCAACATCCCATATTATTTCCACAACATAACAATGCATTATTATGTTAAAATGTAAATCTTTATTTCCCAGCCTACCTCCTAGTCATCAAATCAGTAATATGTTAGTTCTTTTGAGTACAAAGAAACTCCTAATTCCCCCTCTTTTCTCAATGGTTAACTCTAATGCATGTTTGTGAATTATTATTGAATATTAATACAACTTCAAAAAAAATTATTGAATATTAATAATGAACCTTAATCAAAGTGGATATCTTGCATGCTTATGTGATCCCACCTTATCATAACCCTAAAATCACTATTATGTACCCCTTTATAGTAAATATATCAGTCCCAAATACCCCTTTTGCTAAGTTATATTCATATGAAACCTAATGCATGTTTATGCCGCTTTTATGTGAATGAATGTCATAACCTAGATACAATGATGACCTTGACCTTATTTATGCACCCAATTCCTTTATATTCTTAAAATTAGTACATTATTATTTTTAAAGATACTAATGCCTAGGTCTATCCCCCTTGCACTATCATGATGTATGTGGCCCTGAGCCACCCATTTTGGTCACTTATGTGCTATAGTACCTTGTATTCTGTTCTTGGGATTTTAACAATATAGTGGATCTATTTATTATACTATGTCCATTCAAAATATATTTTCTTCTTTTGTTATTATTCCCCTATGTATGGATGTCCCATCTAATCCATACATTGGAACCTTATTACATTGGTCCTATGTGTTTGTTTTTGGAATGCATGTTTGATAATTTTGTACATATAGACTCTAGGGATATGGACCTAAAATTGAGTATGTTTCTTATGTCCTAATATTGTTGATCTAAACCATACTTTATGTTTGGGCCTATTGGCTTGATGAATAATAACCTTTGCTGCCCTATTATGAGTCTTTTGACCCTAAAATTCAAGTGAGTGACTAAAACCTTAAAATGATCACAGAAAATGAATGGAACTTTGGTATGACATGAAACTTGAACCACAACTTCATGATGTACTCTCAATCAGTAAAAGATCATCAAAGCACTAAATACTAACTTGAACATAACTTGACCAAAACCCAAAAATGAAACTAGTTATAGTTAATGATGAAAATACAATACATGTCTCCAATCGTTTTCTTAATCAAGTGTGGCTTGTGTCTAGATGATCAAGGATAAGTTAGACAATGCATATATGAATCAGGTATGGGATAATTATATGACTATGGTTTCTTAGTTGCAAGCTTCATATTTTATATGCTTGTTTACTTGCTCAAACATTACCATGTAATATTGTAGTAGTGTACTCAATGCTTTCTCTTTGATTTTATAACTTGAAAAGATAATATAGAACTCCATTATAAGAACTTTGTGCACATTCTCATAATCTCAGTGTAAGGACACAAGGCTGGTCATCCTACTTGAGTTGTCCAAATAGGGCAGACCATGTTGATGAATAGGGTTAGCTAATCTTGAGCACCCTCAAGGATCCTTCCAATGGAAAGTTGGTCAAAGACCTTATGATACATGATATTTTTGATATAATTGGAGTAAAATAACATAAAACATTAGGATCTTGAATTTCTAAGTACTCATTTGGAAATCCTTCAAATTATGCAAATATTATATATAGACCATTATTTCTTGTACTCAACATTTCTTATGTTGACCCACTTGTTTCATGTATGTTTTCAGTTCATAGATGGTTAGGGAGTTGATGGCTTGGTGAGATATTTTTAGGTGTTTTATTTGTAAGATCCTAGATACTATACATGAGTAGACTTGTATAAAATGTACTCTCAATTTGTAATTGAGGTGTTGTAATAAAGAATGTTACTTAACAATACTTATTGAATGTTGAGATTATGATGGTTCTTTCATGTCGTTATTTTTCATGTATTCTAAGATTTTATAGTTCTACATACATGTTGTGATACTATGATTCTAGGGAAGGATGCTCGGGTCCTTCAGTCATTGTCTTTATAATCATTTAGAGGTTGCATATTAGTAATCAATGGATCCATGATAGATGGTATCAGAGAATGAATAATATGTATACCAAGCATTACTCATATTAATCATGAACTAAACTAAATTGTACATCTCACCCCAAGAAACTTAATAAGTTGTCCTTTATGGACGAAGTTTTCTTGGACTCTAGGTTAGAACCTAGATATTGTAGATCTATATGTACTCTTGTGTAATTTAAAGAACCTTTCTTTTTCTCCTCCTTCTATCTTGTAGTATGGGTTGTAGGTTTAGGAGGGTGAGGAAAGGGAAATCTTATTCAAACCCTAGACATATGTTTTTAGTATGTGCTTAGGGTATTTACATGAGTGTGAACCATGTTCTTGCTAGTTCTCTAGGTATCATTATACTAGATTTGTAGATAAGTATTGCAACTTGTTTTGGTTTTGTTTTTATTACAAAGGAGTATGATGGTTTACATCAGACATTTCAACATTGGAGAAAACCTACTTTGAGTATTATTACACAAAATATTACCACACATAGAACAGAAGTTAATGTCCATGTGACCTAAGGGAATGAGATGTAACATCAGTCTAGATGAGTGAGCATAGATTATAGTTGTAGTCTCTTGAGTTTTATAGAGCCATGATAAAGGCTAGGCTAGTAAGTATCCTATATGAAGTAAGCTATTGTTGATGACGATGGTGATGATGATGATGATGATGATGATGATGATGATGATGATGATGATGATGATGATGATGATGATGATGATGATGATGATGATGATGATGATGATGATGATGATGATGATGATGATGATGATGATGATGATGATGATGATGATGATGATGATGATGATGATGATGATGATGATGATGATGATGATGATGATGATGATGATGATGATGATGATGATGATGATGATAATGATGATGATGATGATGATAATGATGATGATGATGATGATGATGATGATGATGATGATGATGACAATGACAATGACTATGATGACGATGACGACGATGATGATGATGATGAGGGTAGTGTTGATGATAATGTATTGATATGGGTGTTGATGTTGAGCTTGCTTCAAGATGACCTAAGTTTATTTTTTTACTTCAATTATATGAGATGAGTTTGCCATGCCACGCTAGCTAACCTAGAACCATGTATGGTACATATGACTTGATTGGTGTGCTACACCTAACTAGTGGGTTGGCATGCTTGCTTGTTCCTAATTTTGTATGTGTTGAAATGTTGAGATATGATTTGAGACCAACACGATCCTAAATCTCATAACATAGAAGGTCCACTAGCATGGAACATATAATAAAAGTGAAATTTTGATATGGGTCAACCCCACATGGGAGAAGTTCATAATACCTAGCCACCAAAATATATATGAAATGTTGAAAATATAGACGATGAAATACACAATGATGATTCCCCAGCTAGACATATTCTAGATATATGAGTTGAGTAACTTAGTGAGTGACCCCCTTTATAATTTTAAACCCTATATTTTCTAAAAAAAGATGTAACCCTAGAGAAAGAGACATTCAAATGTATCATGTTTTTATGAAGGTGAGGGAGATGTCCCAAAACCCTCAGATGATGCACATTATATGGGATCATCATGATAAATCCTATACTCGAGTTAGTGGTTGTATGTGAAAAAATATAGTGGTTACCCTTGTCTTTGAAATTTGGTAAAAAATTTAGTATGCGCAGATATCAGTTAGTATGTTTTTCCCTAACTTTGGTGGGTCATAGCTTGAGTGGCTCATGCTTGTGAAGCTATTTTTAGATATTATTGAGATAATTATGAAACCATGATCATGATGATAATATTGTCCCTAGGAGCATGCTTGATAAATAAAATAGTATCACTTAAGATAAAACTTGATACATGTTCAGTAAGTCAATCTCATAAGCTAGACCTAATATGAAACCATACAGTACATGAAAGATTTTAGTTTGAAACCATGAGTTAGTATGATGACACCTTGAGATACTAGCTTGAATGATCATGAATATAATACTGAATTTCATACCCATGATGTAAAGAAATGAACACAATTGATCAAAGTTGGCAGAAGTTTAGGGGACAACTAAAATATGCATGAAATCTAGTACATTGATTATAAACACGTTCAATAATATTCTCATTTGAAAATTATGATAAAGAGCATGTTCCCCTTGATAAATTGATAAAAAATATATTGAGAATACATATTGGTCTAGAATGAGTAGAAGAACAAAGACCCTAATGTAATAGGAATAAGGGTTATGGTATCCTAACATCAATGTGATATCATGATATGATAGAATACCAATGAAAATGTATGATTGGAAAGGGTACACAATTGAATATAGAAACTATGTGTGCAATCCATGATGGGGTATTGAAACTTATAGAATGTTAATTAAACATGATGAGTATGAAATTTTGAGATTTGACTATGATCTTGGATGAATTTCAAGGAACAATAAAAATTAGGGCAGGAAGGGTGTGATAACTTGAGTTTCTCTCTCTACCTTGGTTGTGACAACCCATTGCCATACAAATGAGATCAATCAAAAAGCTAGTTTAGGGGTATTACATTGGTGCACTATTTATCTAACTTAATGACCCATGTTACTCAATTATACATCAATGTCGTAGTTTGAATGCAGTGATTCTCCAATTTGATCATGTCAATGCTCAATTTTACTAACTGTGGCATTCATTTTCCTATTGAATTGTGTATCATTCTTTGATATGTATCCATTTTGTAAGAGAAATTGAATCTCATAATCATGTTCACCTTCCTATCTAATGTGTTTCATTTTGTAGGGGATCAATTAGCTCTAAAATGGGGCCAAACAATCCCTAATATGACCATTGTATCGCAAGTTATGATTTAAAAAACATGCTAGATTTACACATGCTTTATCAATTTATTTGATATTTGAACCCTTTCGGGCCCAATTAGGTGTGTGCGGACCAAATGGTTTGTGATTTCATCTACTCTTGATTTTTCTCACTCGATCTTATCCATTTATACTTGTCCCATGGATCCCCCCTTGATCCAACGCTCACCACTTCATCTAACCTTTGTATGTACATTGCAAAAGAGCTACAATGTACCTCCACAGTCCTCTACAAATCACCTCTTTCACGACCCCTTACATAAAATTGAAGCATTCTTCCTTCAATTCTCTCCATTGTGCACTACAAGAAATGTACATATTAGTGGCATTTAGCAAATGCCGCTAAAAAAATGCCACTACAAGTGTTTAGTGGCATATGTTGACACTTAAAGAAATGCCTCTAGTACCAATGCCACTAGCGAGATAGTGGCATAAGTTGCAAATGCCACTAAATATTAGGTTTTAATGGATTTCAGTAAATGTCAAAGAAATGCCACTAAAGCATCAATTGGCATTTAAACAAATGCCACTATAGCATCATTTGGCTTTTATACAAATGCCACTATTGTGTATTAGGATGTTGTATGAAATTGTTCTTGTTGTGTAAAATGGCGTATAAAAAATGCCACAATATTGGCATTGGTATCGTATATGATGGCCTTTCATGTCTTTTAATGATTCAATTTTCATTTTATTACCTAGATTTATGAATGAGCACCAAGTGCAGTTTGAACTCACATTTCAAAAATATAGATTCTAAATATCAATCTTTTTATATATAATTAAAAAAAATTACACGGGGATGACATTTTACCTTGCCCCTTCTATTAAATACAACACATCAGACATTCTTTCATACTACATTTTTCTAAGAGCAATAACTTCTACATCCTTTAACAATATTATGAAAAGGAATATACATGCACGTTCTTAGTGTTGTATGTTCTTGAGTGTTTACTTGACATTAAGAACTTGGGTTTGGTGGAAATTTCATTCACGATTCTTGTGCCACCATTCTTCAAGAACATGGATTCTTCTGAATCTTCTTACCAGAATGCCTAACAATCTGGATGAGGATCTCAACGAACTTGACTACAATGTGGTATGTGTGGTAGACATGAAAACATGTGTCACTATGAAGTTTGATATTTCAAACCAGGGATTAATTCTTCCATCATATCAACATAACCACCACTCCTCTTAGAACATGGCCCCTCCACCTAAGAAACTTCTCCCCTTGCTTTCTCAAAATATTCTTTTTCATTTTTTCATTATTAATCCAATCAAACGTCATATTTCTTCATCAAAATGACCAAATAACCAATGCAAACAAAAAACATTGAACAAAGATTAACTATTAGATGATCCCAAATTTAATACCGACTATGAGTTCTAACATGTACTTTAACATATGATTTTGTTTTTAAAATAAATGAAATCCCATGTGTCCATCTCACTCCCAACCAATGATATATTGTTGATTTTCAAAGTTCCTACCAACAAATAATGAATATCATGTATGAAAGAATTTATTTATAATGTCATATAAATAATAACGCCAACTACTAAAATTACCTTGATGTGGTATATTGGATGCATTATGTTAATAAGACAGTCCTCAACAACTATTCTAACATATTTGAGGCCCTTGAATGAACTCATGCAACACACTATATTTTCCTAAATATTTAATGCATGCAAGTGATTAGTATATTGATGAATACTCACTAACCTAGATACTTTTTCTTTGTAGTTATTGTTGACTTTCAGAAGATATCCATTTGATATCCAGTTGTGTACTTCTCAATATATATGTTGACAACTTTTACAAGTGGGATGGGTGAGGAGATTCAGTATAAACCAGAACTACGGTATAGAAGATAGTCAATATTTTAGGAGCTTGAAAAATGATAAGTGAATAACCTCAAAATTTCTATAGATATCAGAGAGATGAAACAACATGAAGGAATCATCCAACATCATTTAGAGCCAATCAGCTGAGAAGACATGAATACCACTATCAACACTTGCACTTAAATAAAATACAAACACATCTACAAATAAAAATTGTAGAGGGAGCTATGGTCATAAATCACACAAGATTAGGGGAAAATTTGATAGTTGGGCTGGTCTTTGGATTTCTTTTGTAGGCCACCTTGAACTAATCAGATCGGTCATTCAGAGTATGGTGCAGTTCTGGTGCGACTTGTGCACCCTACCTACTCCGACGATGTTGAACATTAGACGCATGACGACATTTTTATTATGGGGTAGCAAGGGCATGGTGTTGCTTTGGATACCATTGCTAAGCCACTTCATTTTGGCGGTCTTGGGATTCAAGACATGGTTGAGACCCAAAGGCAGTCCAACCTCAAGAGGATTGATTGGTTCCATAGGCATCCCCATGGTGTTTGGGCTACCTGGATGAGAGAGAGATACAATGGGTCACTGGGGGGGGTCCAATACCAACAATTTGTATGACTCTACCATGTGGAAACATATAAACACAGGGTGGGATGAGGTTAGACTCTTGTATAATTGTGATAGTGATGGGATCTGGACCCTTGTGGATCCCCATGTGTACCCTTGGAAGACTACGGTAGGCAATCCTATCCCTTGGCATGCGCTTCTTTGGGTTAGGTGCTTCAATCCCAAGTGGAGTACCTTAACATACAGAGAGATGTTGGGGAAATTACCAACAAGAGACATAATGGCTCGTTGGGGGCTGGATACGGTGATTCTATGCCCGCTTTGTAGAGAGGAAGAGGAGTCCCATACCCACCTGTTCTTTGAGTGTAAAGTTTCCCGATACATATGGGAATGGTTATGCCTGAATAATGGATGGGGCTACTCCCCTCCAATTCATCTACAGGAGGCAGTGACTTGGATCGTGGAGAAGACGACTAGCTGGTTCGGTGGCATTTACCTTACAGGGCTTTGTCACAAGGTTTGGGAGGAGAGGAACAACATAATCCATGGGAAGCCTGGCATGGATTACTTACACCTTTTTGATAGTTTACAGAAGGAGATTGCTAGGCTTGTAAGAGCCAAACCTCCTCTACACACTAACCTAACCCCACAGATTAGGCGTTACTGGGATTTTGTAGTTTAACCCATGTGTATAGGGTTGGGTGATGCTTGTGGCTATGTACTTTTTGGAGTTGACACTTTTATTTCTTCTTGGAGTAATATATTATCATTTTCCAAAAAAAAAAGACCATTATGAGATTTTCTCTATTGTGCATATTGTTTGTCTTGAAATTAAAACACAATTCTAAAAAAGTACTCATATTTTTACACTGATAACATAAAAGAATACTTCAGTCATGCACTCATCTTATTTCTTTCCAATATAGGCATTATTCATAAATCTTCTCATCCTCATCCTCCTCAATAAAATGGGATAGTAGAAAGAAAAAGGTACAATTTCACAACTACGAGAATAGTTGTTCACCATATTAATGTTCGCTAAAGTAGTTGAGGAGACCCAAACTTTAATGCTTCTTATCTTATTGATAGCATGTTTTTATATTCTAAGAGCTTTCCATATATTGTTCCTCCTAAAATCTTTAGGTGTTCCCTATTTGTCCATGAAATAAGTAATTACCATGACAAGATCAGTCGTCGAGTAATCTAGTGTGTCTTTTTGGACATTACAAAACTCAAAAGGGATCATTATTATAATCTAACCACATATTATCTTCTAGTATCCTATAATGTCATATTTAGAAGGAACCCATTAATTTGGAAAATGCATAGAAACCTCTCAGACATCTCCAGAAACCAAAGACTTCCCATCTTTTCATTTGTCATCAAACCTATATTGATTCCATCACCTACTAATATGAAACCATCTATAAGTACATGCGACAATCATGCATGTTCTCTAGATAACTTTGTACAAGTAGATTTTGATAGGAAATCTATTAATATTTATTCAATTAGTGCTACCTCTGTGGGTTCTATCTGTCAACAAGGTCTTGATGGTCTACCTATATTCGTAAGAAAATTGAAGCATTCATACACTACTCATCCTATATCTAATTTTTTGACTTATGATTGCTTGTCCCCTACATACGATACCTTTATTTACAATTAGCTATTGTTCCAACACCTCACAGTATCTCTATTTCACTAAATCACCAAGGTTGTAAACAAGCTATGGAGGCTGAGATGGTTACTTTGTCTAGAAATTGCACATGGAGTCTGGTGAGCACTTGTGGTGACCCTGAATTTTGGAGTTGATATCCAAACTATCATTTTATGACATACATGGAGTAGAATGAATAAATCATGGACCTCAAGGTTTGAGTTTTTCAAATGATGAAAGTTGAACTCGTTTTATCAAGACTCGATGACTAACTAAAATGTACAACAAATTTATGTAATTATTTGTGTGGATAATTGAGGAATGAAGTTTAATGAACAAACATTGGACTTTTGGTGTCAAACTTGGTGGAATGATAGATTACATGGTAACGAAGTAAGGACTTAAATCTCATGAAATTTTGATGAGTCATTAGAGAGAGATATCAGATTTTGATTTTTCATTCAAGAATTAAAGTTTCATATGATTTCAGACCTATGTTTAATTACTCTATGTGTCACACACCCACTCTTATTAACATCGATCTGTGAGTGTACTGAAGCTAGAGTATGGACTAGTGGCACCATCCTAACCCTAGAATAAGTAATCTAAGTCTCATTATTCATCTTCTACATATTTTTCTTACAAGAAAAATGGTACCTAGAGGCCGAGTGCCCTAGTCCCATGCATCCAAAATGGAAGGAGCGAGATTGGGAAGTAGTGCATGCCTTCAACTATGCCAATCTCAGATCTCTCAAGAAACTCATGTGTTGAAGTTTATGGACAAGAGATAATTGGATTTACTTCAGACCTCCTCCTTTTTCCATTGCTGATCATAGCAAAATGCAAAAGACCTAGAAGGGGGTTGGAGAAGTTGACGACCTAGTTTAAGCCTTCCTCTTTAGAAATAACAACGCCCTAACACCCCAGATCAAAGCCATGGAAGATTCTCTATGGAGGGAGGATATCATGATTAATTACTCCCCCTTATTCTAGTCATTATGATCCATAAGCACAGAGAGGGGAACACCTTTTGAGTCATTTGACGTATATCAGGGAGACTCCATGGAGTTTGTCGAGAACCTCCAAAGCCCTTGGTGCTTTTTGTATTAATTGAGAAGGAGTCAGTTTATTTTCCCCTTTTCATGTCCTTATGGTGGTGGAGCTTGAGGTCTATCCTACCAAAACCATCCTTCGGTCATCTTATTATGGCGATAGAAGGTGATTCTAGTTGGCAGAGAGATAGTAAACGCCAAGAACTACTAGTGTCATCGGCAAGGCATGGGTATGACACAGAACACCTTGCCAATCCTCGAGGAACCATCGTTGACTAGAAGGATATTTGTCTCTACCAAGAATCCTTGTCCCTCCTTCATTTTGTGGTAATGCTCATGCATGGGTAACAAAGTTTTCGTGTAGCCACAATGATATGCACGGTGCAAGGTGAATCGGGTGAGGGAGAAGATGAAGCTGGTCCAGCAACCAGACTAACTGGCCTAGATAGATTGTTAACCAGCTGAGATAGGTGGCATTGAGATGTGACCCACTTTGATGATGTGGTGTGCATCTATATTGTCTAGAAGAGGATCCAATACCCACTTAAATCCTAAAGGTAAATACATGTTTATATTTATAGATATATATTGAAACGTCAAAACTTTTAGTATATAGCTCCAGCACCCAATAAATACACAAAAATACCCTTAGATCTAAAAAATGCATTCTTCCTTATAGAGCCTCTATATCAGACTTTTGATGATTACTTTTTAAATTGTTAAGAACCATAGGAGTGCAAAAATATATTTCCTAATGATCATTAATTCAAGTTTATAAATGACAAGTGGTTTATTTTTGTTGTTATTCATGGATAATTATAACAAATCATTGAAGAAATGAAGCTTCTCATTAAAAAATATCCTTTCACGAGAGGCCTTCTCTTGTGAAACATGATGCATGATAGCCAAGATAGTGCCTCTTGTTTAAAAATTAAGTTGAATAAAAAAGAAAATATGGTGCATTGCAGCCAACGTAGTCCTAATAGTAAAAAACATTTCATGAGCGACCTCTTCTCATGAAAACACATAGTCATATTAAAAAAATCCCTTCAAGAGAGATCTTCTCTTGAGAAAGCACACACTCCTTAAAAACAACCTTCATGAGAGACCCTCTCTCACAAAAACACAATGCACCGTCATGAAGAGTGGTAAACTAGATCGTTAAAAAATATTTTTATTCTCACAAAACACAAAATGAATTTACTACAAGGGCAGTTCTGCTCATATAGAAAAAAAAAATTCATGAGAGACCCTCTCTAATGAAACACACAGTGCACTACCACAAAGGGTGGTGTAGCTCGTTAAAAACATTTCACAAGAGAACTTCTCTCATGAAAAAATGGTTTTACTAGGGACCTTCTTTAACCATGTCAAAAAAACACTAAAGAGATTTCTTCTCTCGTGAAAACACACCCTTAAAAAACAAACTAGAATCATGAGAAGACTTCTCTCGTGAAAACACAATACACTACCACAAAGAGGGTGTGACTCATTTTCACAAGAGAGCTTCTCTTAAGACAAAATTGTAAAAAAATGTCAAGAGAAAACTTTACTTGATACATGGTGAGGAACAAAAAAACCACATTATCCTCTCTCTTGTGAATATTGTGTATGGTCACAAAGGAAATGGCATTCATAAAAAAAATCATGAGAGGCCATCTCTCATGAAACTCACAATGAACATCCATGAAAAGTGGTGCGTCTCATACATAAAATAAACAACAAAATTCACAGGAGACCTTCTCTCATACAAAGATATACTAAATAAACATTTTACTAAGACACCTTCTCTCCTGACAACACACACTTCCAAAAAAAATAAAAATATTTCATTGAAGAGTTTCTCACATGAAAACATACAGTTTAAAATAAAGAAAAATGATTTAACAAGACACATTCTCTCGTGAAAACATACACTTAATACGAAAATGATTTTATGAGAGACCTTCTCTCATGCAAACATACACTTGTAAAAAAAGCCATTCATGAGAGATATTCTCTTATGTAAACATACACTAAAAAAACCAAGGTTTCACAAAAAGGCTTATCTTGTGACAACATACAATTGTTATCAAAAAAATATTTCATGAGATACCTTCTCTAAAAAAAAACTCGATGCACTACAATGAAAGCATTGTGACTTGATATAAAATATATTTCCAAAACAACAAAAGATGACACATTTCTTCACGAGACTGCTACTCTTAGCCATGCAAAATCATTCATGATATATATAATCTCGTCAAACAAAAAAATAGGACACAAGGCACTTAGTCTATCTAAAAAAGTACAATAAATATCACAATAAAACTACTTTCAACAAAACCAAATCATTCTCTAACAAATGTCATTTACTTTATAAACTCAGTATAACATCAACAGTGTCTCTATTTTTTCACATTATGACAAGTCAAACTAATTTTTCACAAGAAATCCATTCCCATAAAGTTCAATTAAAAATCCAGAACATAAAGGTAGAAATTTTGATTTGGCTACCTTGAGAAATAAAATCAATCCCTCAGATGCATCTGGCAACTAGGTTTGAGAAAGTGCATTTTAGATACGACCTTCCTAGTAGGCTAATATCTTTTGATGTTCTAGAAATTGAAATGCAACAACAATTTGTTTTCACCATCTTTTGCTTCAATATTCGTTTGACATGTATTGGTTCTTTCATCGATGTTTTCACACATCACCATTCTTTTGAGACCTGGTTTGCCTTGTTTGTTACTTATCATATAATGCATTTATGTCAAACCCTATGTTTCTTAGGTAACTCATGGAACTAGAAATTGATTCCAGTCTAGTTAGTGCTACTAACCAATTTCTTCCATCAAATGAATTCTCAAGAATGAAAGTGCTCTTCAACAAAAATGGGTTTCAATCTTGACTCAAGCCATCATCTCTTACAATGAATGAATTCACCAACTATGGTTTGAGCCTTGTCTTTTGAAGGGCAAAATTTTAACACCTGATTTTCATCACAACTAGATAGCATCCAATTTTGTGGATGTTTGAGTGTTTATTTTACCCTCACATTATCGACTTAGCAATGCTTTATTCCAATAAATTCACTTGTTTTGGCACTTCTTGAGAAACTACCCTAATTTCCCTTCCTTACCATATTTGCACAGAAAATAAAAAAAGATGGAACCTAGAAATCTCGGTGACCTTTGGGCCTGCATCTTTGGTGACCAACGAATCCTCACCCTCCTCACCCAAATGACAAACCTCTTTGGTGCCCAACTAGCTCATCCTAGGTCACTGATGGGCTTATGCCATCGACGACTAACAGACTTTGTATCCTTGATTCCTAATGATTTCACATTTATGTCGCCTGACAAGACTACATCTTTGGTGATCAATGAGCTAGTAACTAAGGGGACTGCTACTCTGCAACCCATGCCTATGAATAGCTGACCACCTCAATCACTGAGGGGGGGTCGCGACGTGGGAGGGACAACAAAGTGTTGTTGTGAAGCTTCCTTGTCATCAACCTCCATTTTGCAATCTACCATCAGTTTGTGGTTTTTCAGGATGAGAGTCTAAGAGGATGACATACCTCCACCATCACCAAGCATCTCCAGTCTCTGTATTCGAGAGAAGGAGTAGCCATTTTTTATGCCAACACTAGATTCAGATTGGAGAATCCTTCCATCAACCTTGACCATTCATGGTTAGTATTGGTGTTGTCAGCCTAGCAACAATAAATGCTCAAAAAAGATTGATATACTTTTTAAGAGAAGAGAGAAGATTCCTTACCAATAATATCCAAATTATTAAGTAAGTAGTGCCCACCTTCATACCCTTTCTTTTCACGTAAACCATGTGCATATATGTGCACAACTTCATGGCATATCCTCCAAAGATGGTTCTCATTGATTGAGCTTCCCCTTGACAATCATAGACAAAAATAAATTTGACCCTTCTATATTGAAAAAGCTCCAAAGCATCCATGGATTATGAATTGAAACCTTATCCATTAATTTCTATCTATACAAGTGAAAGATATCAAATTTGCTAAACATCAAAAACCCAATGTCCACAAAGCTACAAATTGGAAAATTTAAATTAAGAGTTATGTTGCAACACAAGGATGATGAATGTATTAAACATGGACAAGGTTTACGATATATGCTTATAGGAGTTGCATCAGACCTGCATGAATGGTGATAAAATAAAAAAGTATACATTTGTACATTAATGAATCTAAGACCATACCAATCATTGTAATGTCTTTCATCAACTTGCAAAGCACTTTGGGAGTTTCTGCACAAGCTACACCACACCTACAATAACTATTGAGCATCATCCATCAAGCACTATCAAAACAAAAGGAAAAATGTATCTGCCACACCTACAACCATGTTAGAACTTTTGGATCTTACTATTATTAAATAGGTTTAGAGGTAGAGAACAAATAAAAAAGAATAATGGTTCCAAAAATACATTAGTTATGGTTGTTTAAATATTTCACTCACCAAAAGTCACCTGAACCAACTGGAGAATCTTTGAATATGATAAGAATACCCTTTAGAGTGTTGTTTGTTGGAACTACTCGATGGCATTATTGTAGTCCTTGCCCGTCACTCTCATTTTCTGAACAAGCCTTCCCCACTCATCTTCAGTTTACTTGAGCATGGACTAAGGTCGTCCCATTTGAAAGCCACACAAATGCATATAATAAATACCATATTCAGATTCATTGAAGTCAATATATTCAAAGATGATTAGATGATTCAGATTACTTACAAATTCTCATTGATCTCATTATCTTTAATTCTACCATTAGGTCCAAATATGTCTTTTTTGGATTAGATAGATAGAGAAAGGTTAGTAGATGATATTTTTTAAAGGTTCAAGTTGCATAAGTTCATGTACTTTCCCTCTTGGATTTCCCATGTCCATACAATGGTAACTGAATATGAAAATAATACCCTTGAGGGTTTTGTTTGTTAGAAGTGCTCAATGGAAATATTGTGGCCCTCGCCCAACACTATCATTGTTTGAGTAAGACTTTGCCACCTTGCTCCAATTTTCCTAAGCATGATCAAATCAAGTCCTCTTTGAAAGCCTCACAAATGTAAATAATAAATACCAAACTCAGACCCATCAAAGTCAATATATAAAAAGATGATCATTTGATTTGTATGTAAAAGTAGTATGACTCACAAGAAGCTGTAGTGTGCATGAAATGGAAAGTGATGCATCACAAAACATGTAATGGGATGCTAGCAACTCACACACTCAATCCATTAATTCATTGCATAGTCACTATGTCAGAAGGCAAGGTGGCCATCCCATTATTCCAACAACCCTAGAGAAATTGAAAGATGTAGGCCTTATAAGAACATATTTCCCAACTTGAAATGTGATGAAAAACCAAAAAAATGTAGACAAAATGCAAGAGTGCATTTCCTTAAAAAACCAAGTAAATATATCCTAAAAAACAAACAAATAGAATAAAAAATGATGCACGTATCATATGAGTAACCTAGCTAGGTTTAGTTGTCATGTTCTTTATATAATAAATATCAAAATAACTATGAATGTTAATCCCATATAGGTTTTAGAAATATTTAATCTAGGAAGTCATGTGTCAACATAAACTTAAGAGATGCTTAGGCCAACATGTCATGTTGACGGTAAAGATCCCGATTTTGCTTTGTGTTCACATTCGACAGTGTAATTGTAATATAATTTTAGAATTGTCTAGTTTTAGGTTGAGTCAAGATACCCATGACATTAACCAACTTAATTTGATCTAATTTTCCTACATCTAATCCCCTTATGAAAATGAAAAATGGATAAGTAAGATGTTCACAATTGTTATCACTGAGATGAATGATACTTCAATGGATTCTAAAACTAGAGTGAAATTCGAATAACATGAAAGATGCTAAAGCATTTGTGTAAATTCCACCTATCATACTATCAACACATAAAGAAATCATATGATTCTCATCCAACGAAACACAAATGTGGATAGGCATAAGACACATGTGATCGGCCTCGAATCGCGCATCTAAAAGGGAGGCAGATTCAGAATGAATTGAACTTTTAAATTGATCACCTGAAACCTTCAAGGACCCCCGCAACTTTTATTATGCGGTCGAAGTAGATATACGGAGTCAAACACAGGGATGTGGTGATGTTTAGGACGCTTGATATTTTGTTCTTAATTTAGATAAGCCAAGACGATAGTCGGGAAAGTAAGGGGCTAGAACTAGTCTAGCAGGTTGTCACGAATTAAAACAAAACAAAGAAAAGAAAATAAAATAGAGTCTGTAGGATTCTACTAAATCAGAGGGAAGGAGTTCCCGGCTATGTAACCACAAGTTGGGTAGTCTATGCACCCATTCTCGGGTGTAGACAACCCTCAAACACCTCATCAAGCAACCTACATTCGAACATAGCATGCACCGTGGTTTCTGTTCCTATGGGGTCATCCCACTCGCTCTCACATAGTGTGACTAAAACCCATTGATGATATGACACCTCTCTCAAGGATGACAAACCAACATCCTAGAACATTCTAGATACCCTCTCAGGTCTAGAATATTTTGGGATGTTAGGAACAGATGACCTTGAATTGTCCTCCTTTCAGAATTTGATCCAAACTATCTTCTCTTATCTATTTCTACAATGAATCTCTCGATATAGGCAGAAATAGCAGTTCAAGAAAGAAAGAGATCAACCAAACTAGCAATCATAACCAAAAAGAGGAGATAGAACATAAAACATGCTAGATCTGAAATAAAACTACTTGCTTAAGGTAAAAGTACATAAACACATGCCCAAAACGGGCTACATAGCCAAGAAGGAGCTCAACTAGTCATGGACAAGCATAGTTGGAACCGAACAAAGATGGAAGAACATCATTTTTATAGAAATAAAGGAGAACAGTGGAAGAAAAGAGGGGAAGAAGAGATTTAGCCCATAGAGGAGAGGTGGCTCCCGCTCCCTAGCCTCTGTATAGGATGAATCTTGTCTTTTGGGTCATCCTCCTTGATCTTCTGGACTCATTGGCTTCCTTTCTCTCTAGATCCCACCCCTGAAAAGCATCTTGGTGAGTAAATGATGGTGGAAGATGGTGGAGGATGGAAGCACACTAAAGAGGCGGATGTAGAACAAGCACTTCAGCCTTCTCGGACCTCCAAACTCTCCTACGGGGCTCTGGGAACCACATCGGGTAGGAACCAACAACTAGAACCTCCCAAAACACATAATTGGCAGATAGAACTTCCCAAGCTGTGGAACCCCCCTCCAGGTAGTGAATGGTGGGTATTTATAGGAAAAATGGTCGAGGTACAGATCCAAACCGCGGTCTTGCTCGGTCGCGGTCGAGGTGCACCCCACGATCATGGTCATGGAAGATGTACCTCAGTTGCGGTTGAGGCAGAGGTCGCGATTCTAGTCTAGATCACGGCTCCAATTGCCACGGTCGTGGTGAGGACCGCGGTCGCGGTTGAGGTTCCTCCCGCGGTCAGGGTTAGTCAGAAGTTACGGTGATGGCTTAGATCGCGGCCGCGGTCTCTCCCTAGACCACGGTCTCGGTGGAGATAGACACTGCGATCGCGGTTGAGGTGAACACAGGTACCACGATCGCGTTCGAGGTGTCATGTTGGTTGTGATCGTGGTGTAGGCTTAACTGCTGCAAAAACACATGTGTCGGGGAGAATCCAATTGAGAATAGATGTCTTTTTGGGTTCGGTTCCTACAAGTCCCAAAATTGGCTAGTTGAGCAACTTTATCTAATAAAAGACATAAATTACTAAAAGATAATAAACATGGGTTATTTTGGGCATATTAAGGCTATAGTGACACAAAACCATAGATAAATTCTTAGCATAAATGTATAAATTTGGGTGTTATCAACTACCCCAAGCTTAAACCTTTGCTTGTCCTCAAGCAAGACCGTGCTCAAAGAACAAAAAGATAACATCCAAATTAAACTTGGCAACGAATTCTAAGGTTAAGAAAAATAGTTTAAAACATCGATTCTCTTGATCCATGTTGTTTCAGAACAAACCCCCATCAATCGAGCACAATGATGCCAAAGTAAGATCAAAGAGAAACTAGGCAAGATTAAGCTAGTCCATTGTAACCTATCAATACTCATGAGGGTTGAATCATAATTATACAGCATAAAAGCATTTTCACATAGATGATGATGTGAGTGATGAGCAATGAGCAATCATCATGTATCGATGTAGATGAATCAGGGACAACGCACCTCTCACTTGTTCAGGTTCTAAGAAGAAAAGTAAAAAGACTCTAATGACTTTTGAGGATCCCGATCTACATTAGGTGTTGGCTAAATTGGACATTACTATAATCCCTTTGTTTTGATGATGGCAAAAATTTCTTTCTTGTGGTTTTAACTTTCTATTTGAGTGTTTCAGGGACAAGCATATAAGGTGGTGGATAGCAAAGACTTGGAAGATCAATTTGCTAAAATTGATTTATTCTCATAATCAATGTAAAAACTTGTACAAGTACTTACACATCATATAAATCAAGCATTTAGATCTTCCCTATCCACTCACAACACTTAGATAGGTCATCCCCCAAGATAGTATCACAATTGCACATTGATACACACACTTAGTAAATGAATACATTGAATCAATGATATTCTCAGTTGACAAATACTTTGACCGAGATACTCTCGATCGACAAACTCCTCGATCGAGAATAGACCCTATTATCTGTTAGACTGATTTAGAAAAAGTAATTGGGAGTTGAGTTGAACGTTACAATACACTTACTCCAGACTTACCCTCGGTCGACAAATTCCTCGACCGAGAAACTCTCGGTCGACAAACTTCTCGACCGAGAAGAGTTTTATCTGCACTATTCAGAACTAATCAACTAGTCATTACAAATGCAATTAGTGGAAAACTAACAGCTAGTTGAGCACTCAGAACCCCCTAGAAAGTTTTTAGAACATCCCTAAGTACTTGTAGGGCATTCCTATAAATAGGACATGCCTTAGGACACCTAAACTCACTTGAATACACAACTTGCATATACAATTACACTTGAGATTCAACCCTTGTGAGCAAACAATTTGAGCTACACTTGCAATTTGTTTTCCTTGAGCTCTACATTAGTGTCCTATAGGCTAATATCTCCTATCCACTATACATCCACGTCCATCCACTTTGGCTAGGAGATAAAATGCTTGATACATGATCAAAGAACTGTACTCAATTGGTAACATTGTTTCTTTCTTCCAATCTTGTTCCTTTTATTGTGTTTGGTTCTTCTTTGCTACTCCTAGGTTGGAGGTTGCGGAAAGGAGGTTGTTGGAGCTTCTTCATGTGGTGAAGGTAGCTCGGTGGACTTAGGATTACTTCAAAAAGGTTGTCTCAACGGGAAGCTACTTCAAGAGGAAGGCTACTTCTAGGGGGAGTTGGGAGTTACTTCAAGGAAGGCTGCTTCAAGGTTGGTGAGACTACTTCTTGGTGAAGGTTATCCTAAGGGTGAAGTTATTTGTATCTTATGTAACATCCTTGCAAGTTAATAAAATTCAAGTGCTTTCAAAATCCCAATTGGAAACAATTGGGTAGTGGACTGACTCCCTTAGTTTTTGCTAAGGATGGAACCACTCTAAACGTTGTGTCTCCTTCTCCAAATTTCAATTATGGTTGTTTGGTTGAATTAATTTTAAAATTAATTATAAAACCCTATTCAACCCCCTCTAGTGGTTTTTCATTTGGTATCAGAGCAGCCTTCAAGGAGCTCTAATTGAGTCTTGAAGATGGAGGGTGGTGGTGTCTACAACCTCAAGCAAAGGAGAAACTTGGACCAACCTTCAACAAGTTGTAGCTGGTGTTTAGGAACGGGACACACAACACTTAGTTGTCCAAGTAAGTCAACGAAGAAGAGGTGCATAAAGAGGCACAATGCTTCGTTACTAATACAAATGAAGAAAAATACGAGGTAAGTCTTTTTGACTTGTCAAAAGAAGATTTAATCATTAGTCTTCAAGAAATGCATGACAAGTATATTGATTGTAAAAAGAAACTAAAAAGAGTTACAAGAACAAATGAAGAATTATATGATAAGTTAAGTGAACTTGTTTTTGAAAAGGAAAGTATTACTTCTGAAAATTCTACGTTGAAATCTTCTCTTAATGATTGCAATATGAAGTTACTTACTCTAGAGACAAACTATAATCTTCTTTCTCAAGAAAAGGTTGAATTACTTACTAAGTTGAATAATCTTCAAACTCAACCTATTCTATGCACTCATTTATACTATGATGCCATTATAAAAGAAAGATATAGTTTGTCATCTAACTTAGATCAAGAAAAATTGAATATTAAAAAGAAAATAGAGGAAATAGCTAAGTTACAAAAGGAAATTAGTAGTTTGAAGAACAATAGTGTTCTTGATAAGATCCTAAAGTTTTCTTCTGGTCAAATTGGAAGAAGAGGTTTAGGATATATTCCAAAATAAAAACATCATCAACCTAAACCTAGAAGAACACAGACCAAGTTCATACATGTGCCCAAAGAAAAATTCTATCAGGAACCTAGAACGAAAAGGGCACAAGTACCCAAGACTAAAGTCATGTTTGTCCCTAAAGACAATCCTCCTAGAAAGAGAAATGAAATTGATTCCATTTGTTTTTACTATTGCTTACGTCTTGGACACTCTTCTTTTTCATGTTCTTACAAGAAAAAAGGATGTTGAATTAGTATGGGTTCCAAAACCCTCAAACTAAATAAATATGAATTAATCAAGTTGAGATATGACCAATAATCTTGATTTGAACATCCTCATGTCTATCTCAACTTAATATAATAGAATAACAAAATAAATCAAAGTAATGCAACCCATAACTTGAACAAACAAATTGTTGAAGAAAATCTATAGAGACACTATCGGTCGAACTCTTCCTCGACCGAATTATTTTTGGTCGAAGTATTTGTCGACCGAATAAGGTTCTGGTAAACTTGTTCAACTGGTTCAGTTTTCTATAAACTTGCTATAAATTTGGTATAAATGAAAATTTATTGGAAACTATGAATGAATCATAAATCTTGGAGACAACTCTCAAATCACATATTGATAATTTTCATCATGATCTATATGATATCCTTATTAAACATGTTGTAAATTTACTAATTATGTGATAAAAAATGTATGCAAATAGAAATAGGAAATGTTTTCTTAAAATTAATGCACACATTGTAAAGCCCTAAATTTCTATTTCTCTTGAAATGATTAAGCATGTTCATGTACATGGTTTGTCTTAAATTTAAAAATTGATGAACCATGATTGATCAAGAAAAAGATATTTCTTTGATAAATCATCCTTAAAAGGTATGATTCTCTACATTGTGTATCTTAAAACTGAAAAATGTGATGATTTGAGTAAGTTTAATCAAGAAAATCATGGATTTACGAGATTATTTTGCTTCATCTCCTACATGGTTTGGCTTAAAATTGAAAATTATGAACCATGTTGATTTAATCATAGAAATTACTATTTTGTCATAATCCACATGGTTTGTCCTAAGTATTCTTTGGTCTATCTATATAGAAACCATGTGTCTTGAAATTTTCTTTTGAAATGATCATGATCATTGTATTTCATGAAATTATGGATATGATTCTATTGTTCTATCATGATCATTGTGTTACGGACATACCTTTATTGTTTCATCATGATCATTATGTTTCATCTTTTACTTGGTTTGCCTAAAATAATCTTTGATCTATATATACAAACCATGAATTGATATTTTTTTCAAAATGATCATAGTGATTCAGCTCTTTACATATAAAGATGATTTTACCATTGAAAATGCCATTTTGCATAAAAGTAAAACTCAATGGCATAAATGCATCTTGGAGTATTAAGTTAATAATTATCTTGTGCTTAGATTATGGAAAAGGATATTATCTTTGTGACGCATGATTGGAAATATACACTCTTACTGCAATTAGACATGTTTCAATACAAATATAGCATAAATTGCAATTTCATTTTAAATTGCTATGATCTTATACATGGTTTGCCTAAAAGTATTTCTTGGCCAATCTGAAAATTATGAACCATGTTTCCTTGAGAAAATGTCATATATTTCTTGCATTAGTGGAATAAGAGGTCTTGCTTAGAATAAAATTATTTCAATATTTTATCTAAAGCCTATTCTAAGCAAATCAAGAGCAAGACACCATTTAAAAATCAAATATTGCTAACATGAATTAAGTTCTATTCAAACTTTGATCCTAAGCTATAATCTTTCAAATTGATATAATTTTTTTCAAATTGGTATCCACCTGTTACATAAAGGCTTTATATTCAATCAAGTGGATTATTGATAGTGCTTAAACTGTAAGTCTGCTGAAAATGCCTCTCGGTCGAAATAAAGTTCGACCAAGGGGCGCCCAGGTCGAAGTCAAGGTCGACCTAAAATAAGCTTAACAAAATGTTTAATTGTCAATCCTTTCTTTGCACTCAATGTTAGTATATTGAAAACAAGATTTTAGTGCATAGCTCTCATAAAAGGTTAACTTATTATGATCTAATGCTTATTATGACCTTAGAATCCTTAAATTATCTTGATTATAAGATTAAGAAGGAGTTCACAAAACTTTGTAAACATCATAAAGAAAATTTGAAACTAGTTATGACCTTAGTATCCTTAAAGTAATCTTGGTTATGAAAATAAAAGAGTCTACAATATACTTGTCTTTAATGGAATTCTCTAAACAAATTAGGGCTTAACATCCTGTGCATTTGGTTAGAGATACATTCATTGATTCTACTATAAGCTTAAAAGAATATCATATCATTTCAGGGCTTAACATCCCTTGTAAATGGTTGAGAAACTATTAAATATATTCATGAGCTTAAAGGATTCTCATGTCATTTTCAGGACTTAACATCCCTTGTAAAATGGATGAGAAATCAATATATGTATCCATCATGAGCCTAAATGGATCCCATATCATTTTTAGGGCTTAACATCCCTTGTAAAATGGATGAGAAATCAAAACACATATGCCATGAATCTAAAAGGATCTCGTCTAATTTCAAGGCTTAACATCCTTTGCAAATGATTGAGAAATAAATTGTGGCTAAATTTGACATAAAAATTAGCAGTTTGCATTATGTGTCAAACTATCAAATTAAGGGGGAGAAATAAAAGTCATAATTATTGTTTAGCATGGTTATCTTTTTGAAATGACAAAGGGGGAGAAATAATACAAAATCAACATAAAGTAAAATGAGTTTCATAATCTATCGGCTAGCACATACTTGCAAATAAAAGAATGGCTGCAAAAGGTAAACTTCAGGTATGAAACTCATATGATTTATATTGCCTTGATTTATATTTTTGAAATGTTTTGTCATCTTCAAAAAGGGGGAGATTGTTGGCTAAATTGAACATTATTATAATCCCTTTGTTTTGATGATGACAAACATTTCTTTCTTGTGGTTTTAACTTGCTATTTGAGTGTTTTAGGGACAAGCATATAAGGTGGTGGATAGCGATGACTTGGAAGATCAATTTGCTAAAAGTGCTTTATTGTCATAATCAATGTAAAAACTTGTACAAGTTTTTAATGTACAAGTACTTAGATATCATGTAAATCAAGCTTTTAGATCTTCCCTATCCACTCACAACACTTAGATAGCAAGATAAAACCACAAGAAATAAATGTTTGTCATCATCAAAACAAAGGGATTATAATAATGTCCAATTTAGCCAACAATGTCCCCCTTTTTGAAGATGACAAAACATTTTAAATATATAAATCAAGGAAATATAAATCATATGAGTTTCATACCTGAAGTTTACCTTTTGCATCCATTCTTCCCTATCCACTCACAACACTTACATAGGTCATCCCCCAATATAGTATCATAATTGCACATTGATACACAGACTTAGTAAATGAATACATTGAATTAGTGATATTCTCAGTCGACAAATACTTCGACTGAGATACTCTCGGTTGACAAACTCCTCGACCGAGAATAGACCCTATTAGCCATTAGACTGAGTTAGAAAAAGTAGTTGGGAGTTGAGTTGAACGTTGCAATACACTTACTCCAGACTTACCCTCAGTCGACAAATTCCTCGACTGAGAGACTCTCGGTCGACAAACTTCTCGACCGAGAAGAGTTTTGTCTGCACTTTTCAGAACTAATCAAGAAGTCGTTACAAACACAATTAGTGGGCAAATAACGGCTAGTTGAGCACTAAGAACACCCTAGAAAGTGTCTAGAACGTCCCTAAGTACTTGTAGGCCATTCCTATAAATATTACATGCCTTAGGATACCTAAACTCACTTGAATACACAGCTTGCATATACAATTACACTTGAGATTCAATCCTTGTGAGCAAACAAGTTGAGCTACACTTGCAATTTGTTTTCCTTGAGCTCTACATTAGTGTCCTATAGGTTGATATCTCCTATGCACTGTACATACACATCCATCCACTTTGGTTAGGAGATCAAACGCTTGATATTGGATCAAAGTGATGTACTCAATTGGTAACATTGTTTATTTCTTCCAATCTTGTTCCTTTTATTGTATTTGGTTCTCCTTTGCTACTCCTGGGTTGGAGGATGTGGAAAGGAGGTTGTTGGAGCTTCATCAGGTGGTGAAGGTAGCTTGGTAGACTTAGGATTACTTCAACAAGGATGTCTCAACGGGAAGCTACTTCAAAAGGAAGGCTACTTCAAGAGGGAGCTTCGAGTTACTTCAAGGAAGGCTGCTTCAAGGTTGGTGAGACTACTTCTAGGTGAAGGCTATCCTAATGGTGAAGGTATTTGTATCTTATGTAACATCCTTGTGAGGTAATAAAATACAAGTGCTTTCAAAATCCCAATTGGAAACAATTGGGTAGTGGACTGACTCCTTTAGTTTTTGCTAAGGGTGGAACCACTCTAAACGCCGTGTCTCCTTCTCCAAATTTCAATTGTGGTTTCTTGGTTGAATTAATTTTAAAATTAATTATAAAACCCTATTCACCCCCCTCTAGTGGTTTTTCATTAGGCTGGTCCACGTAACGAGAAACAGTCCCTGCAGTCCGAGCCTGTTGGCCTAGAGCAGTGAGACAAACTCCTTGTACTATGCGCAAACCAACTCTACTACTGGGATGATCTGATAGGTCTCCTAGGGGTTCATAGTGACTCTCTAATGAGATTTTAGAGTGATACTACCAGGCACGACATACATGTGTTCATGAGCACAGTGATATACCAGCTGGGCATCATCCTCAACTCTCCTGAAAGAGGAAACAAGCGCTCATTTATTCACACTCAGGCTTTTATTCTCTACATTCTAATTTATAGGCCTAGGTGAGAACTCTTTTGATATTTTTGGGATTTTTTTGGCGGCCAAGCCTCTTTGCAAATATTTAATTTTTCATCTTTTTGACTCAATCTAAGGTGAGAGGGCGTGTAGTCCATCAAGGAAAACATTTCAACTTGATTAAGGCTCAAAACTCATCATGCTCCATTTGACATATTTTGTGCAAAGTAGCAATTATGATTCAAGGGTCCTTAGAATAGAGGCAAGCTTGTAAAACCGTAGCTAGGAGTCTTTGATCGTGCTTTAGCTCATTCCAACGATCTTGTACCTTGGATTTGTCTTTCTCAGCATAGATCAAGGGAATAATATTTGAAGCTATGAAAAAGGTACATAACCTTATATTTCTTACCAAACTTAAGGAAAGAGTCAATGAGCAAGTCAAGTAAAAGATCAGGCAGTTTAAGATGAAAAATTTTAGGCATAAAGATAAGCATTTAGTTCTAAGATTTGTATTGCACATGCTTAATTACAAAGCTACAAATTATGAAACAAAGTATTATAAAGCTGAAATTTTATGCTAAATGCAGGGAGTAAACATGCATGCTAAAAGAATGAAGAGACAGAAGGGTGAATAGCCCTACCACCCCAAGCTTAAAATTTTGCTCGACCTCGAGAAAGACCTAATCTTAGTATAGTAGTGTGGGAAATCTTATCAAATTCCTAAAACGATGCATGCATGCAAGGATATATTAAAGCAGTTAGAGGAAAGAAACTATCTAAGCAAGAACATGAAAAAAAAAATATTTTAACAAAAAGGAGAAAAGAAAGGGGTAAGAGAAAGGGGGTGGCTGACCCACGATATCGACACTAGGATCCCAAATCCTAAGTTTTGGGACCAGTGTCACCTTTGTCTTGCCAAAGGGATCTGCCACATAATAGGAGTAGAATAGGTGGAGATGTGGGCCCTTCCGATTCTGAAGAAGAGTAATAAAATCTGGTGACTCATTGAAGTCATCTATGTATTGGGGTTTACTTGAACTGCACTGGGATGAATTCTTTAGCAAATCATCTTCACGGTACCTTCCAAGATATGAATCTGAACAGGAAGGCCCTAGGATGTTGACATAGGATGAGATGGAGGGGAGAGGTTGAAAGTTTTCTATAGGGTCCCTCACTTCTCTCTCCACCTCTGAACTTGAGGTTGGATGCTCGGATAAGTCTTCATGTATAATATGAGTCATCCAATCATTTTTTGAGCAAGAAGTACCCCCAGAAGAATCTATTTGTGGTTCTACCTCCCCATTCTTGTCGCCTTCTATGGGATCTAGGGTGTCTTCATGCTCAGCAGCCATGTTGTAGTGGATTGTCCATCCCGCTCCATCGATATCCACCAAGCCTTTTAAGGGAATGGTGGTAAATGTCAACTCATGCTACTCCAACTCGTCGTCATCAATATATTCACTGCTCCAATTTGCACAGTTTTCGTCGTCGTCATCGATCAAATTGTTCCAAACCATGATTGGCATACTGCTTAAGGCTAAGTGACAAGCCTCAATGTGAGAGCTATCACTCTGGTCTGGATCAATGTCTGACTCAGGTTCCTCAAACCAACCTTCTGGTTGCAATGTTGTTTGGCTATTATAGTGGGGACAAGTGTCTTCATCATCATCATCATCATCAAACCAGTCATGTACGTGGCTTGTATTTTCCATCAGTTGATTAGTTGAGTCATCTGGATAGAATGAAGGGCTTTCCCAGGTGGGTTGGTCTTCACAGAAAAATCCTAATGAATCCACTTGATGGTCTGAATCACATGGTGAGGCATACTCCACTTTAGACCCAATGGAATGGTCTTGATGATTAAAGTCTTCATTGTAAGGCGATGGAGCTTGCAACTGTATGGTAACCAAATTGATGAGCTCTTAAAGCTTCTTTCCCTGTTCAACAACTTTATCATGAAGTTGTTGGACTTGGACAACCAAGCTTCTGAGATCCGTCAATTCTGCCTTGCACTCCTATTGTAGACTCATTATATCAAACTGATGTGCTTGGATGAATCCTTGCTCAGCAGTTTGAAGTAGACTTCTACTGCAGTCTGCAATCTCGATGGCTACTTGGAGTTGATGATCTTGCCTTTCTAGTAGCTGTTGGAGTGGATCAACATATTCCTGGAGATGAGGAGGTAAGGAGGTGAGTGTGTTGACACTTTCTCCATCTAACTCCACTACCTTAATCAGTTCTTGATCCCATGATAGCACGGAAGACAAGGGTTGACTGGCAGTCTCCGTTGTTGGAGCATCTACATATGATGATTGTGGGGGTGAATATAGCTCAACGAGTTGTAAGGCATCGGTTTCAATTATTTGCCAACAGTCAGAACTATGGAAAAATTTAGGACGACAGGTGGACAAAATGACTTGTCTTGCAGAAGCAAGATCCATGGCTGAAAAGGTATAATGAAACGAAAAGCTATTAAGTATATATGAATAAGTATGTTTAAAATAAAAGAAACACTATGCATATATATACAGGCTTAAAAGTGACAGAACAAAATATTTTAGGCGTGTAAATGTGGAAAACCACGTCCCCGGCAACGGTGCCAAAAAGTTGATCAACCTTGAATCGCACGTCCGAAAGGGAGGTGGATTCAGAAGGAATCAAACTTTTAAATTTTTAACCTGAAACCTTCAAGGACCCTCGCAACTTTTATTATGGGATCCAAGTAGATATATGGGGTCGAACACAGGGACGTGGTGACGTTTGGGATGCTTGGGATTTTTTACTTAAGTCATATAAGCCAAGCCGATAGTCGAGAAAGTAAGGGGCTAGAACTAGTCTAGCGGGTTGTCACGAATTAAAACAAAACAAAGAAAATAAAATAAAATAAAGTTTGTAGGATTCTACTAAATTAGAGAGAAGGAGTTCCCGACTATGTAACAACAGGTTGGGCAGTCTATGCACCCATTCTCAGGCGTAGACAACCCTCGAACACCTCATCAAGCAACCTACATTCGAACATAGCATGCACCGTGGTATCTATTCCTGTGGGGTCATCCCACTCGCTCTCGTGTAGCGTGACTAAAACTCATCGATGATATGAAACCTCTCTTGAGGATGAAAAACCAACATCCTAGAATATTCTAGATACCCTCTCATGTCTAGAATATTATGGGATGTTAGGAACAGATGACCTTGAACCGTCCACCTTTCAGAATTCGATCCAAACTATCTTCTCTTGTCTATTTATAAAATGAATCTCTCGATATAGGAAGAAATAGCAGTTCAAGCAAGAAAGAGATCAACCAAATTAGCAATCATAACCACAAAGAGGAAATAGAACATAAAACGTGCTAGATCTGAAATAAAACTACTTGCTTAAGGTAAAAGTACATAAACATGTCCAAAACGGGATACATAGCCAAGAAGGAGCTCAACTAGCCATGGACAAGCATAGTTGGCACCGAACAAAGATGGAAGAACATCATTTATATAGAAACAAAGGAGAACAGTGGAAGAAAAGAGGGGAAGAAGAGATTTAGCCCATAGAGGAGAGGTGTCTCTCGCTCCCTAGCCTCTATATAGATAGAATCTCATCTTTTGGGTCATCTTCCTTGATCTTCTAGACTCCTTAGTCTCATTTGTCTCTGGATCCTACCCTTGATCAGTAGCTTGGTAAGTGAATGACGGTGGAATATGGTGGAGGATGGAAGCACACTGAAGAGGTGGGCGTAGAACAAGCACTTTGGCCTTCTCGGACCTCTAGACTCTCCTACGGGGCTCTGGGAACCACATCGGGTCGAAAGCAACAGCTAGAACCTCCCAAAATGTAGAACCGGCAAATGGAACTCCCCAAGGTGCAGAAGCCCCCTCCAGGTGGTGAAGGGCGGGTATTTGTAGGCAAAATGGTCGAGGTACTGATCCAGACCGCGGCCTTGCTCGGTCGCGGTCGAGGTGCACCCCGCGATCGCGGTCACAAAAGATGTACCCCAGTTGCGGTTGAGGCAGAGGTCGCAATTCTAGTCTGGATCATGGCTCCAATTGCCACGGTCACGGTGTGGACCGCGGTCACGGTCGAAGTTCCTCCCACGGTCGCGTTTAGTCAGAAGTTGCGGCGATGGCTTGGATCGCGGTCGCGGTCTCTCCCTAGACTGCAGTCTCCGTGGAGATAGACACCGTGATCGCAGTTGAGGTGAACATGGGTACCGTGTTCGCGGTCAAGGTGTCATGTTGGCCGTGATTGTGGTGTAGGCTTAGTTTCTGCAAAGACACATGCGTCGGGGAGAATCCAATTGAGAATATATGTCTTTTTGGGTTTGGTGCATGCAAGTCCCAAAATTAGATAGTTGAGCAACTTTATCTAAGAAAAGACATAAATTACTAAAAGATAATAAACATGGGTTATTTTGGGCATATTAAGGCTATAGTGACACAAAACCATAGATAAATGTTTAGCATAAATGCATAAATTTGGGTGTTATCAATATGTGAACTAGGAATAATTGATATAGATTGTCTTACCAACTTAAATAACATGTCAAGCATGGGCCTGGAGATATAGATGTAAGTTTAATTCTTCTCTCTGTTGAAACCTTTTCAATCTATAGAAACCTCTCTGGTGAAAAAATAGAAAATAAGCTATCTTAGAAACTACATACAAGATAACATACATGTTATAGATATTAGTGTTTCATTATAGAAGATAAGCGATCTCCACTACACAAATTTGGATACATAACTCTAGGAATTTGAAGTCTAAATATGCAAGCTTGCACATGGTACCCACGCCCTAGACCAAACTTGGAATTAGATTGACCATTAACGACAAAGTGAGCAACGTACCTTCCAATAATGTGTAATAATTGAATGCAATGTCAGATCATTAGTGACACAAAATTGATGAAGTTGATAAGTTCTAAGTGGTAATCAGATCGTAGTTATTTCATGTATTATAATTGTATGCTTTGAGTGCAATGGTACATATAGCTTGATATATCATAAATATTTCATGCTATCTTACACATCATTTACATGCAACTACCAATATCTTTACTTGGCCTACTTGATGTTTCATTTATTCTAGAACATATAATGCCTCATAGGTGACCCACAACCAATAACACATGTTTTAGAATCATCAAGTGCATTGGCCCACCTAATCTCGAAGATCTTCAACCATGACTATTGCACACCCTACTATAACCACACCTCATCGTAACTAAACACACCTACTAACACCGCCAAAAACCACAATTGTGGTATTTTATCCCACTCACAAGGAAGATCACATTGCTATAGAAATGCACAAATTAAGATTACTACAAACCATTGTCATTGTGCCTTGAATTCTATCATCAACACCTTATGATTCTATCTTTCACCTTAGTAATCTCCATTGTTCATACAAATAATCATCATTTAATATTTTGTAAAATTTAATTTAGGGAACCCAAATTATGGAAATTTCTCTCAATTTGTAATCATAGATTGTGCTTATTTAGAATTTCTACCTAAAATTTTTAAAATTGTAAAGAGATCTACAAAAATGAGAAGTATAAAGAGAAGTGTTTGTTTGAGTACCTATGCTAATTTATGTTCGAAACCAATCTTAATGAGCATATGAAATCTAGTTGTATGTACAAATAGTTCTACAACAATGTAACATTAGAAATCAAACATGTTAGCTAGTATAGAAAATTCATATTAAAAATCTTGTTGAAGTTTCATTCTAAAGAAACTTTCTTGATCTATTAGTTTATTTCTAATAATATGTGCATGGTAACATCATCATGTGATGTGAAACACCATTCCGTAGCATTAGTTAAACTAAAATGCCAAACCAAAATTTATAACTTACTTATAGTAAGATGAATTTGTAATATTTTAAACTATAGTGATGTCTCCAGTGAATTTGTTTAATAGCAAAACTTGATATGGTAGAAGTCATACTTTACTGCTTTCTTTTGTACGGCTCTAAAGTATTAAAGACCATTCATACACTCATATTGGTAGTATAGTTTGACTTCAAATGAACAATACCATCATAGAATAATTATGAATGTTCAACTTAGAGTAACCTTAATGTGTTGACGACAAAGCAATTTAGTACAAAGTTACTAATAGAATGACAATATGCCTTGTTATGCATTCTAAAGGATAACAGAAAATTAATGAGTGTCGTCTCAAAAGTGTTTAAGTGCATGAGAAACATGAACCCAAATTTTTTATCCAAGTAACTAAATCTGATGTCTGAAATGGGCATGTAATCAAACAATAGTATACTTACCAATGCTATGTTTATTTAGGACCTGTCTATTTGTCTGAGTGAAACTCAAAACAAACAAAAGTTTGGTTCTGCACTTAACTTTTTGTTTATTACGGTGAAGTTGAGTGCAATTGGTTGATTAGTAAATGCTTCTAACTAAACATTTGATGGCAAAATCACTACAATAGTACCGCTTCGGGATGTAAAAGTGTCAAACATGTATGTGATGCTGAAAAAGAGAACTAAATATGAATGGCGTGAACATGTATTTTTTTTTCATTGTCTCCGCTACCTTATAGTTATAGATAACTAAATTCATTTGCACCCTATCAAATAAATTCCGTGTAGTAAGAAACCTATAAATATATTTGACCTCATTTCCAGTTCATCAAACTGGCACTTAACAGTTTAATTAGTTAAGTGATGTGAGAGAAGTAGAGACCAATAAAGTCGTAAACTAATAGAAAGTAGGTATATGAGAGACATGATCCATCCGAACAAGATAGTCAAGGAGATAATGATATTGTAATAAATCATCATGGGGAAGTGATATTATAAAACATGTAATAGATCCCGCATAGATGTGTATCAGCAATATCCTATGTCATTATATTGTCATTCATGTGCAAGAGGATGTATGCCACTGCAAGAGTGACACCAGTGATTTGTTATGGATAATCAAACCTGAAGACACATGTACAATTATATTTTGATATGTGAGACGAAATTTAGAGGCTTTGCCCTAAGTTTGAACTAATAGGTCTTATGTCAAACAAGTCGCCGCTTGACTAAGGTGGTTTAAATAATGTCATGATGCCTTTACAAAGTTAAAAACCAATTACGAATTCTTGTGTCAAGTAGACACGATAATATTTTATGTATAACCCTTTCTTTGTAGCTAGAGTTCTCTTATTTTATGTTAGCAATTTAGTCTGCCGTAATACAAACACAAACACCAATTTTATGTGATATAGGAAAACCATAATGAGAATCACAGAAATATCATATGATACGTATAGTCATTCCAATTAGGGTATACAATAGTTAAAGTTGAAGGTGTTGTCTTGCGGAGGAGCTGGTTTGTAGATCCTTGATTCTTCTTTTCACCAAGTCATACAATAACAAGCCATCCTACAACTGGAGGGTCTCCAATGACGGCCAACATCTTCAGTTCTAAACAACTATCCATGGACTTAGGCCTTATAGTTCTGTAGACTGAACACTAACCATCCAATGATCAGTCATTAAATCATTGCCATACATGCCCTAGTTCTAACGAGGTGCTGAAGGAGATGAGGGATGATGGAACAACCTTTTTGATCCCAGGCTCCACTGTAAAAATGTGAGTGATCGGCCTTATAATCGGTAGTATCCAACACACCATGCCTGTGAAAAGTCCCTAGTTAGAGTCCAAACTATGTGTATGGACGCAACCTATGAGATAGTAGGAAAGTGGTCCACGAGTATCCGAGATCAAGTTATCATTGTTCTTACCATACAACTAAGAAGATGCTTCTCTTCTTGCAACAGTCGACGTAACAAAGTCAAAGTCAAATATCACATACGGCCGTCAGTCGTCCAGCAGGGAAACCGTCCAGTTCTAGGCGCCGTATGTTGGGGCCGCGTACCTTGTTATGCCTGATTTGTATAGTATAATTAAAAATTCACACAGTGGAATTTCTAAATTGCCGTTATATTGAATTTATAGATGTATGATTTGCGAGTTTTCTGTTTAACGTGCATACCAATGCAATTAGTGGCATTAGTATAAAAATGCCTATATGAATGATGGTATAAAGGCATTTTTATACAAATGCCACAATATTAAATGCCACCAATGGGTATTTTTACTGTAATGGTGGTTCATTCTCCTCTATTTCTACAACATGTCATAACCTAGAGCACTCTTCCCCCTTCTCCTTTTCTCTATCCCTAATAGTGGTGTCATTGGCCATGGCAACTCAGAGCCTTGCCCCTAGCGCTCCTTGGACGAAGCCAAGAGCATGGATAGGTTAACGGGCAGTCATCAGAATGGGATGGAACCTCTACATTCCATAATAGGGCCTCACCCACCCACCCACCCACACATGTGACTCCTCTAGAGGTCACCACCACATGGATTATTGGGCTTGTGATTGTCAGGTCACGGTGTGACAAACTGGGGAAGATGCTTGCAAGCCTTGCAATTGGGTCCACCGTAGCATCGATGAAGTGGTATGTAGGAGGCCACATCGCTCAACCTCCTCTAGTGGGTGGCCAACCACAAATAAAGGTGGGTCCATGTTGGACCCCAATCGTGAGGCCATCGATGCTTGTGAAACGATGCATAGTAACACCTAAAGTCAATTTCTATATAGTTTTAATGCAAATATCAAAAAATACATATCTCCCTTCTATGTTAATCAACCAAAGTAACTTATGCATGAAATTCATCATCTCGATTAGATCTACACATTCGTCTTGATTCAGTACTCTAATTCTGACTTTGGTTTCCCCAATTTCCTAAAATTTTAATTTTATCCATGATGAATACATTCACTGCATTATTATGTTATATATTTAATTTTTACTGCCCAACCTACATCCTCATTGCCAAGTCAGTAACATGTTAGTGCTTTTGGCAATAATAAAACTCATGATTCCCCCTTCTTTTTCAATGGTTAACTCTAATGCATGTTTCTGACTCATTGTTGGATATTAACCATGACCTTTGATCGAAGTGGAAATCATGAAACTTTATGGCTTCAACCTCACCCTAATGCTAGAATCAGTATTGTGTACCTCTATATAGTACATATGTCAGTCTCAGATATCCCTTTTTCTTGGATTCCTTCATATGGCACCTAATGCATGTTTATGTCCATTTTACGTGAATGCATGTTATACCCTAGATCAAATTATGACCTTGACCTCATTTATGCATCCAAGTCATTTATATTCTTAAAATAAGTAGCACAATGATGTTTAAAGATAGTAATTCCCACCGTCTATCCCCCTTGTAATATCATGATGCATATGGCTCTGAGTCACTCATATTGACCCCTTATGTTCTATAATACCTTGTTTTGTGTTCTTGGGCCTTAAACTTGATAATGGGTCTATTTATTATACCCTCATCTCAATCAAAGTTGGTTCCATTGTTCATGTTCCCCTTGATATTTATTTTCCATCTAATCCATTTGTTGGAACCATATGACATAGGTTCTATGAGTTGGTTTTTAGAATGCATGATTGATATGTTTTTATGACTAGACTATAATGGACATCCGCCTATAGTTGAATATGTTTCTTATGTCCAAATAATTCTGATAAAGGCCATATTTATGTTTCAACCTCTTGACTTGATGAATCATGACATTGATTGCCTTATTATGAGTGTTTTGACCCTAAAATGCAAGTAAGTGACTAAAATCTTGAAATGATAATAAAAAGTGAATGGAACCTAGGTATGGCACGAAAATTGAACCACACATTCATTATGGACTCTAAATAAAAATATTTCATCAAAATAAAATAATTACCAACTTGACCCAAGCTTGACTTAAACTATAAAATGTAACTAGTTAGGGTTAATGATGAGAATCTAATACATGTATGAAGACTTGTTCTTAATTAGGTGTGGCTTGTGACTAGTATATCGAGGATAAGTTAGGTTATAAAACTCTACATCAGGTATGGGCTTTAAAAATTATATGACTTTCGCTTTCTTAGTTGCAAATTTGATATATATGAATGCTTGTTTACTTGCTCAAATAGTGCCAGGTAGCATTTTAGTATCATACTCGATGCTTTGTGTATTTGACTTTATAACTTTAAAACATAATATAAAACTATTTTATACAAGCTGCACCTACTTGTATTCTGGAGGTAAGGAAACAAGGCCAAACATCCTACTTGTCAAGTTAGAGTAGACCATGGTGATGAATAGGGTTAGCTAATCTTGAGCACCCTCATAGACCCTTCTGATTGGAAGTTGGTCAAATGCCTTATGATACGTGATTTGTTTTTAGGGCGGTAAAAAGTCATGTTGCTATAATATTACCAAAAACATTGGGTACATAACAATGTGCCCCTTAAACATACAGGGATGAAACATCGTAAATAGAAAACAAATGAGATCTTAGAAAAGACCTCCTGAAAGGAAGAGGAAAAGAGAGCTACGTCTGCTACAAAGACACAGACCCCAAACAATAACTATGGGCCAACAACCAGCACAACCAACACAACACTGACAATAAAAACACCTACAAGATGTGCCATCCTTGTAGTCTGAAAGATAAAACATAGAACTGAAGCAGTCAAATCTTCAAGAAGAGACAAAGATCATCTTCCACCTCCAACCTACAAAATCTGTAGGTCTCTATATGGATGAGCAAGCATCCAACAAGGAACCCCTTACTACTAAGCACTAAAGCGCTTCAACTAGAACTTGGGGTGACCCAAGTCAGCAAGAAAACAAGATGCATGAGATTGAATCAATAGGGTCCTTCCATGAGCTATCCATCGACAGTGTCCTTGAACCAGATTACTACCTTTCCTCCACTGGCGTCTGACTCATTCTACTGAAGATGTGAGCTCCAGGTAGGTGTCCAGCCCCTCAACAACAGTCGACGACCATCAGATACATGGACCCTGTGAGATGCTACACACAACAGCAGGGAGGATCCGAAGAGGAGATGAAGAAACTCTACCCCCTTGAATCCAACCTCACACAAGGCACCTGCAAACACATGACACTTCGTCGAACACCTAGTAGACGTTCAAACCTAAGCTGCAGAGGATACCAATCTGAACCGCCCAAATCTGAAGAAGAGGGCCAGACTGGTAGAGGAGGGGGGCATCGCCGTCATGAGCCACTAAAGCGATCCTGAAGGTGAGTCACCCAACCTCATCGTCGTTGGAGGTAAGGGTGTTCCACCAAGCTGTCAGTCGGCCCAACAACATGACCCACCACCACCGACCTTACCAGCTAGAAACCATGGTGGGGTCGAGGACCCATCACCACCCAGGCATCGCCCGGGGAAAGAAGGGGAAGATGCTAGTGAGGGAAGAGGGAGAACCCTTCCATCACCAGTGAGATGGAGCAACAACGAAGACCCCAAATCTGGTTGGTAGGACTCTTTCCATCCATCACACTTGAACAGAGTAGACTCGACCAAGTCGAAATGCCAACCTCTTACCCAGAGCTTCTCCTCGTGCGCTGCCAATCTCCTCCCCAACCGGCATACCCGAGCTTCACCCATCGACGACTGCTTCCTTTACTCCATCAACTCACAACACTAGCTCTTCACAATCGAGATCACCCCATGACCAGTTAAGGCCAGGGGAGGAAAGCGTCAAGGGAGACGCTCCCTCCCCCCAGCGGCCACTGTCAGGGGAGACTGTAGAGAGAAGGGAGAGTGAGCCCTGGAGAGAGAAGCAAGCCGCCCATGATTTTGTTAGTATAATTGGAGTAAAATGACATAAACCATTGGGATCTCAATTTTTTAAGTACTCAACTTGTTTATTCTTACTTGTTTATTTCTACAAAATCTTTCAAATTTAGCAAATCTTATATATGTATATTGTAGTCATGTACTCAACAGCTCATGTGTTGACCCACTTGTTTCACATGTGTTTTTGTTCACAGATGGGTAGGGAGTTGAAGTCTTATTGATGTATGTTCTGGTATACTTGTTTTAAGATCCTAGTGTTGAAAAATATAGCATCAAATAGGCAGGGGAAACAAAATTTTTACTAACATATTTCCCATTAACCAGCAGATCATGTCAATAAATATGCAATAGAAAGGATGGTTTCATGAAGATATACCTAGTCCTAGAGCAAGTCTAATGACAATCATCATTGATGTAGATGTGGACTCTATCTTGGATGGTGTTTGTGCAACTCCTAGTTGCACTGGGACTCGTTTGACTCCTCTGACATGAACAACAAACTCGAATGTCTTCATCTGTAGCAACTCTTCTCATCATGGATTGCTGGCTGACATCATCCTCCTTCCTGATGCACAAAGGACACCTCACCTCTAGAGAAGTCTACACAGAGCAACTAGAATTCTTCTCATCCTACTAGGACAGACATGAAGGAGTTATTCCTCCCATTGGTGTACTAGTCACCAACCTACTCTCCCACAACAATGATCCTCAGTTGTTTATCTCCCACACCTATCCCTTCCTAGTTGAGTAGGACTTTCTTGGGCTCTCTTGATTACCACAACTAGAGAGGACAACAATTGTCAGAGAAAATGATTCTTAATTATCTGTTTTATGCTATGGGAAGCCCCTAGTACCCCTTTATTTATAGTAGAGGCTAGGGTCAGGGTTCCTAGTCTATGTTGGAGTGGAAGGGACCGGAAGATCTCAAATTTTCACAATAATTCTAGAAACTTCACAACCTATGATAGCCAAAACGGCCATCTGGAAACCTAGATGGTCATCTGGCACATGAGATGGTCGTTTCACAGTTTCCCAGTTTTGTACATATGTATGTGATTCAATTCTGACTAATGCATAACATGATGTCAAAAGCAATCCTTGATGCAATCGAATTGCACCCCCAAAAGAGCCATTTGGTGTAGACGAGACATGTAACTTGCACCACATGAAACAGTCATCTCTCATAAGAGAGATGGGTTCCTCGTAGCCTGAGTCAGGCTGAATTCTAGACAATGTATAATACAATCAACCTCACACTCTAAATGACTATCTAAACACTTGAACTGATCGTTTGGAAGTCCAATCAGCTAATTTTTTGTGTGAATTGAATACCTAAACACTTTAGTAATACATCGAATCATCATTCAAGATCAAACTCCTTTTCTATATGAGTTCTTATGTGTGTGACCCAATGGCTCCCATATTATGTTGGCGGTGAATGTTCATAACCACTTATGACATCACAAACAATGAGCGGTGTCTAGTCACATATCATTGCTACCCAAGTAAATGGAAAGTTGGATAAAAACTTCAACCTACAATATGTTTATGGTGTTACAGTGTTTGTATAGTTCCTTTGTCACTGATATCCTGATTGAAGTAGGGGCATGGAATAGTCATCCTCATTATTATTCAATCTTATTTCTTGAACCAAAGAAGATTGTCTTAGATATATGCAAGATCAATATCACATAATGACTCACATGTGTGTGGCCTTGCATTTCTCAGTCTCGCTGATCAAGAGGCCTTGGATATCATACTCCCTTATGAGGGACATATACCATCTCTATCACTCACAATCAGTCCCCATGTATCACAGCCACTCAATCATCACATTTATAACAACCCATGTTTTAGGATTTCGTTTGATGATTTCAAAGCATATTGAATGACATGTGATGAGTGCAGTGATTTTAGGTAGAAGAACCACAAACACTACCATCACTATGAGAGTTGACTATGACTGCCATGGTAATGGTTTCCATATGTCAGTTTCATGGTGAGTCTGACCGATGCACTGTTCTCTAACATGTATTTGTGTTCGTGGTTTGATATCACCATATCATGACCAATGAGACTCTGTCATCAACCAACTCACACTATGATCTTATGTGTCATTGTTGTCTATTTACCTTCCGCAATAGCAATTGATCAGGGACATAACAAGAATTCATATACTCTTAACATTTGTATGATCTCATTATTCAGGACCTCAACCTAAAGACATGTGTCATCAAGTAATATCATTATTTAGAGATTTATTATGTTATTTCATTATCACAAAACTGAATCACCAGAATAAATTGGAATCTTGCCTTTATTAATAATCAAATCATTTACAAGTTATGCCATTATAATAGTCATGTGATTGGCTCTCCAGTCATACATACCAACACCTAGATAGTGTACCAAGATGTAATTGATACCTACTCATAATGCTTAAAGTATATGAGGACTACATATTTTTAATTGAAGTGTTGCAATAAAGAATATTTCTTAGTAATACTTGTTGAATGTTGAGATTATGATGTTTCTTTCATGTTGATATTTGTTCATATATTTTAATCTTTTACACTTTCTCATTCATTCTTTGATATTATCATGCTAGGGACAGACATGTGGGTCCTTCATTCATTGACCTTATATTCATTTGGAGGTTGGATTTGACTAATAAATGGTTTTATGAAAGATGGTATCAAAGCATGAACAATAACTACAACAAACATTTCTCAATTGAAATAAAAACTACCCTTAACCTTACATATCAACCCTAGAAACTTAATAAGTTGTCCTTTATGGACTAAGTTGTCTTAACCTCCATATTAGAACCTGCATGTTCTAGAACTAGGTATAGGCTTTTGTAATCCCTAGATGCGTTCCTAAGTGTGTGATCATATAGGTGCCATATTACGTTGGTGGTGGATGTCCATAACAACTTATGACATCACAAACAATGAGCGATTTCTAGTCACACATCATTTCTACGCAAGTAAATAAAAAGTTGGAGAACAACTTCAACCTACAATCTGGTATGGTGTTATAGTGTGTGTATAGTTCCTTTGTCACTGATATCCTGATTGAATTAGAGGCATGGAATAATCATCCTAATTATTATTCAATTTTGTTTCTTGAACCAGGGTAGACTGACTGAGATATATGTAAGCTCAATATCACATATTCACTCACATGTGTGTGTCCACACATTTCTTAGTCTTAGTAATCAAGAGGCCTTGGATACCATACTCCCTTAGGAGGGACAAATCCCATCTCTATCACTAACAGTCAGTCCCCATGTGTCACAGTCATCCAATCATCACCTTTATAACAACCCATGTTTTAGCATGGCATTTGATGATGCCAAAGCATCAAAATGACATGTGATGAGTGCAGTGATTTCATGTCAAAGAACCACAAACAACACCATCACTATTAGAACTGACTATGACTACCATAGTAATGGTTTACATGTGTCAGTTTCATGGTGGGTCTATCTGATACACTGTTTGTTCGGTTTTATGGCCAAAGAGTAGGCATCGAAAACAAAAAATTTACTGGCCATTAACCCAAAACAGGAGATCGCATCAACGACTATGTAATGGAAAGGATGGTTTTAGCTTGATATACCTGGTCTTGGGGCTTGCCCAGTGACAATACCTCACAGCCATATGCGGTCTTCAACACCATGTCTTGGACGGTGTCTGTGCAACTCTTGGTCTTCACCATGGACTCTGGCCTCCACCACGGACTGTGACTGACGTGCTCTCCTGAGTGGCAGACATCTCTCACCTCTATAGGTAGTCCACACGGACCACCTAGAACTCCTTCCATTCTAGAAGAACTGGAAGGAAGGAGACGACCCTCCTGTTGGTGTACTAGCACCAACCTACTCTCCCGAACTCAGAATATTTTTCTACAGTTGTCTTTCCCTTGTTGTGCCTCCCTAGTCGGGTATCACTTACTCGGGCTCTCTTGGTTACTAGAACCAGAGAGGACAACAACTTTGTAGAGCAACTGATGGTCTAAGTTGTATGTTCTGAGAAGCCCCCAGTACCCATCTATTTACTGTAGAGGGTAGGGTCAAGGTTCCCAATCTGTTCGGGAGTAGAAGGATTCGAAAATTCCATGAATAGTTTGTACTGTGACAGGCGAACATGTCATTTCATAAATGAACCGGTCATTTGGTAAGGTGAGTCGATCAATTCACTAGTGAACTGGTCTGTTCGGAGTGTGAACCAGTCAGTTCACTAAGTGAACTGGTCATTTCACTTCATAGACTTGCCCACAATTGACTTTCCTTAATCGTTTCCAATTAATTCAAAGATTAATACTTATTCCAATTGAATTGAACAAGTGAAATGCGAAAAGTTTTCCTCCAACCAGACAAATCCATATTTCCTCATTTGGTAGGACTGTGAGCCACACATTTCACCAAGTGAATCGGTCAGCTGGCTCACACCAGCCGATCGGATCACAAGGGTGAATCGGTCGGTTGGCAGTCCTGACATTGCCAATGCAATCTCCAATCAACTTAACACTCTAACCTGCTAGTTCAACACTTGTACTTGATAGTTCTGAGTCCAGTTAGTCAATTGTATGTTTAATTGAGTACCTACACACCTTTAGTATCAATCTAAACATCATTCATGGATAATTTTCTCTTCTAGGGGTATCCTATGTGTGTGACCCTACATGTTCCAATTTACGTTGGCATTGAATGTTCATAACAACTTATGACATCACAAGAAATGAGCAAAATCTAGTAACTCATCATTGCTACCCAAGAAACTCAGAGTGTTGGAGAACAACTTCAACCTACAATATGTGATTAGTGTTATCGTGATCGTATAGTTCCTTTGTCTCTGATATCCAGATTGAACTCGAGGAATGGAACTTCATCCTCTTCAACATTCAATCCATGTTCCCTAACCTAGAGTAGATTTCTAAGATGCATGTGAGTTCACATATCATATATTGAATCACATGAGTATGGCCATACAATTCTCAGTCTCACTTATCAAGGGACCCTAGATATCATACTCCTTGTAGGAGGGACAAATTCCATCTCTATCGCTCACAATCTATCCCCATGTGTCAAAATCACCCGACCATCACCTTTATAACACCCGTGTTTTAGGAATGTGTTTGATGATGTCAAAGTGTATCCAATGACATGTGATGAGTGTAGTAATTTCAGGTCTAAGAACCACTATCACTATGAGAAATGATTGTGACTACCATTCTATGGTATCCATGTATCACTCTCATTGTGGGTATGTCCGATATACTGTTCTATGACATATATCTGTGTGCCTGACTTGATATCATATATCCTGACTAATGAGATTCTATCATCAGTCAACATACTCTCTAGTCTTATGTATTATTGTTGTCTATTTTTCTTCTACAATAATATTTGACTAGGGACATAACAAGAATGTATGCGATCTTAACTTACATATGGTCTCATTGTTCAAGTCCTTAACTTGAAGATATATTTCATCGAGTCATATCATTATTTAGACATCTATCATGTATGTTTCATCATATCATGACTAAGAAAAACATAATAGATAGAATTACCTTTATCATTATCAAATCAAGTATCATATGCCTCATTGCAATCATCATATGATTGGCTCCCTGAGAATATCGTACCAACAGACTCCCATTTGCACTTAGAGCAATCACCCACGAATCAAATTCCAAGTGATCTCAACATGTCCATCATGTTTCTGTAGAACAAGTGCTTTTATAGTGGGCAAGCAACATTTTCTTCAAGTCAGTATATTGCATGTTTCACATCCCCTCACAGTACGACAACTTGTATGAGATGGAAGTGTTGTAGTATGCTATCTGAGATTCCTTTTCCTAACCATTAACTCCATTGTTGTTACAGTATTACTACTGAGTCATCAATGGCCAGAACCTCCCACAAGTTCATCCATATGAACTTATATATCCATAAAGTATCCTTTACAGTGTTCGTAACACTAAGGTACTCAGCTTCTTAATGTAGAATTAATCAATTGTTTTATGTTGGAACATTTCCAACTAACAATTCTTATTCCAAGGTCAAACACAATTTTGTCATTTCAAAAGCTTGAGTAACTCTTACTTATTACCATAACTAAAGAACTAATCCTTTTAGTACTTCACAAGTACATAAAGATGTCCTTCATGGTATTTGACTAACTCTTACTGGATTTTGATAGATATCCATTCGTCATGTCCAATACATATGAGATAGCTGGATATTTATATCATCTTGTCATATAAGATGATGAGTTCGTATATTTTTGTCATGTTCAATACATACAAGATAATTAGTTCATATTTTCTTGTGATGTCCAATACACACAAGATAACGAGATGAGTTCATACGTGATAGATCCAATTGTGAATACATATCTCATATATCTATGTGTTCCTTATTCTTGATAAGAATTGGGACACTTGGCTCTTGAGAGACTAACTCCATGGAACATGGATAGGTTTTCTCTCACCATGCTAAACTCTTTCAGCATCTAGCCAAAGTATGTTCTCTTTCCTAGGTCAAGAAGCCCTCTTGATCTATCTCTATAGATCTTGATTCCAATCACATAGGATGCTTCTCTAAAAACCTTTTAGAATGCATTTTGTTGCCAGATTTTGTAGTATAAGGATGTTATTCCCCATCAATATGTGGAATTTACATATGCTCCCACTAAATTCTTGTAATCACACATTATATCTTCATTCTAACTCAAGTCAAACTCTTTGACTTTTCTTGTCAAAATTAAGATCCAATTCTTAAGTACTTGCTTCAATCCAAAGATTGATCTATGCAGCTTTATAGACTTTATTTGCATTACTGGATTTATAAAACCTTTGGGTTGTGTCACGTACACATCTTGTACAATATTCCATTTATGGAATGCAGTTTTAACATCCATATGCCAAATATCATAGTCACATTAAGCTACAATAACAAGCATTATCCTGATGGATTTATCCTTTGTAACTGCTGAAAAGATTTCATCATGTTCAACACCTTGAACTTGTTAGAAACACTTTGCAACCAAATTACCCTCCATGTCAGTCTTCTTCTGGAAGACCCAAGAGTACCCTATGGGTTTTACCCCTTCATGTGGATCAACCAAAGTCATAATTTGGTAATGTATATGGAGTCCATCTTGGATTTCATGGCTTCAAGCCATATCTCAGTTTTTGGGTTCTCGTCAGCTTCTAGGTAGACTGTTGACTCATCATATGATCAACTCACCACTTTCTTGTCCACAAGATATCATATATCATTCCAGCTCTAGGCGTGTTCTACCAGAACCATGAGTTCTGTGTGTTACTTAAAGAGCTTTGAGATTCCACAACATTTTGTGATTCTCTTTATTCCCAGTGTTAAGCATGTGCCCAAAAGGAAATTTGAAGTTTAGCTAGTAATCACACTCTGACTTATCAAGATGTGATTCCTTCTTTCTGATACACTTCTCATGATACACTATCACTGTGTTTCAGATGGATTCCATCATGATACATTATCATGATCTCCCAGAAGGTTCTCAAACTCTTGGTTCATAGTATCTCCAAATTGATCATATCGTAATTTAATACTTATACCAAGATACTTATGTACTTCATTCTAATTGTTTTGAACACTTCAAGAGATTCATGTTTGCATTTCACAAAATACAAAATATCATATATACTGAGGTCATCAGTAAATATATTGAAGTATTATTGATTACCTTTAGCATTTATTGTAAAAGGACTATATACATCAATATTTATAATCCTTAATAGAATAATCATCCTCCCACTACATCTAGTGAAGAACCTTTGTCATTTTGCACAATAAATGAGATTAGCATGTCTCTTTTGGTTCAACAACCAAAAGAGTCTAGATATCCATCATATGGATTCCAGAAATGCAATTCCCATTTATGCACTCTAGATGACATCGCTATAGGCATTCAAGTTTGAGTTATCATGTCATTCATTACATGTATCACACACATTTGTCTCTTAAACTATCAAGTATACTTAATGAGACATAGGCATTTCCATCAAAGATCATATCTTTAAAATGAAACATTAGTCCATAACACTCTTTCCCATACAAGATGTATGATGTTTTCATTGATGGTAGGTATATAATATCAATCCACTAATTCTATTACATGCCCATGAATGTCATATTGTAACTGTAATAGTAGAAACTCTTGCTCTGCACAGTTTCTAGCTTGCTTCTTCTTAGGTCCTAAAGTAGAGATCTATATCTCTTTCATCTTCCCAAAATCCTCTATAAAGAGGTTATTTCCCTTTCCAATGTCAAACAGGTGATAATGGTGGCACTTTCTTTCCTTATCTTTATAAGTGGAAAAGGACAAAATCCCATTTACACTTACCCCTTCTCCATATCTTGAGTGATGAAGATTTGGACCTTAGCTTGGCTTCAGAACATTTTTTGACCTTGCTTTAGTCTTTGGACTTCACTCTACTGATCATTATCACAAGTTTTGTCCTTTCTTCATTCTTTCTTTGGCATCAACAAGCCAAGCACTTCAGACAGTGATTTGTCCAAGTTTCTCAACATCTTATAAACTGGCTATGTGATTCACACAACGATTTATAGAATCATATGTTTGGTCAACTCTTCACCTTTAAGAAATCACAGTCAATATATATGTACAATCATATTGAGCATATGAGATTAGACTTGATCTCCATCTGTTTGATAATCACAGTTGTCTTTCCCTCATTGTGCCTCCCTAGTCGAGTAGCACTTGCTCGGGCTCTCTCGGTTACCAGAATTAGAGAGGACAATAACTTTTTAGAGCAACTAATGTTCTGAGTTGTGTTTTCTAATAAGCCCCCCAATACCCATCTATTTATAGTAGAGGGCAGGGTCAGGGTTCCAAGTCTATTCGGGAGTAGAATGATCCGGAAATTCCATGAATAGTTTGTACTGCGGCAGGCGAACCAGTCATTTCATAAATGAACCAGTCATTTAACAAGGTGAGGGGATAGGTTGACTAGTGAACTGGTCGGTTGGGACTGTGAACCAGTTGGTTCACTAAGTGAATTGGTCATTTCACTTCCTAGACTTTCCCACAATTGAATTTCCTCAATCATTTCTAATTAATTCAAAGATTAATCCTTATCGAATTGAACAAGTGAAACATAAAAGTTTTCCTCCAATTGGGAAAATCCATATTTCATTGGTTGGTAGGAATGTGAGCTGCCTGTTTCACCAAGTGAACCAGTTAGCTGGCTCACACCAGCCGATCGGATCACAAGGGTGAATCGGTCGGTTGGCAGTCCTGACATTGCCAATGCAATCTCCAATCAACCTAACACTCTAACCTGCTAGTTCAACACTTGTACTTGATAGTTCTGAGTCCAGTCAGTCAATTGTATGTTTAATTGAGTACCTAAAAACCTTTAGTATCAATCTAAACATCATTCCTAGATAATCTCTTCTTCCAAGAGTATCCTATGTGTGTGACCCCGTAGGTTCCAATTTACGTTGGCAGTGAATGTTCATAACAACTTATGACATCACAAGAAATGAGTGGAATCTAGCAACTCATCATTGCTACCCAAGTAACTCAGAAAGTTGGAGAACAACTTCAACCTACAATCTGTGATTACTGTTACTGTGATCGTATAGTTCCTTTGTCTCTGATATCTGGATTGAACTCAAGGCATGAAACGTCATCCTCTACTACATTCAATCCATGTTCCTTGACCTAGAGCAGACTGTCTGAGATGTATGTGAGTTCACATATCATATATTGAATCACATGAGTATGGCCATGCAATACTCAGTCTCACTTATCAAGGAGCCTTTGATATCATACTCCTTGTAGGAGGGACAAATCCCATCTCTATCACTCACAGTCTATCCCCATGTGTCAAAGTCACCCAACCATCACCTTTATAACACCTGTGTTTTAGGAATGTGTTTGATGATGTCAAAGTGTACCCAAAGACATGTGATGAGTGTAGTGATTTTAGGTCTAAGAACCACTATCACCACTATCACTATGAGAGATGATTATGACTACCATTTTGTGGTATCCATGTATCACTCTGACAGTGGGTCTGTCAGATATACTATTCTCTAACATATATCTATGTGCTTGACTTGATATCATATATCATGACTAATGAGACTTTGTCATCAATAAACACACACTCTAGTCTTATGTATTATTGTTGTCTATTTTTCTTCCACAGTAATATCTGACTAGGGACATAACAAGAATGTATGTAATCTTAACATACATATGGTCTCATTGCTTAGGTCCTTAACCTGAAGACATATGTCATCGAGTCATTTTATTCTTTAGACATCTATCTTGTATGTGTCATCATCTCATGACTAAGACAAACATAATAGATGGAATTACCTTTATCAATATCAAATAAAGTATCATATGCCCCATTGCAATCATCATATGATTGGCTATATGGGCATACCATACTAACACTATTCTCTAACATGTATCTATGTTCTTGGTTTGATATCACCATATCATGACTAATGAGATTATGTCATCAATCAACTCACAGTGTGCTCTTATGTGTCATTGTTGTCTATTTACCTTCCACAATAACAACCAATTAGGGACAAAACAAGAATGCATACACTCTTAACATTTGTGTGATCTCATTATTCAGGTCCTCAACCTAAAGACATACATCATTGAGTAATACACTCTCTAGACATTTATTATGTTATTTCATTATCTCAAAACTGAATAACCATAATAAATTGGAAGCTTGTCGTTATTAATAATCAAATCATTTACAAGTTATTCCATTACAATCATCTTATGATTGGCTCTCTGGCCATACATACCAATACCTAGCTAGTGTACCAAGATGTACCTGATACCTTCTCGTCATGCTTAAAGCATACGAGTACTACATATTTTTACTTGAAGTGTTGTAATAACAAATATTGCTTAGTAATACTTGTTGAATATTGAGATTATGATGTTGATTTCATCTTGTTATTTGTTCATATATGCTAATTTTTTACACTTTATCATTCATTCTATGTTATTATCATGTTGGGGATAGACGGTTGGGTCCTTCATTCATTGATCTATAGTCATTTGGAGGTTGGATTTGACTAATAAATAGTTTCATGAAAGATGGTACCAAACCATGAATAATAACTACAACAAACATTTCTCAATTGAAATACAAACTACACTTAACCTTACATATCAACCCTAGAAACTTAATAATTTGTCCTTTGTGGACTAAGTTGTCTTAACCTCCTGGTTAAAAACTACATGTTCTACAACTAGGTATTGGCTTTTTTAATCCCTAGAACATTTCTTTTCTCCTCCTTCTGTCATGTAGTATGCATTGTAGATTCTGGAGGGTGATAAAAGGGAGATCACACTCAAACCCTAGACATATGTCCACAACATGTTCTTAGGGTAGCTACACGATTGTGCACCATGTTCTTTCTAGTTCTCAAGGTGTCATGGTATTAGACTGTCACATGACTGTGATAACTCATTTTGATTTTTGTTTTATTCAAAAGGAGTACAGTAGTTTCCATGACATGTTTTAACATTAGAGAAAACCTATTTCAAGTATTAGTATATATGTACATACAAAAGATGTTACCACACACACAATGATACCACACAAGCAATGATAGTGAGTGTTCATGTTACCTAAGAGAAAGAGATATAACTTCTATCTTAACGAGAGTTGTTAGATGATAGTTGTAGTCTCTACAGTTGTCTAGAGACATGATAAAGGTTATCTTGGTAAGTAGCCTAAATGACCTAAGTTGATGATGTTGATGATGATATGAATGATTATGTCGATGTGGATAATATGAGCTCGCTTCATGATGACGTAAGTTTGTTTTTGGACTTTGATGATATGATATGATTTTGATCATGGAACCCTAGCTAAACCTAGTACCATGTATGACACACATGACTTGTTTGATGTTCTACACCTAGATAGTGGGTTGGTATGCTTGCTTGTGCCTAGTTTTGATGAATATCGTTAGTTAATGTTGACCACCCTCACAAACACATTTCAATGGGAAGTTGGTCAAATGACTTACGATACATGACATTCTTATTATAATTGAGTTAAATTGACATAAAATATTAGGATCTAGTTTTGATAAGTACTCAACTTGTTTTTTATTTACTTATGCAAATGTTTCCAATTATGCAAAGCTTATATATATACTTTTCTGCCCTATACTCAACATCTGTGTGTTGACCCACTTGCTTCACATATGTTTTTGGTTTAGAGATGTTTAGGTATTTGATGGCTTGGTATGTTATGTTCATGAGTACTTGTTGTAAGATCATGGCTAGTGTACATGGACAAACATGCATAAATTGTACTTTCAATTCATATTTGGAGTCTTGCAATAAAGAATATTTCTATTAATACTTGTTAAATGTTGAGATTATGATGATACTTTCATCTTGTTATTGTTCATGTATGCTAAGTGTTAGCGCTTCTGCATTCAACCTTTGATATTACCATGCTTAGTACAAACATGTGTGTCCTTCAAACATTGACTTTAGAGTCATTTGGAGGTTGGATTGAGTAATAAATTGTTAAAGGACAATTGCCTTGGTTCAACATGGTGGTTTTTGTGGTGAACTGAACTTAGCTTTTCTTATGAGGGTAGTCTTTGTTTATCTCTTCCAATCTCAATATAGTTTGATTTTTTTTCCTAGTTCTAGTTTTTTTTTAATATTTTGTTTCAATAATTTTCTTTTTCTCTTTTTTGTTAAATTGATATGATGCCAAACAATCTAGTGGTCCAACATCCTTTCCTCTTCAAATGACCATGATACTACAATCAACCATGTATGGATGTGAGTGTCTATTTGGATATTGCTAATAATAATTACAAACTCAATAAACATAGCTTTTTGTTGTTGATTTATTTGCACATCTAGTTTTTGTGTCTCACCTTCCTCTATTCTTTAGCAAATGACAAACTTGAAAAACATATAAGAAATCATTCTAAATCAGAAAGAATTTGATAACGGGTAGATGGAGATTGATTTTTGTAATGATGATAACGACCACGTTGTCACTTGGACCATAAAGGCTTGATATTTAAAAGAGTTATCTCATATGAAGAGCACGAGTATCCTTTAAAAGCAATGTGGGTGAGACTATTTCATTTGTTACATATTAGCGTATACTTTTTCATTTGATCTTTCCTAAACCAACAATCACCTAGATTATGATGTTTTGGTTTGATCTCATGGGAGAAAGAATCATCTGGTTGTTGAATGCAAGATATTTATTAAGGTTTCCTATATCTATGAGCATACATTATTGAAAACCTTAGTCTTTGAAGGTATATGCTTGTACTTTTATATTTAACCAATTTCAAGTATGCTAACTTTGTCATTGTTATACGTTGAGGCCAAAATCTCTCTCATTAGATATTTGAGTGTAAGCTAAGATCAATGGTACCTCAACGGCAAAAGTTTTGGGTTTACATATATCAGTCCGCTTGAATATGACACATTTCATATTGTTTGTCCCATTATCCCCAAATAATCTTTTATCAATATATTTTCCCTTTTTTTTGGTAAGAAGGCAAACATGCGGCCGAGTTAAATAAGGGAGCTTGACATATTTTTAAAGGACTTCAACTCATATGTTTCCAGATTTATATTCTATTTTGTTGGTAATAGGAGTTCAACTATTGATATGTGTGGTAAAAGTGGTAATCCTATGTATCTGATGGGAAAAATGATCATCTTTGTGTAGAAATATTTGACATAAAAACTTCATGTCCATGTATCTATTCTTGAGACTTGGGATAGAAATCTTATCTAAATCTATCTTAAGACGCAACATGTGTTGCAAAATGCCAGAATTAGAATGACCAATATTGACATTATCTTTAAAAGGTTTATTACATATATATATATATATTCATAATGCCATATATTTTCCAAGGTGGAACACTAAGATGGATAGATTCCTGGTTTGTTTCCAAAAGATCTCAAGTTCAAACCAAGTGAAGATATTAATATATTTGCAAATTTTTAATAAAAAAGGTGGCATATACTCATAACTCAGCTCAAGCTGCACGCACGAGTTGCAGACTGCATGGGAGGTTAGATGTCTCCAAAAGATTCAAGCCACAAATGAAAGTTATATATTATTATATACTAAAAGTGATCTTGCTATAAATGAATTAATGTGGTGTTCGTCGTAATTCTTTTCATTTCATTTTATGCATTCATATTATATGGAATTATGAAGGAAAAAAAGGAAGGTCCAATAAATACATCTACTGAAATGAAAATTGTATCAAAAATAATAAACGAATCGTACCATTTTTCATTTTTTTTTAGAAGTTAAAATCATTTTTCATTTGTTATATGAGGAGAACATAGAAAGATAGGTCTATAGACTCTATCCAACAATGAGTCCCCGTGTGGCGGCGCCGCTGGCGCGATTCCTGGTCACTTGCGTCGTCTCGTACAAGGGAAGCTCGCCTACATATCCTCCCCCGCCGCCGCGGTCGGTTGCCGAAAAGTTCTCGAGATCGAATAGATCGGAACTAGAGTCGCTCCTGGCGTCGTCGTCAACATCTCTGAGATTAATTTCCATCCCTCTCTTCCCCTCGTGCTCCGTGACCATCACCGCCCGTGTGGACTTCGTAGCACTCCTGCCTTCTAACGTCTCCACTGACATCGGTTCTCGCCGTAGCATCGAGTGGTCTTCAAATATGCATTTTTGGCCGCAGGGGCGGCAATCCTCGTCAAGTATGACACTGACCGGGTAGAACCTGACGCTCCTCCTGGCGCCGGCGGCAGGCATCGCCTCGGATCCTCCTCTGGAGGAGGGAGTCTTGACGAGGCACGACCTCGCTGCTGCCTTGGAAAAAGATTTTGAGGTACAGACAGTGGACGGAGCAGAGTCGTATCCTCTGCCACCGCCGAATTCCTTGGCGGAGGAGCTGGACGCGGAGGTCGTGATCTTTGCCTTCTTGGGGTGCCGTGGGGAAACGAAGAGCGCGTTGAGGAACGCGGCGACCCGCGCCGCAGGGGATGCGGGCGATTTTGTGGAAGGGGACTTGGGCTTTTTCTGGACGCCGTACTGCTTGGTCGGGCGGAACTTGCTCTTAATGGGGGCATCCTTAGGCTTCCTCAGCTCCGGTGGTGGGGACGAACGGGGATCAGGGGCAGTGACACGGATTGCCCTCAGACGTGGGGTGTTGCAGGCCGAGGAGGACCCGGCAGCATAGGAAGAGAAACACCTGTACGTAGGAGAAGAAGAAGCCGAGGTGGTGAAATAGGGATCCCTCGTCGCCTTCTGTGAGCTGTTTGATGTGCCAGCCGCAAGGTCATTATTTTGCCGGTGGCCGAACACCGCCGTCTCTGGACGCATGGTGGGTGGATAGTAAGTGCGCTTTGCGGCCTGAAATGTCTGCCGCGGCTCCCTGCACGAATGTCCAGCCGGAGATGCGCCATTGGTACTGTCCATAGATCGGCAGATGGCGTCGAGGAGCGTCGACGAGAAGGATGGATTGGAGTAGCTCCGGCGTGGGTTGGACCTCTCCCAATGATCCATTTATATGGCTATAGCTGCGACCACTGAGAGTGGATTGTTGGTCTCTGTCCCAAAGTCAGTGAGGAACACAAGATGTAGCGGGTTGGGGGAAGTGGAAGCGTGGGAGTGTAGATGGAGAGCTGAAGTGAGGTAACTACTCTCATTTATAGGGGAAGATGACGGAACTGACGATGGAAAGGAATAATAAGGCACCAAATGCTTTGGTTGGTGCTTGTCGCCGTGTCTCCACGAAGTGACCGGGATGATGGATGCATGGTTGGCATCCTTGGCATGCCGGCTGACATGGTTATGATTCTAATCCCACCCTATTCCATAGGGCAAGGATTGTTAGGGTCCTACGAAATGTTCCATTAATAATAATGTGTGGTCCGACTAACCGAACCTCAAACTCCTCTGAAAGAGAGACCGCAAGAATACATTCCACCTCCGACCATTACCTTTTGCCATGAAGTTTCATTACAAAACTAAACAACAACTAGCTACCCATGTTACATGACGGTTGAAAGGGGGAATGGCTAAGTATATAATATTCTTATTAAAGATTGAAGTCCTTTTATGTTTTCTATAATTTGTATTAGTTTTGCGGTTTTAGATGTCATTGGTTTCTATAATTTTTGTTATTTGTCGCACACTCGGGTAGTCTGTTGATGATACAATGCAAACTTGAGCATTACAAAGATGACCCTCCATCCATTATATTTGTATGCCCCCTATCCTAGTCATAATAAGATGGGAAACATGACCACGTCACTTTAGAAAGTCGTAGTTGACGATTGTCATTCTTAAGTAGAGGTCATGCTTGTATGCCTTGCATCGTTACAATTTTATTGCATGCCGATTATAGACTAGAAGCTCTTCATGTGACATTATGACACATATGCTCGATTTTCTAAGAAAGGTAGTTGGATAATATTATAATCGTTCCATCCTTCCATTAATTTGATCTTTTATTAACTATGATCATCATCATTTAATTTAAGCCTCAATTCCAACAATGTTGGCGTTGGCCATATGGATGTTTCTTTTCCAATTAGCTCTAATATGTGTCATGTTATGATCAAGATATAACGATTCACAATCTCTCTCTATAACATATTTCCAAGTTAAATTTAGGCACACCTTTTCTTCTTTTGACTCACTCAACAATATTTCCTAGAATAGATTTTCTAGTCAGTATGCGTTCCATATGCCCATACCTCTTTGTTCCTAATGTAGCCATTTCTCAAGCGATATTTCATTGTCTTCCTATACATCAATCCTAGTATACATATGTTTGCCATATTTATCATGTTGAGATACTATTTTTCACAACCTAAAACCCACTCCCTTGTGGTATGTTTGGTCATATAACTGTTCTCTAAAACTTACTTCCTCATCTGAGTGGGATCTTAAACTCACATACTACTTTTGTTGGCTTGCACCATTTAATCCATCCTTTCGTAATCTTGTGGCAATCGTCATCTTGAACATCACCATCGATCGACATCCAGTTCAAATTGCATATCATATTTTGCTACATATCCTAGTTGGCCAAACCATTCACATATCTAGAGTGGCTTAAATTGTAATCGTCATCTTGAATTTATTACATTTTAATGCTTTTCCTTAAAGTTTAACTTCATTATTCAATATTTCTTTGTTTTCATCAATCAACGTAATATCACCAACTGACATCACACACCAAGAAACATCATCATGGAAATGCTTTTTCATCTTAGCCATAATAAGAATGAATAGATTTTAACTCAATGACAATCCATGATATAACACGACTATGATAATAAATGTGGATGCAACTCCTAATGTCTTCCTGCCACTTTCAATTAACCTATGATACATTCCTCCAACTAAGTCAATCTATTGGATTGGCACATGATTTTTCTTCAAAACCCTCCACAATACTACCTAGATATGGAACATATGACTTTTAAAAGTAGAAACTAAGCACAAATCTTTTTTGTTGTCTCTATTATTCTCTGTAAGCCTCCTTTGTAATGCATTTCGTTAAAGTTTAACTTCATTATTTTATATTTCTTTGATTTAATCAATCAACGTAATATCATTCAACTGACATCGCACACCAAGAAAAATTATCTTGAAAATGTTTTTTCATCTCACCCATCATAAGAATGAATAGAAATTGACTCATTGTCAATCTTTGATATAACATGATTGTGATAAGTAATGTGGGTGCACAACCTCATGTCTTCATAACACTTTCAATTAATCTATGTTACATGTCTTCAGCTGAATGAATCTATTGGATTATCACATGACTTTTCTTCAAAATCCTCCAAAAAACTACTGATGTATCAAACATATGACTTTTAAAAGTAAAAAGACTAAGCACAAATCTTTTTTGTTTTCTCTATTCTTCTCTATAAGTTTATTTATCATAAAAATAACATCTTTTCTAGATCCTCCAAGTATCAGATCAAATTGGTTATCTAATGTATGCATTATAGGACTCATCTTTTTCTCAATAATCCTTCCAAAATCTTAACAGAGTGATTCATCAACTTGACAACATAAAAAAATATGTATCCTATCACAAGATGAGATTCCATCTCATTTTACTATAATGGTCAAACTCACACATCAACCATTGCAAGTACCTAAATATTCCATCACTTCAAGTTCTTAGAAGACCATTTACAAGTATCCTAGAAGGGAACATGATTAGGGATAGAAATTATATCCTACTCGGATGTATTATATTTTGACTCTTTTCCTAGATAATTTGGAGTCTACCATATAAATTACAAGTTTATGAGTGTGAAGTTTTAATACTTCCATAAAGGATATCAGGGGTATTAGGTCTCAAAAAGATCTTTTCAGACTTCTATTGATGTGGGTATAAAAGTAGGTCCTCATCGACATGTGACCGATATAGATTTAATCTCTACCTTATGTACAAAGGTCATTCTACCTATAACTATCTGGTATTATCTTATCACATATTCTAAATCATTTTGGCAAGTATGTCATAATAACATGAGATAAGGCACCGATACGAACATGTGTCACATGGAATCTTTCTAAGTCACATGTACTTAACAATATATGAGTCTAAGTACCATCTCAAGATCCTATATCACTACAGGAATACCTATTTTTGTCCTCGACTTCTAAACACTAGGGAAGATTTGTGGTTCCAGGTAATACACTACATGATTAGAGATACACTTATTACTTAGTATAATTACTCATATCTAAGACCTATTTCATAAAATGGAATATTATTTTTCTTCATATCACTCAATTTGGGATCTTTTAGCTAATCACTGATGCTCAAGGGAAATTTGAGGAATAAGGCAAACTAAGCAATAAATGGTATGAACATGTATTAGAAATAATAGTGTATGTTAGACATACAAGAAATTACAATGTATGTTGGACATGCAATCTCATTCATTTCCCGATATAAAAAAATGATTATTTATAAAATGCATGCATATAGTGATATTGCGCTCCCATGGAGCAGGGCTTATCTTCTAGAACTTATTCCTATTTAATGCCACGTATACCCAATACATCCTTGAACAAGGCAACATCACTGTAGTTTATTTTCAAAACATCTTCCCTATTCTCAGATCATGTAAGATTTCAATTAATAGTATAAATGTCTCATATTTAGGAAATGGCATCAGATATCACTCAAAGAAAGGTATAATTGTAGGGTTCTGTGGTACGGGGAAATAGAAATACATACATTTCCAATAAAAACCTTTAGTGAATGGCTCCCTCATAAATATAAAATATCAACATACTAAAGACATATATGGAATATGAATATACCTTGGTGCACACAAGTTGGATAACAACTACACACATCTTAGCTTCATGTAGATCTAAAAATTCTAGATCTAAATCCATTGCTGTTGTCATCATTTAACCGTTCCTCAATCATCCTCTTTTCAACTCACCATGTAGAAACTATCCTCTCCCTTAAGAAGTAGTTCATCCTAAATCCTCCGTACAAGGGCCTCAACCAATATGTTGTCCACACAGATGCAGGAGATCTTGTCACACCATCTTAGTCACCAAGAGGAAGTGGAAATGAAGTTGTTGATATGCTACGTCACTTGCACCTCCCCTCCCCTATCATGGGTGTTGTCCTTGGGCTTGATTTATCTCTCTCTCTAACATAAAGAAATTTTTGGGAAATAGATGTGTGTTCATCCCATGTATTTCCACCCTTTATATAGGGGATTCAGATGGTAGGGTCTCATAAAAACCCAAGCCAATTCCTATTCACAATCACAAACATACTCAAAAATGGGAATTTTGTTTTATCATCTTGGACATACATTTAATCAATTGGACTATTTTGGGAAGTCCAAATCCAATTCACGACATTACTAGAATTCAGGATTTTGAATGACTTCTTGTTCTATCCTTTTCCAAATTTGGTGTCCATTTATTGGATGCACTTTCTCAGTTGATCAAATTGTCACTTACCTCAATGATAAATCATTTGAACAAATAACACTCAGTTGATTAGTTGATCTAACCATACAATCGATTAGTTGACTTGTTTAGTCAATCGACCAAATTTGAAATCATTCTATTAATAATTCATAATCACTCTAATTATGTGTGTGATTGCAAACTTCTTTTCCCTCAACTATCTCTATGTGTGTGATCCCATAGGTACCAAACTATGTTGGTAGTGGTGTTAAAGACCTCACAAGAAAAAATTGGTATCTTTCAACACATCATTTCTATTCAAATAATTGGAATAAGATGAGAAGCACTTAACCTTTAAGTGCCCAATGTTACCATTATTGTATAAACCCTTTCGATAGATATTCTTATTGAAATTGAGGCATGGATTAGTCATTCTTTCAACATGAAATATATGTTTCTTTAACTAGAAAAGACTATTGATATTATGTGTGCCCAAGATAATATATTTACTCACATGATCATTGTTGTGTATTTTTTCATCTCACAAATCAAGTGGATGAGATATCATTATAATAGGAGGGAAAATTTCATCTACATCACTCATGATAATCCACATTTATCACAGTACACTAATTCACTACCCATATGAAAGCCCTTATATAGTATCAGGTTGGGTACTATTATAGTATACAAAATAACATGTGATTCATATAGTGACTTCAGGTCTAAGGATTAGAGTCACAACTATAACATAAAGCATGGATCTATCTACCATTATATGTCTTCCATGATTGATTCTCAAGTTGGTTCTATGTAGTACAACTTGGTCTCAAACAATTACCTATGTGTCTGACTTGATTTCCACTATCATTATTGAAGAGACATAATCATTGATCACCACACATACAAGTATAATGTACTACTATTTTCCTATAATATCCACAATAATTATGCCTATGTATATATCAAGAACAATTACATTAAGTATGCATATGATATCATGTTCAGGTAATCAATCCTATTAATATGTCATCGAGTCAAATAGGGGAATATTTTATTATCACTATCGTAATAGTGAAACAAACTTAATAAGTGGAATTGTGATTATTAATAACTAAATTATGTACAATGTAACACATTACAATCACCACATGGTTTCTCTTAGGCCATACAACTGACAATAGCATGTTATAAGGATAACCATTGGTAATAAGCTAATACTAATGGAGAATACTACATTATAGATTTATCAAGTATAAATAAATAATAAGTCAAATATTAAGTTTAATTATTTTTTTGGGTCATTCTTGATAATCATATAATGAATGACAACATTCTGAACATTGAAGCAAGGTATAACATTCTATAAGAATAATCACTCCTATCACAATTGTAAGATTATACTAATGGAGAATACTACATGGTAATTCCTCAAGAACTATTAAGGCAATTAATGTTTACATTTCTTTTCCCAAGGCCTTTCTAACTAACATCTAGATAATGTTTAAGAAATGATATATTATTAAATCACATGCATTCCTTGAATTTCACTATCTCCTCATGTTTTTCACATATGAAATTCAATTAACTCTCATTATCAAATTTTGGTATCAATCCATGGCATCAACCCCAATAATGCATATATAATCCTTAAACTAATTGTAATCCCAAATCCTTATAATGTTCCACATTTTTCCTAACTTGAATTAATTAATATCATATGAATAAAATAGGAGAGAAGTATTATCATATCTTTCTATGTTAGGAGGGTGGATCCTTAGGTATGGCTAATTCCATTTTCCAAGTTAAACAAACATCTTATAAAAATACCATTAATTAATTGGTAATTACTGTGTGAATGACCATGTTCATGCCTACTATTTATTACATTCATGGTCTTATACCAAATGAAATTCCCAACCACTTGTTAAGTAGGTATTAAATATAAATTTCCAATTCCATGGAACTGTTATCTTACATGAAGGAAATTTCACCTTTAAGGGATGAATATTCATTTTCATCTTCTCAAGGTTGAGTATAACATGTAACTTTAGCAAGAGAAGTTAAAAGATATCACTAATTCAACATAATCTTGTTAAAGAAAGAAAAGCCAAACTTAAGGTACGATTCAACCAAATATAGGCAGGCATGAAGAAAATACTGAAAAATTTCATTTAGGAGTAGAATTGTTTTTAAAACATGCATATAAACAATAAACATGCATATAGAATAGAAAGGTACTGCTATTTATAAGTAATACATTCACTTCAACCCAAAAATATAATATTATTTGTATGAAACATGATTTTATGTTAATGTTTAGTCGATTTAAGCCTTAGCATGTGTAAAAATCAAAGAGGGACTATTCCACTTGCATGGAGAACATATTTCAATACGAAGAAGCAGGAAACCCAACTCCCAATCTGCACCAAACAACCCAAAGAACTTTGTTCTAGGATATACTAGCTCCAACTAGGCTAAAGAAGAGAAAAATAGAGATATTTTTAGGTAAAGAGAAAAATTCTTAGTGTGGGGGCATGTATCACTTCCTCCAAGAGGGAAAATAGGAGACAAAACAAAAACAAACTTGGGCAATATGGGTATAACATACATATATCCATGGTAAACAAAATTAGATTTTAATTCCATATTATGATCCTTCAAACAACAACGTGAATCATCAAACACTAGCCTTCACCTTCTCCTCCTCTTCCAATTTTTCCTCATGTGCCCCAAAACTCCACAACCTGCTCGACCTTGCCCTTCGGAGAACTCACCCTTGCCACGGTGTTTCCCACTTCTTTGGTTCAATTAAGGTATCAATGAGCTTCCTTGGTTCCCCTTAGTCATTTCTCAACCACTATTTCTCTATGAGGTTTCCTGAGTCATCACATCCTATAGGATGGGTTTATGGTGCATGCTGACGCTCAGTGCCAGTCCACCTCATGGCTCCTATGACCAAAAGAACTAAGCCCCTGAATCTATGGGAACACAAAGATCATTTTCTAAACCTTAGACATGTGTTCCTAGCCTATTATGTTGGTTGCACGCTCAAGTCCATTTCCCCCTGATGCACGAGTTTTGAGTCACTTTTTCATGCCTATTTTATACTTATTTTGTGCATTTATTAGTCAATTAATTGATCTTATTTGCATCAATAATCATTATTGGCTTGTATATTCTATTAGCATCAAACTATGCTCATTTTATCACATTTACAAAATTTTATACATTCCCCGACCTTATACACATTTTTATGGATTTTTCAGGTACTCCATGTATAGTAGAAAGTCGGTGCCACTGAGTTAGCAGCAGTGGTAGGGTGATAAGAGACCAGAAGAGTCAGTGCAACTGACTATCAAGTTGGTGCCATTGAGATTCGTTCAGAGCGGCAGATCAAAGTATGCACATAAGCTCGGTGACACTAACCATCATGAGTCGGTGGTACTGACTTTGCCACAGCCAAACCACACCCGATGTCGTCGGTGCCACCAACTTTTCCAGAAATCAGCAATCGTTAGATCCACTCAGATCTGACGGTCCACGATATGTAGTACCGTAAGTTGACATATGACTTAAAAGAGGATGACTAGACCTAAGGGGAGTATCACGTTGCACCACACGAAGGCCAAAGAAGAGAGAGATAGAAGCACAGAGCTAAAGGACGTCAAGCGGGAGATCCGAGCACCTCCAACGGATGATTTTGTTGCTGGAAAACTACAGAATGTGTGTTTCTTAAGGAAGTTCATCCGGAACACCTTCTCTCCAGGGGTTACATGAATGTTCTTCATGTTTCCCATGTTTTTCTTCTCTCTCTCTATGTATTCGTAACTGAAAACCATGTAGGGCTAAACCCCTCCTTTCCTTAGGACCCGGGAGTAGCTTGGGGAATCATTGTATTGACTTTTTACATGATTTAATATAGATTTCTCTTTATTCCTAGATATATAATTGTAGAATTGCACAACCTATCTATGCTTGATCACCATCGGTAGGATTATAGACTAATAATTGCTCCAGAAGGAGGATTAAAGGTTGGAAAACCATAATTTATACACTTTCTTATGCATTCTTTGGGAAAGGTAACATATAGTTAGTGGAAAGAAACCAAGACTCTTTGATAATGCACCTAGACTAAGAGATAAATTGCTACAAATGTGGAATTGGCTTAGATCTAGGTAGTGAATTGCACCGTGGAAGTGGGCAATTCTGACTACAGGCTTTCTATCCAGGGTAGGAGTAAAATTTATATTAATTTGGTAGAAATAAGATATAACGAGACTCTGTGGTGAAATCGGTAATCCTAAGGAATCCATCTCATTCGAATCAACCACTTTTAATTTTCTTTTAATTTTCTTTTATTTTTGTTTAAACTCAAATCCAACTTTTCAATCAGCTTAGCTGATCGCACCATAGTTAGTAGTAGTCATTGAGACTACGTCTCCCTGAGTTCGACTTGGGCCTCATATAGGCCTATATTACTTGACGCGTGTACTTGCGTTCATACGGACAATTTTATCTTGTCATGTTTTTAGCACTGTTGCCAGGGAGATAATGAAGTTTTAGCACTACGAATGTTGCAGGCGGCCACTCTATGCCACTTTTTATTTCTTACAACTTTATTTTAATCATTATAAATTTATTGCATACATATAGAACAAATTTTCTCTGTTAAGTATCGTGATTAACTGATTTCAAATTTTCAGGTAGTAGTGCATGGTGACAAGATGGACCACAGACTACGTAGAATCTACACCAGAGGTCCTAGTCACTGTCAAGGTTTTAGTTCAAACAACTACATCAGAAGTCATACCGTTGATGCCCAGACAACAAGCAATGGGAGATGGTAATCTAGGGGTTGAAAGGACCATATGGGAGATGATCAAGGCATCTTCCTCAGCTACATAGAAAGGGCCTATCAAGAAGCAGAATGTGAATGTAGCACAATACAAGATTGATCTAGGGCTTATTGCAGTCATCAAGTCACAAGCTTGTTATGGGCACACTCATGAAGACCCAGTGGTACATATCAACAATTTTGTTGAGTGTTGTGATATGGTGAAGGTGGATAGGTTTCCACAAACAACTATTTATCTGAAGTTGTTTCCATCATCACTGGCAGATAAGGAAAAAGAATGGCGGCACAATATACCGAAGGAATTGATCGAGACATTCTTTGGAAGATACTTTCCTTTGGAAAAGACAAATGAGCTGGTTAGAAACATCCACAATTTCAAGCAACAGACAGCTAAATCTTATTCCGAAGCTTGGGAGCATTTTCAGAACATGCTCAGGAAGGTCTCTCACCATGGGATAGATTTGGAGAACCAAGTCAAGATGTTCTACTTTGGGCTCCACAAAAGTGAGCTTGTCACCTTTGATAGTGCAGGCTCAGGGTTCTTTCTCAACAATGCACCTTCTATGTGTCAGGACATTTTGAAAAATATGGCAAAGAATCATGCATGGGGTAATGAGAGAGACCATCCAGAGCATATCAAAATCATAGGGGAGTCTAAAGTTATCACCTCTTTGAATGAGAAGCTAGAATTGATAGCAAAGAAGCTACCAGAGAAGGATAATAAGTTATCAGATGAGGAAGGACAAGTGAAATACATGCGGCAGCAAGGATACAAGAACAATGACTACTCATGGTGAAAGGATCCCAAGTTCTCTTGGAAAGATTCAAACAACTTCCTACATGATCCTGATTAATAGAATCAACACATGAATAATCAGCAGCAGCGACCTACAACAGAGGAGAGCACAAATGAAATTCTCAACGGGATAGTAAAATAGAATGAACAGTTGATAAACAACTTCTAACGTGATCTCCAGAATCAAGGGGCCTAGATGAAGAGTTTTGAGACAACTTTGTTTCAATGAGCGGAAGACATGGCATCTTTGAAGAAGCCTAAACAACAAGGTTTTCAAGGAAACACTGACACTCCAATAGGAAATCAACAGGTCAAGGCCATACTACTGAGAAATGGGAAGAAGACGTTGACTCCAAAGACCATGGAGACTGAGGTGACCAAGCCTACTAACAGTGGTGACCCAATGGCAGACCTGACACAAGTAGAAGTGGAGGTAGGAAACACAGGGGAAGAATAGAATCAAGAAGCTGAAGTGGAAAAGAGGGATTCATATGTGCCACCACATCAGAGGACACAAACGGTACCAGTTCCATATCCTAACAACTTGAAGGCAACAAAGATGGACTAACAATTCCAAAAATTATAGATAGCTTTAGGAAGCTTTCCGTGAACATACTATTGATTGAGGCAATTGAACAAATACCATCATATGGTAAGTTTCTGAAGGATATCATCAATAAGAAGAGGAAGATCCCATATTTTGAGGTAGTTGTACTGAGAAAGCAGGTCAGTGCCTTCATTTTAGGTACACTACGACCAAAGAGACAAGATCCCGATTGTTTCAACATCACTTATTACATCAAGAAGACAAAGTTTGGGGAGGCACTCTGTGATTCAGGGGAGAGTATCAACTTGATGCCCTTATCTACCTTCATGGTCTCAAAACATCTAGGAAGAGAAACATGGAAATCCAATTGGCAGACAGCTCTGTGGTGAAACCATATGGTATTTGCGAGGATGTACTTGTCAAAGTGGACCATTTTGTTTTCCCTACAGACTTTGTAGTGATGGATATGCAAGATGACCATGGAAACAAGCTTTTATTAGGAAGACCCTTCCAAGAAACCGTTGATATGATCTTGGAGATGGGTAGAGGCTGTTTGACAATTGAAATTAAGGATGATAGGTTTAAGATCACTATGCCAGATAATTCCAAGTCACCCAATGCTCAGAAGCAATGCAATATGATGAAGCACATGAATAGAAATATATCTTTGTTCTTGGAAAAAACGTTTTTGGACATGGCACATGTGATGACAAAGGTGGACAGGGGTACACTAGTTGTAGACATCATGGAGAACACTAAGGTGGTCTCACTTGCCAAGGAAGTAGGGTATCCAGATGACGAATAGGAGGAATTGGGTTTATCTACTATGGATGAGGATGAAGAAGACCCTCTAGTATATATACATCCACAACTTCCTCTAGAGGCATGACTAATGAACCTTGTAGATGATTGTCTACAAAGTTGGTCACTAGAAGAAAGCACAATGATACTGAAGGCGTTGACGTGCTATTACACTAGGCACTTTGAGGACTTGGGATCGCTGCCACCACCACTGGTTTCGTCACTCCTGAGCCCACCAGAGTTGGATCTCAAGCGGCTGGCACCTCATCTAAAGTATGTTTTTCTAGTTGTAGAGGAGAAGCTGTCAGTTATCATATCTGCATCATTGAGTGAATCAGAAGAAGAACAATTGATTACTGTGCTAAAGAGCCACCGAGGTGCATTTGGGTGGACTGTGGATGACATCAAGGGGATTTCCCCTACATTATGCCAACACAAGATTCGGCTAGAAGAAGGAGCAAAGTCGGTCATTCAACCTTAGCGTCGCTTAAATCCAATCATGACAGAGGTAGTCAAGAAGGAGGTACTCAAGCTACTGTCAGCATGTATAATCTATGTTATTTCTGATTCCATGTGGGTTAGTCTGACACATGTAGTACCAAAGAAGAGAGGAATTACCATCACTACTAACTCATCTAATGAACAAATAACCACTAGATTAGTGACAGGATGGCGAGTTTGCATTGATTATCGTAGATTGAACACCACCACACTTAAGGACCATTGTCCATTACCGTTCATCGATCAGATTTTGGAGCGAATCGCGGTCACTCCCACTTTTGTTTTCTTGATGGATACTTGGGCTATAATCAGATTTCAATCGAGCCTAAGCACCAGGAGAAGTCTACCTTCACCTGCCTTTATGGCACTTTTGCATACCGCCGCATGTCATTCAGGTTGTGCAACGCACCCGCTACTTTTCAGCAGTGTATGTTGGCAATTTTCTCAGATATGGTGGAACGATGCCTCAAGGTTTTCATGGATTCTTTTTCAATTTTTGGGACATCTTTTGATGATTGTTTGAAAATTTTGGATAAGGTTTTGTAGAGGTGTGAAGACACACACTTATTGCTTAATTGGGAAAAATTCCACATGATGGTTTGTGAGGGCATAGTGCTTGGACACAAGGTCTCTAGTAAGGGATTGGAGGTGGATCCTGTTAAGATAGAGGTGATTTCAAAACTTCCTCCACCAACGTCGGTGAAGGCAGTTAGGAGTTTTCTAGGCCATGCCGGGTTTTATCATCGATTTATTAAGGATTTTTAAAAAATCGCTAAGCCACATTATCTGAACTTTTTCAAAAGGATGTCGAATTCAATTTTGATGAGAGATGTTTAAAATCTTTTGAAATCTTGAAAGAAAAACTCATATCCGCGTTGGTTGTGCAGGCTCCATATCAGAGCCAACTATTCGAACTGATGTGTGATACATCAGATTATGCTATGGGGGTAGTGTTGGGGCAACGCTTAGACAAAGTTCCTACAGTCATATATTATTCATCTAAAACACTTAATGATGCACAACTAAATTACACCACAACTGAAAAGGAGCTATTAGTTGTTGTCTTTGCTTTTGAGAAATTTAGACAATATCTTGTGGGAGCTAAGGTGGTGGTATGGACTGATCATGTGACAATTAAATACTTACTGTAGAAGAAAGATGCTAAACCAAGATTGATTAGATGGATCCTTTTACTATAGGAGTTTGACAATGAGGTCAAAGATAAAGAAGGAATTGAGAATGTGGTGGTTGACCACCTATCTAGACTGGAGAGGGTAGATGAGAAGGACGTTAATATACCCATTCTAGAGACTTTCCTTGATGAGCAGTTGTTTTCCCTTAAGAAAAACGACCCTTGGTTTGCTAACATTGTGAATTATTTAGCTTGCAAGGAATTACCTGCTGATTGGGGGTACCAAGAAAAGAAGAGGTTCTTTCATTCTTTGCATTATTATTTTTGGGATGATCCTATTTTGTTGAGATAGTGCAGGGATGGAATATTGAGGAGGTGTGTACCTGAATGCGAGTATGAGAGTGTGTTGAAACACTACCACACACTACCTATAGGTGGACACCATGCTAGTTCTAGGACAGCCGCAAAGGTGTTGGAGAGTGGTTTATACTGGCTGAACCTATTCAAAGATGCATATGATTTTGTGCATAGGTCTGACGCATGTCAGCGGTCAGGTAACATATCAAAAAGGTAGGAGATGCCATTGAATGTGTTTCAAGAAGTAGAGGTTTTTTATTTATGGGGTATTGATTTCATGGGACCCTTTGTGTCCTCTAACTCTAACCTCTACATCTTACTGGTTTTAGATTATGTGTCAAAATGAGTGGGAACAATTCCAACCTACACCAATGATGCCAATATCGTATGCAAATTTGATAAAGATCACATCTTTTGCAAGTTTGGAGTGCCAAGGATGATTATAAGTGATGGGGGAACTCATTTCACCAATCAAAAATTTGGGGCACTCTTGAACAAATATGGAGTGGCACACTGTGTGGGTACGCCTTACCACCCACAAACTTAAGGGAAAGTGGAGGTTTCCAATCATGAGGTCAAAAAGATTCTTGAGAAGACAGTGTCATCTAGTAGAAAAAAATGGAGTGAATTGTTGGTTGATGCGCTATGGGCCTATAGGACTTCCTATAAAACACCAATTGGAGCTACACCCTTTAGGTTAGTCTATGGATAGGCGTGTCATCTTCCTGTAGAGTTAGAACATAAAGCTCATTGGGCATTAAGGAGGCTCAATTTGACCTTGATGAAGCAGTTAAGACAAGGATGCTAGAGTTGAATGAGCTTGATGAAATTAGGATGAATTCCTATGAGAGTTCACAGTTGTACAAGGAGAGGACTAAGCAAATACATGACCGACATATAGCAAGGAAAGTCTTTTACCCGGGAGAGAATGTGTTGATTTTTAATTCAATGATGAAATTACACCCTGTGAAATTGAGATCTAGACGGAGTTGACCATTTGTCATAGAAGAAGAGTTTCCACATGGAGCGGTTAGAATCAAAGAGGGAGAGATATCCTTCTTGGTTAATGGCCAAAGACTGAAGCACTACTTTTGAGAAGACTTCAATAGGAAAGAGCATGAGGTGAAATTTATTGCTCCTAATTATTCTCAAGAATGTATTTGTCTAGGCTAGGACTTTAAACAAGGGCACTTTTTGGGAGGCAACCAAACCATTAGGATTTTCATTTCATTCCTTTCCATTATGTTGGTTTAGTAGTACTTAGTTTTTCATAATTTTTTGTAAAACTAATACCTTGACTCATGTGTTAAGTGTGCAGGTTGTGACAAAGTCGGTGCCACCGACACCCAAGTCGATGGCACTGAGATTAGGTCAGTGAGAGGGCCAATTTGATTCAGACAAGTTGGTGCCACCGAATCCCAGTCGGTGCCACCGACACGTCTAAAGAAAGTGTAGAAAAAATGGGCATGTGTAACTGATAAGCCGTCGGTGGCACCGACTCGGCTGACACCCCGGGCTTGGTGGGTGCGTCGGTGCACCAAAGAAAAAAGAGTCATCGATCGATCTAGTCAGTACCACTGACTCTTCAGTCGGTTCCACCAACATGAGAAACCACCGATCTGTGGGAGCCTTCATCAATGACCCAAGTGCATCAAGAATCGACGATCGGTAGACCAATCTTCCTAAGAGTTGATGCCATCGACTGGTCGACAATCCGCCAAGTCAAGATCGTGCACCGACGACCGTCAATGCACTGAGGGCTCAGATCCACCCTAGAGTCGGTGGCATTGACTCCATCGCAACATGGTGGCACCAAGTCTATAAAAGGGAAGTAGTGGATTGTTCTATTCTCACAACTTCAAGAACCACTACTCCCCAAGTGCAAGCGATTACTCGAAGCATCCAGAAGCTGCATCGAGCTCTTCTTTTATCAACCTCCCGCCCCAATCACTTCAATGTCATCGCAAGGAGAGCAGGAATCCCTGGAGGTCTGACGCCATGACCCCAAATCAGCCATCCTTCGATAGAAGTGCGGATGGTGAATGAGGAGCTCGCCAAGAGGTTGTTCTCTCCAATAAGATACAAAGACTGACAACTATTGGAGAACATGGTTTTCAACGACATTATGGTGGCAGTCCTTGAGGGGCAAGAGTTTGATGGAGGGTCTGTGAACCCTATCTTCGGCGGGTGGCCTACATACAAAGAGATTGTGATCGAGTTCCTTGCGTCTTTAGAGATATTTGTTGCCCCCGACCCAGCACGCCCGACATGAGGCAAGTGGAGAGAAGGAAAGGTGGACTTCCACCTTTACAACACCAACTACTCCCTTACCCTTCATGCATTCAACGACATCTATGGATGGCCTCATGTGCCCTTCCACCATCCAGAGAATGTCGAGTTCGACACAATATGAAAGGACATCGTGATAGTGCCAGAAGGTTATAAGTTAAACTGGAACGACATAGTGGTGGACCTCGAGCATCCCTTTGTTCGGGTGCTACATTGCATGCTCAGCAACACTCTATTCGCCAAGTCAACTCAAGGGCAAGTGAAGGTCCAACTGCCAAACTTGTACTTTCTCTATCAACTTTTGGTGGGGAGGCCGATCAACTTTGGAGCCTTCTTCCTCACACATGTAATGGCGGTTAAGCGCAATGTCAAGAGGACCACGCCTATCCTATTTGGGGGACTTATCACCCCCATTGCTCTCCACTTAGGCCTAGATCTTTCTACTCTGGAGCCTCTACATTCCAAGCTTTGCATAGACCGCCTCCACTTTAAGTAGGTTGGTCTTATCTTGGTCCAAAACAACACCATCTATGCAATCTATTCGGTCAGCGACACCTTCTACGAGCATCGACTCCCTGATACTATATTCAACATCAGGCATATTGAGCACTATAGACGGCCGGATGTGGATGACAACGATGAAGGAAATGCTTATGAGGAGGAGGAGTTAAGTGACGACGTGGAGGAGGTGGATCCCACCATTCCTATGACGCATTGAGTTGCTCCACAGAAGCATCCATGACATTATGCTGCTTCTACATCTTCTGCCCCACCACATTCTTAAGAAGGAGAGGAAGCTTATTGTATGGCAAGCATGTATTCCATGCTGCATGATATATACAGACACATCAACAACAACAAACTCAATCTCTGGTCGGAATTCAAGATGTGTCGGGTCGGCTGTACACCAACTAGCAGGTGATCTATGAAAACGAACATCTTCTCTTGGCCAACCAAGAGAACATGTATTAGTGCCTACAAAGAACGGAAAACTACCAGCAGCCGTTCTTTGACCACTACTGGAGCCAAAGATACTTTGCACGTTACCCGATGCCACCAGATATGCCTTCTTCTGATCTGACCTTCCAGGGGATGTTTCCTCCCCAGGACCCTATCCAGCCACCACCTCTGCCATATTAGTCGAGTATCTCTGTTCCACCTCTTAAGTTGGAATTTTGACTATGAGGTCATAGTAATATTCAAGCTTAGGGGGGTGCTGGAACAATTTCTATCTTAGTTTTTCTTTCATTTTAGCATTTTTTTTATTTTGGTAAAATTAGTTTTCTTGTTAGTTTTTCTACTATGTAGGATCCACAATCTATCTAGTGTAATTTGTGGAGAAGTAAATACATGGTTTGATTTGAGTTTATAAATATTTGGGTTGGGTGCACAAAAATGCAAAAATATATGAGCAAATTAAAAATTAAAATTGTTAGCTTATCTTGTGAGTAATCGAGTTGCATAACTAAGGAAGTGCTTGGGTAAGTCAGCTCCAGGACATGAGAATATAAATGTCCATCTTAATTGTCCAAGAAATGTGATTGATAAGGTTGTTGAGCCCGAATTGGCCAAACACTAATGTGACCTTTAACTAAAATTTAAGAGAGAAACCCCATGATTACCCTATACACAAGTCATTAGAGAGGGACATATGATTTTCTCTGAAGGTTCTATCTCTTAGTCGTGTGATCTCACCCACCGCATACTTTCTCTTTACACTCCACCATAAGAAGATTGAGTACATGTTATCATTCTTTCTCTTGATTGCATTTACATTGCATAGTAGATCTTGCATAATAGTTGTTGTTTTTTCTTACATTAGAGAAAAGAAAAAAAAAGAAAAACATACATGCACAACAACAAAAAATTCAAGTGCATATCATGTAGTTGCATAACATCTTATTCATGTAGTTTGCATATGCATTGCATATAATCTTGCAAATATCATATCTAGTTTCTTCTCTAATATAAGCAGGTATTGATTTTTCCCATACCCTTAAAAGAAAAAAAAAGTATTGACATAAATCAAATGCAATGCAAGTGGAAACCCAAAGAAATTCTATCATGTTAAAAGGGGGGCTTAAAAAGAAAAAAAAAGAAATTGAGTATAATGTCAGAAAGTGAGGGAGAAAGGGCATAATCCTACCTGGTCAGAAGGAAGAATTAGTACATGATGTAGTTTGTAGATATTTCATCTTATGTTGAGATGAATTGATAGTTGCATGCATCATGCCACCTCAATGTTTTGGCATTAGGAGCATTCTATAAATTCTCATCATCATAGGTTCATCATAATTTTGTATTGCATGAATGATTTTATGTGATCATGATTCTTCCACAACCACTCATTCCAACTACCCGTTTCTCTTATTGGTAGGCCACTCAAATGATTTTCTCCTCATTAATTATCTATCAGGAGAACTACTTCCATGTAGATGGTAGGTAGAGAAAAGAGCAATGTAGATAGGAGATCACACGATGCACCAAGTATGAACCGGATGAGTCTATCATATTAACTACTTTAACTGATAGTGTTTCATTGATTGGGGGACAAACATCTTTTATAGAGGTTTTTGGTCACCTAGATGGCAGTTAATGTTTAGTGGTTAGTGAGGGTCGGAAGGAGGACTGAGAGGTGGAGACTTTTTAGATGTACCTTATGCACTTATGTCATTCAGCTGACTTATCACAATCAGATCCAAAGGTGTTATTGCTCGAGTACGAGCAAGGTTTAAGATTAGGGGAGTTTGATGCACAAGTTTTAAGTCACTTTTATAGGCATGTTTTATACTTGTTTTATCATTTATTAGTCAATTAATTGATCTTATTTGCATAAATCATCATTATTGGCTTGTATATTCTGTTTGCATCAAACTATGCTCATTTTATCATATTTATACTATTTTATACATTCCCTGCCCTTATACACATTTTTATAGATATTTTAGGTACTCCATGTATAGTGAAAAGTCGGTGCCACCGAACATGACAGTCGATTCCAACGAGTTAGCAGCAGTGGTCGGGCGATAAGAGACCAGAAGCGTCGGTGCCACTGAGATTCGTTCAGAGCAGTAGATCAAAATATGCGAATAAACTCGGTGCCATCGACCATCACGAGTCGATGGTACCGACTTTTCCACAGCCAGACCGCACCTGATGCCGTCGGTGCCACCGACTTTGCCGAAAATCAGCAATCGTTAGATCTACCTAGATCTGATGGTCCACGATATGTAGTATCGTAAGTTGAAGTATGAATTAAAAGTGGATGGCCAGACCTAAGGGGAGTATCACGTTGCACCACACAAAGGACAGAGAAGAGAGAGAGATAATCACGAAGCCGAAGGACGTCGACTGGGAGATCTGAGCACCTCTGACAGACAATTTTGCTGCTAGAAGAGTATAGAACATGTGTTTCTCAAGAAGGAACATCCGGAACACCTTCTCTCTAGGGATTACAAGAATTTCCTTCATGTTTCCCACATTTTTCTTTTCTCTCTATGTATTCGCAACTAAAAACTATGAGGGGCTAAACCCCTCCTTTCCTTAGGACTTGGGAGTAGCCCAAGGAATCATTATATTGACTTTTTACATGATTCAATATAGATTTCTCTTTATTCCTGGATATATAATTGTGGAATTGCATGACCTATTTATGCTTGATCACCATCGGTAGGATTATACATTGATAATTGCTCTGGAAGGAGGATTTAAGGTTGGAAAACCATAATTTATACACTTTTCTATGCATTCCTTTTGAAAGGTAATGTACGGTTAGTGGAAAGAAACCCAGAGTCTTCGATAATGCTCCTAGAATAAGAGATAAATTGTTACAGACGTGGAATTGGCTTAGATCTAGGTAGTGAATTACACTGTGGAAGCGGGCAATTTTGACTATAGGCTTTCTATCCAGGGTAGGAGTAAAATTTATATTAATTCAGTAGAAATAAGATATAATGAGACCCCATGGTGAAATCAGTAATGCTAAGGAATCCATCTCATTCGAATCAACCACTTTTAATTTTCTTTTAATTTCCTTTTATTTTTGTTTAAACTCAAATCCAACTTTTCAATCGGCATAGCTGATCGCACTGTAGTTAGTAGTAGTCACTGAGACTACATCTCCCTATGTTTGACTCGGGCCTCACATAGGCCTATGTTACTCGACGCGTGCACTTGCATTCATACACACAACTTTATCATGTCACCCCCCTATTTTTCTTTTTGCTCCATCAAACCAGTTTACTGTTGAACATCTCCTACACAAGATGGATACATCACCTTTGCTTTGGCCTTATGAATCTTCTCGACTTGTTTTCACAACTTATCCATGAGGTTTTCCCTAGAGTTGTTTCTTCCAACAACACCTCAGGGATGTTCGGACCTGGACTCCTACTCTGGTGCACCCTCCAGCCTCATCCCAAGTTCTTTTGCTTTGTCTCGATGGTGGGAAGCCTAACCAGTCCTCAACAGTGCACGAGAAGTTGTGTCCCTTGTGTGGTATCAGAGCCAGAGAGATCCTCTAAAGGTGCTTGTGCCATGGTTAAAAGGAGAACAAGCCAGGTCTTAAAATGACCATGGTGCTCTAGCCAATGCAATCGAACGATCATTTCTGCATGGGACTTTATAGATTTTCACACTTTATTGATCTAGCAACCCCGAGATTCATTTTATGACCAAATGATAGTTTTCCCCCTGTAATTTTAATTCATGTGTCACACATTCCTTGGTTGTTGTTTACATTTCCTATTTTATTTACATCAACTTTAATCGAGATTTAAATGAGGTAACATTATAGATTTATGGACTTTGATTGGTCCATCTTGCAAACTGCATAAATTTTGCATATATCCTCAGAAAATGATGTAAAAATATTCGTTGGAAAACTATTGTCATTCTATATCAATCTAGCATGCTTTCAAATGCTATTTTACACATCCAATCTCCTAAAAATTCAAAGACCAATATTAGGGTTTAATGACTATGAATTCATATACACTTTATGATTTTAATCAAATTATACGTGATTCGAGACTCAGATCAAGTGAAGAGACTTGTCCTTAAGGTGACCTACCCTAGGTAATTGGTCCATGCATTTTAGCACAAGTACTTTGGTCTATTGATTGTTATTTATGATTATGTACCGTAGATGATTTCATGAATTATGATATACTTCTCAAAGAAGACATCATGTATACATATCATTATTTGATTGGTTGATTAATATAGTCTATGGTAAAACCCTTATTATGCTTATCGATTATGAATTAAGTTAATGAATCATGTTCAAGAATGGGGAAATCCTATTATGGTTTATGAGGGAGAAATCCCATTATTATTCAGGGGGAGAAATCCCATGTCAAAGTTCAAGGATCATGTTAATGTTAATGTTAATGTCAATGTTAAAGTTAAGGTCAATGTTAAGACAACTAGAATTATATTTAGTTTTTATATTCTCTCGAAATGTGGACCTCAAGGATTTTTCAAGGGCTTTCCTAGCATCAAGGGCTTTCCTAGAAATCATGTGCTCCTAAGTGGGCATCATAGAGGGATGCATATACTTATTGCTCAATTCTTCATGTCATTATTGAATCATGAATGCTTAAGAAAAACCATGTTCAGTTTATATCAAGTTATTTCATGTCAATTTTACTCATGTCAAGTTATATTTATTTTTATGTCATATATAGTGCCAAATACCATTTACTGATGTGATGCTTGTTTTGCATGACTGGGGACAAGATGTCCACAGGACTTGGAGCAAGTGAAGGATAAAAAGGAGAATCAAGACTAGGAGAACATCAAGCTTTTCCTGGTGGGGTTCCATTTACAAACCAAACCAGAGATTTAGATGTCATGTATATCATGTTTAGCCATGTCACCAAGTAAACTAGATTTCATAAATGAACATTATGTTTTTACCTTTTGTCAAGAACTATGTATGAATTAGGTTTAAATCAATGCAAAGTGTTGCATTTACTTTAATTACATGATTATCATATTTTGACACCCACATTGAGTAGAATGCTTATGCTTATGTAATATGAAAAGTGGGATGTTACCATCCGAGTTGATGTAGCCACCCTTCCACTGTAGAATCCTTGCATGTTGGGAAGGGATGTGGAGTTGATTGATCCATCCTCATGCTTGCATTCATGAATGGGACCAAGGTTTATATAAGACATTATGGCTATTCATTTGAGGCTAAATTTTTTATCATTGACGAGAATGTCAAGAGTCTAAGTGAGGGAGATTGTAACAGCCAATGAGAGGTTGATCTGGGGCCATGTGTGAGTGAGTATAAGGTTCACAACCTAGTCTGATGGTGGAATTTGGGGCTAGTCATCATTTTTAAGACTCTACTAGAGCCTTAGATTGGGGCCCAAACATTACAAGGTTATTCTCTATGTTTACTGCATGTTGATAATCTAAGTATTTAGAGCTTTCAAAACTCCTAGACTGATTTCTATCTTAATCCTTTTTTCACAAATTGGTAAAGAGGAAAAATTCCCACTTAGTGTATCAACCTAATTTGAATTACTCAACAAGCCACATTGATTGGGTGCTTTATTGAATGATTACCATGAAATTCTAAATCTCTAAAAATTCATAAAAAGGCAACAACATACCGCTTAGTTGGGTACCTTGATCTTAAATAAAAAAAGGAAACCTATTTGTCCCAAATGCATATTGTAATATTCATTATTTTGTAATACAAGTAGGGAGATTCAATTATTCCCTTTAGGATTACCTAGGTGGGGGAATTTCCTTTCTTGTTTTGGGGTAATCTTAAAATGTGTGGAATTTATGAGGAAGGGGGGATAACTTGGATGTTTGTCTCATATGAAATAAACACAATCTTAATAAATATGACTTGTGATTTTTGTTAGCAATCTGTTAGACAAAAAATGTTTATGTTGGTTTCATTTAATTTTTAATAATTAATGCATGCACTTTTCTTTGAATCTTTATTTTGATCTATTTCTTGAGAATAAGAAATGGTTTAAACTTTAGGTTATTGGATGAACATAGTTTATACCATATTTTATACCCTATTAGACTGTATAGATTGCCTCAAATTCAATGTTGATGATTCATTTTAGGATTATAATCATAATTTGCAAAGTTAGCTTCCCAATTTTCATCCTGTTGAAGTGAATGAGTTTTAATGCATATTCTAGGAAAATTGATTCCTCTAGAAACAAAGGTATATCTAGCTTCAACATCTAGACTCAAGAAGACCTACCATCATGTAGATAGACATGGCATGCACCACCTAGCACATGTTGTGCCCACATCCAAGGAGAAACCTCATTTTCATAGAAATGGACATGACATACATCCAATGCACTTTGTGCCCACTCACAATGATGATAGTCTAGTTTTCCATCAACAAGCACGTAGTGCTCCTCCAAAGAGGGGCATGCCTCACTTCAAGGAAAACTGGCCAAGTCAATCACAACAAGACACAACACATCCAGCCAACAACATGTGACTATCTCATTAGCAACCTCTGCAAAAGACTATTGACATGGTGTGTGAATCTTCTGACACATTGTGTTGTCTCAATAGTAACTGATATAAAAGATCATTGCATGGTGTGTCAATCATCTAGCATAGCATTCCAAATAGTTACTAGACTTGCTCTTAGCAATCATTCACTACTACAGAATACACCTTTGGCGTCGGTTGTTTAACCCCCTTTGGAGACGGTTTTAAAGCGACGCCTATGTGGGCGCCGCTAAAGGTCGAACTCTTCGGCGTCAGTTTTCGAACCAATGCCTATATGATCTATAAGCGTCAGTTATATATAGTTGGATGACATCTATAAGGTTCGCACCACAAAGAAGGGCACCACCTAGGACACTTTCTGCGTCGGTTAACAACTGAACAACCGACGCCATACTCCCAGATGACACAGCCGTGCTTCGCTGCACGGCCGTGTTTAGTACTATAGGCGTCAGTTTTATATGAATAAGTGATGCCTTTTCCACCACGGTCGTGCTTTCCTGCACGGTCGGGTTGTTTATCATATTAGGCGTCAGTTTTTATATAATAACCGATGTTGTAGGCCTTTGATGACGGTGTTTTATAAATAACCGACGCCTATACTTTAATTTTTTTTTCTTATCAGTTTGCAAGCCTGTTGTGGCTGGTTAGTAGGATGAGAACCTACAGTTCAGTTTTCTGAACTGCAGGTTTATGACATCCATTGATATCAACTTACAAACAGGCCACAAACCTGCAAAATCAATAAATATTTTTTCACACAAGTAGATACATTCAGACATCAATTCAATTCTCACATTCACACATGTAGAAATATTCAAATACACATAGAAACATTCAGACATATATAAATATTCAGAAATATTCATTTACAAAATATCATTAAGCATCACTATCAGCATCCCAATTATATCTTACAATCGCCACTGCTTGTACGGCTTTTTCCCATTCTTCTCTTACTTCATTTAATGCTTCCATCGTATATGGAGCATGTACATTTTTTAAGCGTTTACCTATAGTGTGGTCAGTTTTAAACACCTACAAAGAGAATGATGTATATATATAAGTAATAATATAAAAATAATATTGATATATTTCATACTAACTAATGAGACTATATATAATACCTCATGTATGTTATTAATATCCAATGCGGCATGTCAGATAATCATCTGCATAAATCGCATCACATAGTATGCGCATGCCCAACCGTTGTCTTGTGTAGCGCACTATAAATTGAAACATACAAAATATTAAAAAATACAACTAAGCACAGTTCACATAAATAATATATACATTGGAGTCGGGAACTTACTTTTACGTTCTCCCCAATTATTGGCTGGTTCTTTCTCCTTGGGACATTTCCTCCAACATTTTTGAATGCATCTAAACCCCTACATGTTAATGTAACACAGTAAATTGTATAATTAAATAGTAATGTAATAACAAATGTTAACGGATATAAAAATGAAATATTTCTCACCAGAATAATGGCATTCTCAATATGTGTCCAATTTTAGTGTTCAATGTACTTCCCGCAGGATCTAGATAATAAACAGTGAATGTCCCAGGGACAATAACTAGTAACTCCCAATGTCTACCTCTAGAGGTAAAAAAGTTAAAAATTAATAACTCAAAATGCACAATAAAAATGGAATTTTCTTAAGTCCAAATTATAAATAAAGTAAACTTACTTGACATTGAATGGAGCTATTATTATCATCTTCTTTTGCTGATCAAAAATTGTAAAAGCATCTATACAGTATTGTTGAACACTATCAGGGTCCTTAGCTACCATACTAATCAATGATGGAATCAAAAAACCCACATGATCAAATGCAAATTGTTTGCATTGATCTTCGACTAAGTAGCTGCAAAACATGTATTACGTATGCATTAATATATAAGAAACTAGATCACCGGATATTACACAAGGTATATGGATGTATAAACAAGATCTCACCTTATCCATGTCTCTATCATTGATGTATTCAACCAATCATACATAAACAACTCAATAATATCTTGTATAAATAAAGAGCTATCGTATGATTGACCTGCATAATCTGCTTCTAAAGAAACAATTATAGGGCAATGTATATTATGTGCCCGTAGCCAACATGCCATTCCCCTACAAGCAGGACCTAACGGGTATTTTAGGTCAGTTGGAACCCAACTTGGTAATGCAGGAAGTGGAGGTGGAGGCCTAGGTGCTCCGGGTGTCTTCTTTTTAACCTGTATATATAATTTCAAATCAGTTGACCTCATATATACACATTAACAATCTAAAGTAATGTAAATTTATCTTACAATTTCAGTAGTGTAGATGACATCTGGTTTGGGCCACAATATCACCCCGCCTTCTGCCTCACCAAGTGTATCAATATCTAGGTGGGCATATGGCAATGCAGCTTCCCTCCAATCGAATAATACACATATCGGGCTCACACGAACGTAGCCCTGCGGCATTGGAGTCCCATGAAATGTTGCCCTAGGAAGGGACTGGTAAGCCTGCGCCTCTGCAACAACATAGTCTTCCATTCTTAAGCTGCATGGCTTCAATGCCTACAAATTTACGTAAAGAATGTTATACATATATACATATCATCTTGAAAATACTAGCTACAATGTCATAAACAATACTTACAACAGACGTGTTAGGCGATGGGTCTTCAGGATTACTCGCAGTCTGTGCATCAGGAGAAGAGTGGGTCGCCATTGGCTGATTGGAAGCCTGAGATGCCTGCCACCGCACTATTTCTTCCTCGACCTTCTCAGCAACTATATCATTGACCTTCTTAGCAACTATATCCTCGACTCTCTTATTCTCCTATACATGGATAAAAGAAACATTAGCTTCTTATTATTGAATTCCCTTTTGCAGTAACATTCTAAAAAAAGAATAGGTTACCTCTTCTTGTGAAAGTCCCACTCTGGGTTTGCGCTGGGATGGCCCAAAGAATGCTTTGATGCCCACACCAGCGCCTGCGCCCCTAACACATCCAGGATGCTCTGGGTTACCCAGAGCAACTGTCAATTCATCCCTTGTGCCCTGAGGGATGAACGTGCCTTGTTTCCTCTGCTCGTGCAGCTCCCGCTAATCACCATCAATAGAAATTGGTAAGTTAACACCACAAATAATCAATATTCAAACGATTTCTCTAAGAGTTGTATTTTACCATTTTCGTAGTCGCCTCAGCAGTTACGTGCTTCTTTATTTCACCCTTCTTGTTTTGCCTCCCAGCTATCCAGATATCATGGTGATGCATGGGTGTGGTAGACTCCTGAGTAGGAGCAGACTCCTGAGTAGCCACAAACTCCGCCTGTAGTCTTTGGCGAATGCTTGCATAGCCCTTTGGACCCATAGTGTGGTCATGGACATTCAGTGCACACCTTGCTTTTTGCGCATCACTGAAGGCCTAGTTAGTATGAACATTAATGATTTGGTTAGTAGCACTAAATGTTAATCTTGAATAGGTGAATACAACGTATATTAATTAAATTGGGAGTGACGCCTAATACCTTGAATTCTTCAGATTTTCTTGAAGCAACAAAATTGTCCCAATCTTCTTTGCCCAAGAAGTTCCACTGTTCAAGGGCTGACTTCTTTTTCTTATCACCATCTTTTATGTATTCTCTGTTGAGATTTGTCCTATAGTTCCTAAGCATCTTTCCAGCGTGTTGCATCATGCTTTTACGATGCAGCTTCTCATCCAATGCAAACAGATTATGTAAAATAGAATTCTTATTAACTAGTATCCAAAAATAGAATTGCAAATAATATAATTTGTAATCTACAAAATAGAATTGCAAATAATAATAACTCACGCATAAATCCTTCCATATCAAGTCTTTCTTCCCTTGAGGAACTTTATGCCAATTATCATACTTAACACCATAATGGCTTTGAGTGACACACCCAAGATAGTTTACAAAATTATTGCAGTTCACTCCAATTGCATTTCCTCCATTATCAAACTCCAGAACCAATTTGGATCCACTACCACTTAGCGCTATTAACTTCTTCAACAGAGTGATGCCCCTTTTCTTGTTAAGTGTTTGGTGCTGCGCATCAAGTTGCTCCAGTGCTTCAGTGGGTACATGTGCATCATCAACCTAAAATTTGACAAAAATAAACCCACTAAATTAGCGCAATATAGAAATATGGGATATATGACATAACTAGAAGATAATGAATTTTATAGAAATACAGGATATGTTTTTAGAACTTACATTGATATCCTCTCCATGCTCGTCATGGACAACATGCTCATCATGGAGTTCATGCTCATAATGGACATCATGCTCATCATGGTCAGCCATCTGAAAATGTCATTAAAAAGGCATAATGAGTAAATCTTGGATGGGTTTCTAGGCCAACAAACACATGTGATGTCATTCATATATATAATAAATGTGTACCACCTATCCCATCCTTGAACACCTAATCTCACTAGTAAGTGTATAATGTGTATTGGGTTTTCAAGAAAATTTCGGCAACATTTCCCCGCTGTTCTCTAAGTACATATGTACTTGGAGAACAAACGGGGAAATGCTACCGAAATTTTATCGAAAACCCAATACACATTATACACTTACATCCTAAGTGAGATTAGGTGTTCAAGAATAATCCCAAACTGGGGACTATCCTAGATTTACTCCTAATGAGTAAATCTTGGATGGGTTTCTAGGCCAACAAACACATGTGATGTCATTCTTATATATAATAAATGTGTACCACCTATCCCATCCTTGAACACCAAATCTCACTAGTAAGTGTATAATGTGTATTGGGTTTTCAAGAAAATTTCGGCAGCAATTCCCCGCTGTTCTCTAAGTACATATGTACTTAGAGAACAAACGGGGAAATGCTACCAAAATTTTCTCGAAAACCCAATACACATTATACACTTACATCCTAAGTGAGATTAGGTGTTCAAGAATAGTCCCAAACTGGGTACTATCCAAGATTTACTCCTAATGAGTAAATCTTGGATGGGTTTCTAGGCCAAAAAACACAATAATAGATATATACATGTTAGGGTTTCATCACAATTAATGTTAGGGTTTCATCACAATTGATGTTAGGGTTTCATCAATGTTAGGTTTAATCAAATCAAATTAGGATTCTAGAATTGACAAGTTTAAATCTTACTTCAACATGCATCAAATTTACTGAATTAAGTCAAACATTAGGATTAGAAGTACAAATATATGCAAACAAAAAATTTGTTCATATCCTAGGATTTACATAAAGCATTACATAAAAATTTGTTCATATCCTTACCAACAGCAAGCACGGCCGTGGTAGGCCAACAAAGCCATGGTCGTGCTTGCTGTTAGTAAATAGCTAGGGAGAAGGAAGCAAAGAGGTAGGGCAACCTGGAGCTAGCGTGGAAAGCGTGGCGGCGGAAGAAGAGAGAGCAGAGCGGCGGGAGGTGAACAACAGTGGCACCGAGAATGAGTAGAGTAGAACGCGGCACACCAGCAGCAGCGGCGGCGGTGAGTAGAGGTGCACCAGCAGCAGCGGCGCACCAGCAGTAGTGGTGGCGGCGAGCAGAGAAGCACCAGTAGTAGCGGTGGCGAGCAGCAACGGGGTCGTCAGGCGATTTTAGGAGAGTGGCAGAGAGCAGCAGCACAACAATATCATGATGAAACAGGAAGAAAGGGGGAAGAGATGGGTGATCGAGTTTATTAAGTTGGTCAACAACGTCGGTTATCTACAAAACTGATGCCTATTATGATTTAGCGTCAGTTGATAGTAAACAACCGACGCCCAACTAGACAACCTTTACCCTAAATTATTTGGCGGGAACCATTATGAGCGTCAGTTATCAAAGGATAACCGATACTGAAAGTGGGACTTTTCGCGCAAATTTTCATTTTAAATAGGTGTCGGTGAATAGTTAAAAAACCGACGTTGTAGGTGACCTAAAATGTTTTCGCTCGAAAATTGGATTTTGCGGGCGATTTTAGGTGTCAGTCTGTTATAACCAGCCGATGCTGAATACAAAGCAGTACCCGTGTCTGGCTGGTCTTTGAATATAGACATCGGTTTGCATAAATAACCAATGTCTAATATTATAGGCGTCGGTTTTCCTAAATAACTGACGCCCAGAAAAGCAACACTTAATGTTGTTTCTATAGTAGTGATTGAAGAACATCCTGTCTACACGCAGACACAATGTGTTGTATATGATTCTAGATAAAATATAAATAATGAGATAGCACTTTTGAATAGGCATATCTTATTTATCACTCTCTAAATTTTGAAAAAGTAAAGAAGGTGGCCCATAGGGTGATTCCACTCTAGAACATGATGAAAGGAAGAAGAATAAGGTGCAAGGGGATGGTTTCTTTCTTTTTAGATTAGAAATGTTTCTAATACGAGTCCGTTGTAGAGGAATTCTCTTGTATTTATGCTGTATATAATTTATCTCCTCTTTTTTCTCTATTTTTCCTTGTTTACTCCATGTAACTTAATAACTGTGTTTTGCAACCTTGTTTTTGGATCACCTTTGGGTATGGAGCATTATTCATCGAGTTTGTGCCTTCTTGACACATATGATCATTTAATTAGCAAGCCTTTATATATTACTACTTTTTTCTCTAGTTACTCTTAAATACTTTTGGGATCTTTTCCAACATTCTTAAACTCTGGAAAATTTAGCATACACAGAAGAAATATAGATTTAGTGGATGTAATTAGAGTTTTAATCACCTATTACTTGGAAAATGAGTATGGGGTTACGACATTAATATCTCCATTTTCTTTTTTTATGGTTGATAATTGTTTCCTTAAAGGATTTATCAAAACTTTACTTTATACTTAATTTCTATTTGGAAGACATTTATCTTATAGCCTAGTTTGTTAATAGGAAGAAGTTATTAATTAGTCTTTTATAAGATACGAAAAAGAAGAAAACTTGACATGTTTTGTAATGTTCATCATGTGGTTAACAGGTGTCATGGAACCAAATCTATGTTGTTTATGGGTAATTATCTTTAGTAGAGAGAATTTCTTAGTTATCTTTGGATAAATTAGTATTAAACTGAATAACCTCTTTTTTCCTTGAATCACTTAGTTAATTTAAATGATTAGTTGTTTTCCATGTGTTGGTTTCATGTTGAGATGGTCTTAAGTTATACTAATGTTGATGACCCATCCTATTATGGGCCTCTAATGTATTATTTAGGTTAAAATTATTGGTTGTAAGTATAGATAAACATGAATAGACTAAATGTAGAAGAAACAAAAACTTATTCCATATTCTCTAACCAATAGATCGAGTCAATAATGATGTATATAAAATAGGATATAAGATATAACTTGTCCTAGAGAAAGTCCAACAACTATCTTTGCACACAGTTGTTCCTCCTTCATAAGGAGAACAAGGACATCAGTCGACACGACCTCCTAGCACTGTAGAAAAGCTTTCACACCTGTATGTAGTCCACATAAACCATCAGGAACTTCACATCATGCTTCTTGAGCTAGGGGGAAGAAGAAACTCTTTTATTCGGTGACGTGCTAGAAATCAACTTGCTCCCATGCTATCTCTCCATTTCATTGACAAGATGGCTAGGCTAACACATTGCAAGAATGTGAGAAGAGTGTGTAAAAAGCCTTGTCCATCGCCCCTTTATCTGGGAGACTATGGTCAAAATATCTTTGTTGGACAAATATTTTGCATAGCTATACAGTTGACTTGACTGTCAAGTTGGTCTACTGGCCTGCTAGAAACAATACAATAACTTTGGCTACATTGCATTATTGTATACAATGATTAGTTGGTCAACTAACATTTTGACTCCCATTAATCATTACACTTGGTTCATATGGTGGACCCAACTAAGTCAGTTTACCTAAATAAGTCACTTGAACAAATCCTTTTGGTTAGTCAGCTAGATGTTCTAGTTAATTGTTGGGTGATTATCTAGTTAGTTGATCAGTTGGTTGACTGGTAGGTAGTGTCAGCTCAAAAGGTTGTCTAGTCAGTCCATTGGTCTCTCTAGTCGGTCAACTATCATTCCTTATATGATTTAGTTTGGCAAACCTAAACATTTTAGTAACCAAATAATATCTTGTCCATATTAAAATCCTTTTCCAAGTGCATCCTAAGTGTGTGACCCCATAGGTTCCATATTATGTTGGTATTGTTGTTTATAATCATATTATTACTTCATAGAAAATTGGCATTATTTAGTTACACATCATTGCTAACCAAGTAACTGAAAGTTGGAGGACAACTTCAAACTAAACATGTGACTAGTGTCATAATGATCATATAATCCCTTTATCACAAATATCCATATTGAACTCGAGGCATGAATCATCATGCTATTAATATTTTATATATGTTTATTGATATAGAGTAGACTATTAAGATGCATGTGATCTCCATATTATATATTGACTCACATGATCATCACCATCCACTTCACATTCTCACTAATCAAGTGGCCAAGATATCACTCTGATAAGTGGGACGAATTCCATCTACATCACTCACAACAATCCCCACTTGTCACAATGTACTTAAGCACCAATTGTATAGAAACACTTATTTAAGGTCACATTCATTGGTTATAAATTCCACATATCACCATGTGATTATTGTAGCGACTTCAGGTCTAAGCACCACAATCACCATTATCACATTGCGACATGATTTTGACTACCATTCAATAGTTTCCATCTGTCATTCTCAAGGTGGTTCTATATGGTACACTACTTCTCTAACAAGTAGTTATGTGTTTGACTTGATATCCAATATCATCACTAGTGAGATTTAGTCATCACCAACAAGCATTCTAATCTTAAGTATTATTTTCTATATAGATTCCACAATAATATCCGACTAGGGACATGACAAGAATATATATACTCTAATCATACATATGATATCATGTTCAAGTCCTCAACTCCAAACATATGTCATTGACTAATATCATTATTTTATACATCTATTATGTTATTTATAATCTCATATTTGAACAAACATAGTAATGAAAATTGACTTTACTGTTAATCAAAACAATATCCCAATACAATCACCATATTATTGTCTCTTAGGGCAAACATACCAACATACTTCTAGTTTCACTTAGAGACAATCATTCATGACTTTTAATCCCATGTGATCTACCATGACCATCATTTTATATTGTGAAAGTGCATTTGTCAGTTTTCCAATGATATTACTCAAAGTGTGTACTCTACAAATCTTCACATCTTCTCATCAGTGTGTCAACAACATTGCTCTTAGCAGGTACTCTACAAATATTCACATCTCCTAATTGTATGATCTCTCATATGACATGGAAATGATGAAGTATGTTCTTGGAATGTTGATTCAATATGGGTTCCTTAGACTGTGAAATAGATCCATTATTTTCAAAGTGTAACTCTACTACACCATCATTGGTTGGAACCACCCCAAGTTAATTAATGATCTTCTTGATCCATGCATCTTCCTTTTCTTCTTTGGAAGCATCAATGCACTCAACTTTTATCATTAAATCAACAATTATCTCTTTCTTATAACTTCTCCAACTGACAACTTCATTGATGAGGAAAACTAGAAATGTAGATTGTGATTGTTAATCATCTTCATCTATTTGGAATATTGTGTCAGTGTAACATTTTATAACCAACTATTCCTCACCACCATAACAAGGAACTAATCCTTATTTCTTCTCAAGTGCTTAACGACAGTCTAATGACCTTCACTAGGATCAGACCGGTACCTTCTCGTCATGCTCAAAGCATACAACACATCTTTACGAGTACATAATATTGCATACATGATAGACCCAATTGCGGATGGATATGGAATCTTTATCATACATCCCCTTTCTTCAAAATAACTGTGACATTGTGCTCTAGAGAGTTTAAATCCATGATAAATGGGTAAATTTCCTCTCTTTGATTCCTTTATGTTGAACCTTTTCATCACTTTGTTAATGTATGTACTCTGGCTTAGGCGAAGAATCCTCTAGATATATCTCTATATATCTTCATTCCTAAGACATAGGATTCTTTTCTTATGTCCTTCATATATAAGGTTCTTCCATATCAAAATTTTAGCATTTATAGGGTAGGTATGTCATTCCTCATTGATAGTATATCATCTAGATATCATATGAGTAATATTATTATTATCCCACTAACCTTCTTCTAAACACTGGGTTCATCTTACTTTTGACTAAAGCCAATGTGATAGAGTGGACTTTTGGAATCTTTAAATGTCCAATGACATAAGTGAATTCATGCATGTTGAGTAGTTTCGAGAATCCCAAGTGTTTTAGTAAAGTTTGAGTGGCGATCGGTGTTTCTATCATGATTAAGATCCCTATATTTAATGTCCTTTGAGGTATTTTTTTGGCAAGTCATATAGCTGATTTTTTGTCACCAAATTAGAGAAGAATGTAGCTCAATAGGTTGTAAATCTATGGTTAAAATTTGGTATCAATTGGAGGATCCTAGAGGAAGTTATTTAAGTTTGAAATTTGAAAATTTATGTGCATTATTGAGGTTAATAGACCTAAGTTTAATAGCTTGATCCTAATATAGGTTGTGTCACGCGCCCCTTGCTTTTGAGCTGGGTCTACATGGTCAGATCCTAGCCCTAAATATCTAATCTAGTGGCAGTGAGGTCTATTTCAATTGAGTCACAGATATGGTCTGGTAAAGGGCCTTGTACAGGCGTTAGATGCACTTTGGACGGCATCAAAGTCATCTCCCAACTCTGAATCAGGAGGAGCTTTGGAATAACATCGTGGGCGAGCAACCATGCTCCCCATGATTGTTGATTGTGGGACAAGAGGGAAGTATAGGTAGATAGTTGTCTTCGGTTCTACTAGAGGAGCAATATCACCCCTCATTTGAAGTATATGGAACGGAGATAAGAGAGAACAAGCCCCATCTCTAGGCTACTTCTCCATTGCAACCACCAGGTCTGACAAGGAAGAAATAATTAGAGAAAGAGGGGACCTTGAGGGTCCTTATGTAGGAGAAAATGAACCTGAGGATCATATGAGTTGATCCCCACGCTTTCAGGTCCTTCCTCAGTGGGTACCCTGGCTGACGATGAGGGACTTTGCTTTAGAAGAAGCTGAGTTCAAAGGGGGTAAAAGAAGGTCTTTTCTTTTCTTTTTGGAGTCTCATAGGAGTTCAGGTGGATCGTGCGTTGTTTTTGGAAGTAAATTCGTGAAGTTGGGCATGCGAGGGGGGGTTTCCCCCTTTTTCCACCACAGCAGCGACACCATCATCGGAGGCCTCCCCGGCCAAGGAGCTTCAGAGCAGATGATGAGGAGCCTTGTAGCCTTGGGATTCTACCCAAATTTAGTGAAGAAGATGGCGGTCTTACCTTGCGATGAGGTGCATCCTCGTGCCTTCACCCGCTCATCAGAGTAGAGGCCCGACGGTGGTGCTATGTCCCAGATCCACGCAAACTGGAGAGGTCGGGCGGGCTCGTGAGAATGCAATCGTGTGAGAAAAGGAGGAAACCTAGCAGGCGATCTAGAGAAAACAAATTGGGTTCAGACATGAGAATCGACCGACTCAGTGTGGGCAAGGAGGAGTGAGCCGCGCCCCACATGGCCACGTGGTGATGCCAGATTGGCCACAAAAAGGTAAATCTTCAATAATTCTCAGATCTTGTATAATTCGTAGTAAATAGCTCATTTATCAGAAAAATACATGTAATATACCAAAATGTTCAAAAAGATGTCTCTAACAACATAGAACTATCGTATCAGTCTTTGGATGCACTAATATTATTAATATCATGTAAGATGCTATATATTTGTTTAGTGGATAATAAATATCAGATGAAGACCTAAACTTATCATAAAATGTCAGTAAATCCATTTTCATGCTTATAGTCCATATGATGCCAATATTTATGATATTGATGCACGAAATCATGTAATTCACTCCATATGGCTAATTAGGGCTAATAGCCCTAAGTAAAATGTATTACATACATACATGCACAATAATTGATGAAATTTACAAAGTAAGCTCATATCATTATGTGGAACTTCAGATTTAATTATGAGATCATGATGACAAATAGAATCCATGTTATATGAAGATGGACCATTATACATGTCATGAAACCCTAATTTAGGTTAATGATGTAACCTAGGGTTAATGTATGCACAAAATGACATGGAAACCTAATGTTCAGATGATGAATTATAATCTGGGAAAATAACATCGTAAGAAAAATCTAAGACAAGAATACAAGTAATGATACACATATGCTAATGAGATAAGAAAACCCTAATATGAACATGATTAGGGTTAAAATGAAATGTAAGATGATGAGAATCTGATGATAGTATATGGTCTTGTCTTAATTAGGGTTGATGAGGATATAGATGACATCAGGAATATGATGGTTAGGTTATCTCTTTGGAAGGTATGCCATTACCTCTTACTTGGATTATTATACAATATGCTTGTGTTATATGGTAGTAAGGACTTGGCATATGGTATTGGTTGAAATGATTGTTCTTGTACGATATGTTGTTTGATTTTTCATACCTACTTCTATGAACACATGAAACATAATATATCTATTCCATTATATGAAAGCACATGGTGCTCGAAAAATGATTTCCATTATATAAAAGCACGTGGTGCTCGGAAAGTGATGATAAACTCCTCGGGGGTAGATCACACGTATAATGATCACAAACTCCTTGGGGGTAGATCATAAGGCATGAAAACATCAAATCCCTTGGGGGTAGATGTACGAGATGTATAATGGGAAATAAGCTTAAAATATGTGTTCTCTTTTGTTAATGAATATCTTTGTGCAAGTATACATTTCCCCTTATATTTCTTTGTTACAGCCAAGTATTAGTTTTATCTTATTGCCAAGATATGATGAGAGGTATATAAAAGACACATAGGCGTACTCAGTACAATATTATTGAATATCGTGCTGACATGTACCACATGTAATCTTTTGTTTAGGTTGTGGACATGTTCTCTTGAAGATCCAGGATTGTTTTGAGAGTTGTGTGGCAAGCTGATGTAGAGGTGGACATGTTGTCTTAAGATCATGTTGCTTAGCGGTAGTAAATGTATATGTAGAGTTTGTTGTTCAATATGTAATATCAAATGTTGTAACAATTCATGTTGTAATTAAATGTTGAATGGTGAACATGTGTTGTATGGTTTTATTATTGTTCATGTGCATGTTCTACTGATTGTTTCCTTCCGACTCCCATGATTTTCTCTTTCTTAGCCTAGTGTGTGATGTTTAAATTAGGATGCTCACTAAGGTGAGGTTTCAATTTGGGCATCACACATCAAATTAAGTTTTAGAAAATCCGGGGACGTCACAGGTGGTATCCGAGCATGAAGAATAGCAAAGCCTGCCATTTTCTCATTATGCAACTCAAAACTAAGGAACCTTGAACATAATAATCCTTAGGGTTAGATTAGTCATCTTTGGAGACTAGATCTGACCTAGCCTCTAGGCTAGAAACTAGATGTTTAAGAACTAGCTCTAGACTGGTGCTTGTTGTATAGCAAGTCCTTAGATGTCATACTTGTTGGCTAAATGGACATCATCAAAATCCCTTTTGTTTTGAAAATGATAAACATTTCATTATTGTGGATCTAATGTGCTACTTGAGTATTTCAGGAACAAAGTGGATGACAGTGTTTTGGAAGATCTACATGCCTAAATTGCTTTATTTTCATGATTGTAATCATATTTAAACTTGTACAAATATATAATGTACAAGTACTTAGATATCATGTAAATCAAGCGTTTAGATCTTCCCCATCCACACACAACACTTAGATAAGTCATCCCTAAGTGAACATCACAACTGCACATTCATTTCTTACACTTAGCATATGAGTTAAAATTTTGAAACCGAGTTTGTCTCGGTCGACACACTTCTCGACCGAGATACTCTCGGTCGAACATTTTCTCCATTGAGAAACTCCCAAGTCTAAAGAACGAACATCTTTGCATAACCTGCTAAAAGCAATCACAGAGAAAGGCTCGACCAAACTTTACTTCAACTGAGACAATGTCTTGAGCAGGTTCTATAGCTGTTAGACCTAGTTATATAACCGTTAGAGTTAGTGAAAAAAGTGGTTGGGAGTTGAGTTGAACGTTGCTCCAGACTCACCCTCGGTCGACAATTTCCTCGACCGAGAGACACTCGGTCGACAAACTTCTCGATCGAGAAGGTGTCTGTCTGTACTTTTCAAAAGTAATTAACTAGTTGTTACTAATGCAATTTGTGGATACCTAACGACTAGTTAAGCACTAATACCCCCCTAGAAAGTTTCTAGAACGTCCCTAAGCACTAATAGGCCATTCCTATAAATAGGACATTCCTTAGGACACCTAAATTCACTTGAATACACATACTGGAAATTGAGAATCAATTCTTGTGAGAAATTGAGCAACTTCAACACTTGCTAATCTTTTCATTGCTAGCATTTCTTGTCCTATAGGCTAGAATCTCCTACCCACTATACTTCCAATTTCATACACATTGGTTAGGAGATCAAAATGCTTGATATAAGATTCAAGCCTTGTGCTTAAGTGGTAATTGTAATTTCCTTTTTCGTTTCTTGTTCTTTCTTATTGCATTGTACTCTCCTTGCTACTCCTAGGTTGGAAGTTGCGGAGTGGAGAGGGTGAAATGTTCTCAGGTGGAGAAGGAGGACTTTGGACTTGATGCGATGATTTTGAGTCGCATTTATATACCTATTTGATATGTGTTTTATGCTTTTATTAGTCATTTTTATGGTTAATGTTGCATAATTCATCCACTTTGGTCTTTGCTACTATTTTATGCCAAATCCCCTTTATTTCATCATTTTGAGCATTAATTGTCAAAATATTATTATTTGTGTGAATTTATGTGGTCTCATGTTTGAATTTCAGAGAAAACAAGTATCTGCTTCCGTCGATACCATCGACGGAAGTCGATACCATCGACCGGACCACAGGTTGCCAGCCGCGAGTATCAACAAAGAGTCGATACTATCGACAGGGATGTCAATGGTATCAAGCTACCATTAGGTTGCTGGTGAGGAAGCAGTCGATAGTATCGACACCAAGTCGATACCATCGGCGCACAGAGGCTACAGCTACGCAAAACGACAAAACCGTCGCTACAGGTTCGTCGATACCATCGACCCGCGTCGATGGTATCGAGATTACATCAGGCGCTCAGACGAAAGGATAGAAGGGTTGCCGCTACCATACTGAGTCAATACCATCGACTCGCGTCGATGGTATCGACACCGTAAGATATGCGTTTACTTTGGAATGATCTTAATCAGACGGCCGTGGTTAATTAGCGGCCTAATGAGGGAGATATACCTAATGACGGCCGCCCGGACGTGAGAAGGGGGCATGAGCCATTGCACGAGTACCGAGGAGCAGTAGAGAGGAGAACGGAGGCCAGAAGCTTATACCAGTTGATCTGGACACCGAAGAAGACGGATTCCACCACCGGAAGGCGGGAGAGCACATGTTCTACGTGGAGGATCAACTAGTTCTTCTCCGTTCAGGGGTTTCACCTCTCATTTCACATTTTTCATATGATTTCCCCTATCTCTACCATGTACTTGCTTGAGATGAACATGCGGGGCTAATCCCCTTCATCTTTAGGATCGGGAGTAGCCCGGGGATTCATTGTATGACAATTTTATAATAGTAATTCATATCTTATCTCTTAAATCCGTGGTATAGTTTCGGGTTCTCCAATATATTGTTATGCTTGATCACCATAATAATAATCTAATGCTCTTAATTGCTTCGAAAGAAGAATTAACGGTTGAAAAGAGACGGAATTTACATTAATTGACAAATCCCTTGAACAAGGAGGTGTAAGATTAATGGTGGATACCGAGAGGTTGTGTATAATGCACCTAGTTTAGGGTATAGGTTACTACGACAGTGGAACCGACCTAGACATAGGTAGTGAATTGTACCACGACAGTGGGCAATTCTGATTTTAGGCCACTACCCGGATAGAGAGATAAAATTGAGTAGCTATATAGAATTTAATACAATGAATACCCGCGGTGAAACCGTAACCCTAAAGATTCCGTTTTGAATTGATTAAACTAACATTTAATCGATTGCTCATTTTGCTTTGTTTTTATTTTTCTTTCAATTTTAACAACAACTCTCAACTTGTTAATCGGCTTAGCTGATCGCGAGTAGTTAGTAGGAGTCCCCGACGATTGCACGTATCCCTGAGTTCGACTTGGGCCTCACAAAGGCATGTACTACTCGACACGTTCACTTGCATTTTTGCGCACGGTAAATTTGTGTCAAGTTTTTGGCGCCGTTGCCGGGGATACGACAATTTTTTGGCACTTCGAGTGCTGTGAGCGGCCACTCTAGGCCACCTTTTTAATTTTTTATTATTATCATTCCAAAAATTCATAATCTATTTTCTAAATATTTGCAATCGTCAAGCACCGTACTAAATTTAATCTTTATATTTTCAGGTATTTTGTATGGTGCAGACGCGTAGTACTGACCACGCAGGTCACACACCAGAGGTTCCGCTACCGGGACCAGAAGACGAGGAAAGCCACAATCAAGACCAGTTAGAAGAAACAAAGTCAGTTACTGAACAAAAAGAAATGGACGAGCCACAGACAATCTGGGAGAAGACCAAGGCTTCTTCCGCATCCGCGTCAAAAGGGCTTATAAAGAAGCAAGAAATCAACATACCTACCTATAAGATTGATCCGGCTTTGATAAATCTGGTGGAGTCCAATGCTTTTCATGGGCTCAAGAATGAGGACCCCGTCGCGCACATAAGTCAGCTTGTTGAGAACTGTGACATGGTTAAAATCGACAGGTTTCCATAAGATGCACTTTATCTTAAGCTTTTCCCGAGTTCATTGGCAAGAGCCGCGCGAGAATGGCTACACAATTTAGATGATGAGTTTTTGGAGTCCTGGGACCATATGGTGGAGGTTTTATTTGAGAGGTTCTTTCCTCCTGAGAAGACCAACGACATGATCAGGAAGATCCATAACTTTACCCAACAGGCAGGTGAGACATATTCTGAGACCTGGGAGAGGTTTCAGGTCATGCTGAGACGGTGCCCGCATCACGGGCTGGATAAAGAAACACAAGTAAAGATCTTCTATTTTGCTCTCTCCGAGCACGATAGGAGCAACCTTGATTCAGCTGGGTTAGGATTCTTTTTTAACAACACGGACACCAGGTGTTGGGAGATATTAAAGAACATGGCTAGGAAACAATCATGGGGTGAAAGAGGTGTCGTGGAGCAGGTCCGAGCCGTAGGAGAATCTAAGGCAATAAAAGAACTGAAATGAGAAGATGGATCTTCTCGCAAAGAAATTGCTTGCAAAGGAGGATACTGAGTCCGAGGACGAGGCTCAAGTGAAATTTATGAGGCAGCAGCCAGGTTACAGGAACAACGACTACGCATGGAGAAAAGACAAGAAGTTCTCGTAGAAGGATCCAAACAATTTTTTGCAGGATCCGGATGCCAAACCCCAGCCAGTAGCAGAGGATAAGAGCACAGAGCTGCTCAATCAGGTGATAAAGCAAAATCAAGAACTCATGACTACGTTCGGCCAGAAAATTAAACAACAAGGGGAGTTTATGAATCAGTTTGGGCAAACACTGCAGAGCCATGGGGCGCAAATGAGGACCATTGAGACATCTATGGCACATATGGCAGCAGAGATAGCTAGTTTGAAGAAACCGGCGCATCCAGGTTTTTCGGGAAACACCAATGTTCCAGGGGGAAACCAGCAGGCAAAGGCCATCTTGCTAAGAAGTGGCAAGAAATTGTTAAATCCAAGGGCCGAGGAGACAAGCACACCACAAGATGAAGTAGAAGGTGAAGCCAATGAGGAGCAGCCCGCACCGGTCACAGATCCAGTCAATGACACAGTTGTGGATTCTACTGAAGACTCAATTGCAGAGGAGGAAGGACCTCAGAAAATGACACCCTATGTGCCAGCGCATCAAAGGGCACAAGCGGTCTCGATCCCATATCCAAACAGTGCCAAGGCAAGGAAGGTAGATGCGCAATTTATGAAGTTCTTAGACAGTTTCAGGAAGCTTTCAGTCAATATCCCTCTATTGGAAGCCATTGAGCAAATCCCGTCTTATGGGAAATTTCTAAAGGACATCATTACTAAGAAGAGGAAAATTACGGATACAGAGGTTGTCGTGCTCAAAGAGCAAGTGAGTGCATTCATCATGGGCACTTTGCCGCCAAAGAGGCAAGATCCAGGCTGTTTTAACATTTCTTCTTATATTGGAAAAGTCAAATTTGGTGAAGCATTATGTGACTTAGGGGCAAGCATCAACTTGATGTCCCTTTCTACATTCAAAAAGCTGGGATTGAAGGAGTCACGGCCAAGCAACATGACTATTCAATTGGCAGATAATTCGGTGGTAAAGCCATATGGAATCAGTAAAGATGTGTTAGTGAAAGTGGACATATTTGTTTTTCCAGCATATTTTGTAGTCATGGAGATGCAGGATGAACATGGCAACGAGCTATTACTTGGACGTCCTTTCCAAGCTACAGCTGACATGATTTTAGAGATGGGGAGAGGTCGTTTGACTTTGGGTATAGCCGATGACCGATTTGAGATGGTCATGCCCTCTAGTAATATGTCGTCTAAAGCAAAGGAACAATGTAATGTGGTAAAACATCTGGATAATAATATTTCACTATGTCTTCGGAAGCCATTTCTGGACATGGCTCATGTGATGAGCAAAGTGGACAATGGAACTTTGGCTGTGGACATCATGGAACAGACCAAGGTAGTATCTCTGTGTAAAGCTGTAGGGTTCCCTAATGATGAGGATGAGGACAGTCCGCCTTCTACGGAAGATGATGTTATTGCAATTTTTGTTTTTGATGCATATCCTAAATTACCATTGGAGGCTTGCTTGGTAAATATTACACATGATTGGATGCAGAGAAAATCACTCAAGGAGTGCGCCAAAATGCTTCAGATGCTTCCATGCTTCTATGCGAGGCATTATGAAGATTTAGGTGAACTTCCCCCGCCGCTTCAATCATCTCTGGTCATCCCACCGGAGTTAGAATTAAAGCCTCTGCCACCGCATCTCAAATATGTCTTTCTAGCTGAGGAAGACAAGCTACCTATGATCATTTCTGCTTATTTGAGTGCAGATGAGGAGGAACAATTGTTGATAGTGCTGAAGAACCACCAGGGAGCTTTTGCGTGGTCTGTTGCAGATATCAAAGGGATTTCCCCTACATTGTGTCAGCATAAGATTCGGCTCGAGGAGGGAGCCAAGCCTGTGATCCAACCTCAACGACGTCTCAATCCAAGCATGATGGAGGTTGTGAAGAAGGAGGTTATTAAACTTCTTGCTGCAGGTATCATTTACGCAATATCAGACTCGACATGGGTGAGTCCCACACAGGTAGTCCCTAAAAAGGGGGGAATTAATGTCACCCAAAATATTTTAAATGAACATGTCACCACCCGATTGGTAACCAGGTGGTGAGTTTGTATTGATTACCGCCGTCTGAATGCCACTACGCTAAAGGATCATTTTACTTTACCTTTTATCGATCAAATTCTAGAGCGTCTTGCCGGCCAATCGCACTTCTGTTTTCTTGATGGGTACTCGGGGTACAACCAGATTTCAATTGATCCTTCGGACCAAGAGAAATCTACTTTCACTTGTCCCTATGGGACTTTCGCGTATCACCGAATGCCTTTTGGTTTATGCAATGCACCTGCAACTTTTCAGCGTTGTATGCTCGCTATTTTTTCTGACATGGTAGAATGCTGTCTTGAGGTGTTTATGGATGACTTTTCGGTGTATGGTGCATCGTTTGACGAATGTCTCTATAATCTGGATAAAGTTTTACAGCGCTGTGAGGGCACACATTTGGTCCTCAACTAGGAAAAATGTCACATGATGGTGACTGAGGGGATAGTCCTAGGACACAAGGTGTCTAGCAAAGGTTTAGAGGTGGATCCGGTAAAAATTGAAGTTATTTCCAAGTTACCCCCACCAAATTCTGTTAAAGGGGTAAGGAGTTTTTTGGGACATGCCAGATTTTATCGTCAGTTTATAAAAGACTTTTCAAAAATCGCAAAACCTCTATCCGAACTGCTTGAGAAAGACGCTGTATTTGATTTCAATGACAAATGTCTACATGCGTTCGACGTGTTGAAGGAGAAACTGATTTCTGCGCCGGTTGTTCAAATGCCGGATTGGACTAAACCGTTCGAACTCATGTGTGACGCTTCTGATTTTGTGGTAGGAGCCGTGTTGGGGCAGTGGGTGGACAATAAACCCGCCGTGATTTTCTACGCTTCAAAGACTTTGAATGACGCACAATTAAATTATACAACTACTAAAAAAGAATTACTCGCCGTTGTTTTTGCTTTTGAAAAATTTCGGCAATATTTAGTTGGATCTAAAGTAGTCGTTTGGACTGACCATGCCGCAATTAAATATTTAATGGAGAAAAAAAGACGCAAAGCCTAGATTAATTAGGTGGATTTTTCTCTTACAAGAATTTGACAACGAAATCAAGGATAAAGCTGGGATTGAAAATGTTGTTGCGGATCATCTGTCTAGGTTAGAGAGGGTGGATGAAAAAGATTTACATATACCCATAACCGAGACATTTCCGGATGAACAGATTTTGAAAGTTGATTCTAAAGATCCTTGGTTCGCTGAGATTGTGAATTATTTGGCTTGCGGGATCATCCCAGAAGATTGGTCATATCAAGAGAAGAAAAGATTTTTCCATTCTTTATGATATTATTTTTGGGATGACCCAATTCTTCTTAAGCAATGCAGGGATGGTATCCTACGCAGATGTGTGCCTGAGGTGGAGTACGGGAGTGTTCTCCGTCATTGCCACGCACTACCTACGGGAGGACACCATGCGAGCTCTCGTACGACAACTATAGTTCTGGAGAGTGGCCTTTATTGGCCAACCTTGTTCTGAGACGCCTACGAGTGTGTAAGGCAATGTGACTCCTGCTAACGAGCAGGTAATATTTCAAAGAGATAGGAGATGCCCCTAAATGTGTTCCAAGAAGTGGAGGTATTTGATCTGTGGGGCATAGATTTCATGGGACCCTTTGTGTCCTAAATTTCAAATTTATATATTCTTTTAGCAGTTGATTACGTGTCAAAGTGGGTAGAAGCAATACCCACAAGGACTAATGATTCCACTGTAGTGTGCAGGTTTGTGAAAGAAAACATTTTCTACAGGTTTGGAGTGCCCCGAATGATCATCAGTGATGGGGGTATGCATTTTAGGAATCAGAAGTTCTCGGCATTGTTGAAGAAATATGGGGTCAAACACAACATAGGTACCCCATATCACCCGCAGACTCAAGGACAGGTGGATGTATCCAATCGCAAAATGAAGCAGATTTTGGAGCGTACGGTGGCGTCCACGAGGAAGAATTGGAGTGCCCTACTACCGGATGCATTGTGGGCGTACAAGACGGCTTACAAAACATCTATAGGCACCATGCCTTTTAGGTTAGCATATGGTCGGGCTTGTCACTTACCGGTAGAGTTAGAGCAAAGCACATTGGGTGCTTAGAAGGCTCAACTTGAGTTACGATGGAGCGGGGAGGAAGAGATTGCTTGAATTGAATGAGTTGGATGAGCTGCGGATGACGGCATACGAGAACTCGCGGATATACAAGCAGCACACCAAGTTAATCCACAATCGCCACATCCAGTTGCGCATGTTCAAGAAAGGAGATAGTGTATTGTTGTTCAATTCACGACTGAAGTTGCATCCCGGGAAGCTCAAATCCCGGTGGAGTGGGCCATTCGTGGTAGAAGAGGTCAAACCACACGACGCAATCTTGGTGTGGGATGGTGAGACCACATTTTTGGTGAATGGACAAAGATTGAAGCTCTACTTTGGTGAAAATTACAAGAGGAAGGTGAATGAGGTCAAACTCATTTCACTTTCGGATGGATGAGGTGCCCAAAAGTCATCTAGCCTAAGACATTAAATAAGGGCGCTTGTTGGGAGGCAACCCAACCATCGGTACCTTAGTTTAGTTCATGTACACTCGTAGGTTGACTTGTTTTGGTTTAATTTTTAGCATAAAAAAAATACTGTGATCGGTTTGTTCTTGTGCAGGCTGAGGCAGAGTCGATACCATCGACACACTGGTCGATGGTATCGACCATGGAACAGATTGACGACTGTAGATTTTGCACTGCGTCGATACTATCGACGGACTCATCGATGGTATCGACAGACCTACAGGCAGATCGCAAAATCAAGGTCGATGGTATCGAGATGCCTGTCGATACCATCGAGATCTCTGAAGATGTAGAGAAGAAATCGACTCAGGAAAGTTGATACCATTGACGGGTGTGTCGATGGTATCATCACATTCAAGTGAAAAAGGTGGCGGCCGGGTCTCGCGAGGATTTGCCCTAATCAGAGAGTCGATACTATCGACTCGCGTCGATGGTATCAACTCGCGTCGATGGTATCGACCATCCACGTCACCGATCCACGCAAACAAATCAATGGTGATCGTGGCATCAAGACGGTCGATCCGGGTGCAGCGTTGATACCATCGACCCATGTCGATGGTATCGACACGTCAGTGATCCGGGTTTCAAGATCCAGCCATCGACGACTGTCGATACCAGCGAGGGGGCGGATAGCATCGATAAGTGTCGATACCATCGACTCACATCGATGGTATCAACAGGTCAACTGTGGCGCCGACCACATCTATTTAACGAGAGTGATTGCGTCAGTTGACGTCACGCTTTCAAAGCAATCTCCTTCTCTTGTGTCGAGCGATCCCCTGAGCCATCCAAGCCCGACGACGAGCAACACCGAGCGAAGGTCTTCATCGAGCGGAGATTAAACTCTCCAATCTTCACCGAGCTCTCTTTCTGATCCCCATTTCTCGTTGCAAACATGGTGCATGTGGCCGGAGCTTCCTCCTCACACGCGACTCCGATGGAGATCCCGGAATTCGTGCCACCACCGCCATTGTCGATCGCACGTCCCCGACTTGTCCATCCTTCCTCGGAGGTCCGGAAGATCTACGAGGAGAACATGCGGAGGAAGATAGAGCCCACTTGGTATGTGGACCGGGAGATGATCCAAGATCTCGGATTTGAGGCCAACTTGGCCTACATTCTGCAAGGGCAAGCCCATCACACGGGGCGAAGGCCCGATGAGTTTCAATTTCATGCTGATGGTCAGCCGTTTTTCAATGACTGGCCGACGTATAAAGAGTTGGTAGCAGAGTTCATGGCGTCGTTGGACGTTTGTGTCGTGCCCAACGACATAATAACTACCGATCGTGAGTGGATCAAGGGCCGGGTGTCTTTCCCGTTGTACAACCATGACTACACCCTCACGCTCAAGCAGTTCAACATGATTTTCAACTGGAACCATTCGCAGTACGACCATCGGCAGCCGGACAACAGCACCGACTACGACGCCATCTTCTCCGAGCTGGTGACGGTGCTGCAAGGAAAGTCAGTGAGCTACCACAATGCCGCGGTAGCCGATTTCGAGCACCCTTTCGTCCGGATCTTGCACCGGATGCTCAGTTCCACAGTTTTTTCTTGGGGTGATCTGGCCCTCAGCAAATTTCAGGGGTCAGACTTATTCTTTCTGTATAAACTCTTGAAGAAATAAGAATGCAATTGGGGTGCCTTCTTTTTGCAGTGAGTACTGGACGTGAAGAGGAGTACGAGGAAAGCCCCGATTCACTTTGGCGGGCTTATCACTAAGATGGCCATCTACCTGGGGTTGAATCTCGAGCAGCTGACTCCTCTCTCTACAAGAAGCAAGGTGAACTTGCAGCATCTACACCGGTCCAATCTTCTACTTCTCTGAGATGGCGTGGCATTTGCGCACTACCACGTCAATCAAGCATATCAAGAATGTTCTCTTCCCGATCCCGTTTTCAACATCGAAGGTGTACAACACTTCCGGTGGCCAATCATAGCCATCGCCGACTCCGATGAAGAAGGCGGAAACGACGGCGGCGACGACGGAAATGATGACGAGGCTGAGGAGGAAGAGGAGGCATTTACACCTCTTCGGGAATGAGTGGCACCACGGAAGCGTCCTTGGATGCATCCGGGTGCATCTTCATCATCACAGCCTACGCCACCACCACCGCCCTCACAGCCAAGCGAGGATACCTATTCTATGTAGGGCATGTACGCGATGCTACAAGACATCCAGCAGACCCAACATAGCCACACAGCCACCTATGCCGATATTCAAGATACTACCAACCGGCTCTCTGTCAATCAGCAGGCGATTCTTGAGAATGAGCGCCTTCTTTTCGAGAATCAGCAGAACATCCATGATAGGTTGCATAGGATGGAGGTGCAACAACAGCCGTTCTTCGATCATTACTGGAGCCAGAATTATTTTGGGGGGTATCCACAGCCTCCGCCGATGCCCCAGTACGATCTGACATTCCAGGGGCAGTACCCGTCTTGGGACCCCACGGCGCCGCAGTAGCTGCCTCCACCACCACAAGAGTGATCCGGTATCACTGTTCCAATCTTTAAGTTTGTTTTTGACTATGAGGCCATAGTCAAATTCAAGCTTAGGGGGGTAGTTGGAACAACTTTATCTTTTATTGTTTTTAGTTTTTAACTTTATTGTTTTTGTTCTTGTTATTTGTTTCTTGCAATTTTAGTTTTTGTAGGATCCACATGCTATCTAGTGTAATCGTGGATGTAATAAAGTTTGTGTCATCTCATTAATTGTGCATGGGAAAATCAAGGGAAATTTAAAATTTTTGTGTGTTTGGAAAGCTTGTCTTGTTTAACCTTGGGCACATATCCTACGAAAATGATTGGTTTTGTCAACTTTAAAACAAAATTTCACAACTGTACTCCGAATGATTCATGAAAGTGGACGGAAATGGTTGTTTGAGCCTAAACTGACCAAATGGTAATGAGATTCTAATTGGATGTAAGAGAGAGAAACCTCTTAACTACTACACAGGTCAGTAAGGAGGGACACATAATATCTTTCTAAGGTTCAGTCATCTAGTCTTGTGATCTTTCCACCTCTTTACTTTTCACAATCCACCACAAGAATTGGAAGTACTTTATAGTTTTAACTTCTTTGACAGCATTTCATATAAATAGGTCTTGCAGTGATTCTATTTCCATATGTTTTGCATAAAAAGAAAGAAAAAAATTAGAATAGTGATACATGCATATTACCCTTAGGTGCATGCCATGTAGTTGCAGTCATAATTTTCATGCATAAAGTATATCATGTGTCTCAATTTTTCTCTAATGGTGAATTAAATTGTTCCATACCTTCTAAATAGTGCAAATTTCTGAGTATGAAGAAAAATAAGCCCAATAAAATATTCATTATCAATTATGGATATAAGGGTTGAAAAATGAAAAAAAAGAGAAAAATCTGAAAAATCTGCATAATGAAGAAAAAAAGAAGAAAAGAGTTATGTAGAAGCAAAAAGAATAAGAAGGAGAAAGGAACGTAATATCACCTGCATTTCAAGATAATTGAGTACATGATGTAGCTTAATTAGATGTCCATCTCATTTTGAGATGGATGGTTAGTACATGCATCATTCCACCCAATTTTAGGCATTAGGGCGTTTTTCATGTGCATTTGCATCATTTAGGACATTTTTGTTTTATGCATGTTGAAACTGTATAATACTTCCACTTTCTTCCATGTACCACCCATCTTCATCCACCCGTTGCTCGGATTGGTAGGCCACCGTGAATTTCTCCTCACTAAGGTATATCAGGAGAACTGCTTCCATGTAGATGGTAGTTAGGGCGAGCAACGTAGTATAGGAGATCACAAGATGCACCAAGTCTGAACCGGCGAGTTTTATTATGTTAACTGCCTTATGTGATAGTGTTCATCAATTTTGAGGTCAATTTCTTTTATGGATGATTACTGTCGCCTTCAGGGTAATTACCGTTCCGTGGTTAGAGAGGGCCGGTATGTGAATGTCCGGTGGGAGTCATATGGGATGTTGGTTGTGGTGTGTTGTTCTTCAGTTGACATTAGAAATTCTATTCTAAGGATTAGTTGCTCGAGGGCGAGCAACGTTCATGCTTAGGGGAGTTTGATGCGATGATTTTGAGTCACATTTATAGACCTGTTTGATATGTGTTTTATGCTTTTATTAGTCATTTTTATGGTTAATGTTGCATAATTCATCCACTTTGGTCTTTGCTACTATTTTATGTCAAATCCCCTTTATTTCATCGTTTTGAGCATTAATTGTCAAAATATTATTATTTGTGTGAATTTATGTGGTCTCGTGTTTGAATTTCAGAGAAAACAAGTATCTTCTTCCGTCGATACCCTCGACGGAAGTCGATACCATCGACCGAACCATAGGTTGCCAGCCGCGAGTATCAGTAAAGAGTCGATACTATCGACAGGTATGTCGATGGTATCGAGCTACCATTAGGTTGCTGGCGAGGAAGCAATCAATAGTATCGACACCAAGTCGATACCATCGACGCACGGAGGCTACAACGACGCAAAATGACAAAACCGTCGCTACAGGTTTGTCGATACCATCGACCCGCGTATCGAGATTACATCAGGTGCTCAGACGAAAGGAAAGAAGGGTTGCCACTACCATACTGAGTCGATACCATCGACTCGCGTCGATGGTATTGACACCGTAAGATATGTGTTTGCTTTGGAATGATCTTAATCAGACGGCCGTGGTTAATTAGCGACCTAATGAGGGAGATATACCTAATGACGGCCGCCCGAACGTGAGAAGGGGGCATGAGCCATTGTACGAGTACCGAGGAGCAGTCGAGAGGAGAACGGAGGCCAGAAGCTCATACTAGTTGATCCAGACACCGAAGAAGACATATTCCACCACCAGAAGGCAGGAGAGAACGTGTTCAACGCGGAGGATCAATCAGTTCTTCTCCGTTCAGGGGTTTCACCTCTCATTTCACGTTTTTCGTATGATTTCCCCTATCTCTGACATGTACTTGCTTGAGATAAACATGTGGGGCTAATCCCCTTCGTCTTTAGGACCGAGAGTAGCCCGGGGATTCATTGTATGACAATTTTATAATAGTAATTCATATCTTATCTCTTAAATCCGTGGTATAGTTTCATGTTCTCCAATATATTGTTATGTTTGATCACCATAATAATAATCTAATGACCTTAATTGCTTCGAAAGAAGAATTAACGGTTGAAAAGAGACGAAATTTACATTAATTGACAAATCCCTTGAACAAGGCGGTGTAAGATTAATGGTGGATACCGAGAGGTCGTGTATAATGCACCTAGTTTAGGGTATAGGTTACTACGACGGTGGAACCGACCTAGACATAGGTAGTGAATTGTACCATGACAGTGGGCAATTTTGATTTTAGGCCACTACCCAGATAGAGAGATAAAATTGAGTAGCTATATAGAATTTAATACAATGAATACCCGCGGTGAAACCGTAACCCTAAAGATTCCCTTTTGAATTGATTAAACCAACATTTAATCGATTGCTCGTTTTGCTTTCTTTTTATTTTCCTTTTAATTTTAACAACAACTCTCAACTTGTTAATCGGCTTAGCTGATCGCGAGTAGTTAGTAGGAGTCCCCGACGATTGCACGTATCCCTGAGTTCGACTCGGGCCTCACAAAGGCCTGTACTACTCGACGCGTCCACTTGCATTTTTGCGCACGGTAAATTTGCGTCAGGACTACTTCTAGAATGTCTCAACGGGAAGCTACTTCAAGGAGGAAGGCTACTTCGAGGGGGATCTTGAAGTTAATTGAAGTGAAGGCTGCTTCAAGGTTGGTGAGACGACTTCGGGTGAAGGTTGTCCAAAGTGTTTCGGAAGGTATTTGTAATTTTGTGTAACATCCTTGAGAAGGTAATAAAATTAAAATACTTTCAAATCCCAATTGGAAACAATTGGGTAGTGGTCTGACTCCCTTAGTTTTTGCTAAAGGTGGAATGACTCTAAACCCTTGTCTCCTTCTTCAACATCCTTGTGGTTATTTGTTTGTTGAATTATTTTAAAAATTATTATAAAACCCTATTCACCCCCCCTCTAGTGTTTTTCAATTGGTATCAGAGCATTCTTCAAGGAACTTTAAAAAAGTCTTGAAGAAAATGGGTGATGGGGTACTAAACAACCTCAACTTGGAAGGGACACTTGTGGCTCAACCTATACCATTTGTTGGAACAAACTACACCTATTGGTAAAGGAGGATGCAATTCTACTTTCAAGGAATCAGCTGGGATCTCTAGAGAATGGTGTCAAATGCCTATGATCTTCCTCAAACAAACTATGCTACATGGGATGCAAACGCGGTGAGATCAGCTCAATTAAATGAAAAAGCAGTAAGTATTCTTTATTGTTCAATTTCCATATGTGAGTTCAATAGAATTTCAAATTGTGAAACTGTATATGAGATATGGCATAGACTCTCTATTACCTATGAAGGAACTATTCAAGTTAAAAATTCCATAATTGGTATGCTTAAACAAAAGTTTGAACAATTTCACATGGAACCAAATGAGTCTATTAGTGAAATGTCTGCAAAGTTTTCTTCTATTGTTTATGGTTTGAATGCATTAGGTAAAGCCATTAGTGAAGAAGATCCAGTGTCAAAAATTCTTAGGTCTCTTCCTCCTAAGTACAAGCCTAAGGTGACCGCAATTGAAGAAGCCAATGATAACTGAGTCGGCTGCCTTCTCTCTTTCTAGGGCTAGCTCTCCCTTCTCACTAGATCTCCCCCGACAGCTGTCATTGGGGGGAGGGAGCATCACCCTTGATGCTTTCCTCCCCCTGGCCTTAACTGGTCAAAGAGCGTTCTCATTTGTGAAGAGCAAGTGCAGCGAGTCGATGAAGTAAAGGGAGCCGTTGTCTACGGGCGATGCCTGGGTGTGCCAGTGGAGAGGAGATGTGCAGCTCCGCGATGAGTAGCTCTGGGCCAGCGGATTGGCATTTCGACTTGGTCATTTCTACTCCGTTCAAGTGTGACAAATGGAAGGGCCTTTCCCAACTAGATCTGTGGTCTTCGTCACTGCGCTACCTTGCAGGTGATGGAAGGGCTCTCCCTTTTCCCTTACTAGCATCTTGCCCTTCCTCCCCTGAGCGACGCCTGGGTTTCGTGGGTGGTGATGGGTCCTCGACCCCACCCTAGTTCAGGTTGGTTAGTTTGGCAGCGATGGGACATGTCGCTGGGCCGACTACTTTTGACAGGCTTAGCTTGGCGGAACACCCTTTCCACAAACAATGACAAGGTTGGGCGACTCGCTTGCATGCTAGCTTATGTGGCTCCTGACGATGACGCCTCCCTCCTCAACCGATCTCAGGCCCTCTTCTTTGGACTTGGGCGGTCCAACTTGGAGATCAAACCCGACAGTCAGCGATGCCGACTCCTTTCACGAGGTCCTCATCAACAACTCTATGGTGGTAGGGGGTTGAGTCTTCTCTCCCCCATTGCGTGTGTTTCCTCTACATATGAGGTTTGAACGCCCTCTAGGTGTTCGATGAAGTGTTCTGTGTATACAGGTGACTCGTGTGGGGTTGGATTCAGGGGGGGGAGGGTCCTTCCTGCTATTGTGTGGTCACTCATTGAGTTCCTAATCTCATCTGATTTGTTTTAGAGTCTGAAGCTATATTTAGCTGATTCGTTGGCTGGTTGCTTGCTCCTGGTTGTTTCCCTCCACAATTTGTATTTGTGTTCTTAACGCCAATGTGAGGGGGATCCAGGATTTAGCTTTCTAACCATAGATGCAACTGCTCTTTCTACCAAGGATTCATCTACATTTTCAAGTGATGATGTAGGAAGACACATTTGCTGGTGCTACTTTGTGTCAGCGTTTTGATAGATAACCTGTTCTCATCTTCTGAACCAACAATGAGCATGATCACATGTCTAGTTGTTATACATTTTTCTAACAGGGAATCTCCATACTTTGTGGGTGAGCGTATTGACAATGGAGCTCTTCATCTGAGTAGAATATGTCCGTACCAGTTATGGTTTGGATGATTGCTTCTTGGTTGATCCAAGGTTGAGCCCCTTTTTTTTCTATTTTGGGTCTTCTGCGTAAGACCTTAGTTTATTGTAGTTTTCTTCTGGTAGTCCTCTTTGTAGGATTAAGGGGTGCACACCTTTGTACCTAAAGTTTTGGAACAATATTATAGCAACATATTTTTTTGCCGACCAGAAAAAAAGGATGGAGCAACTCATTGGAAACTTAGAAGCACATGAGTCAACCTTGGAGGAGGAAGAAAGATGAGAGCATGAACTTCAACAAGGAAGAAAGAAGGACATGGATTTCTAGGCTACAAAGGTCATCACTCAAGAAAGTGATGAGACAGGTGATGGAGATGAAGGAGAAGAAGCTCTAATTGTAAATGGTAAGAAATATAGAAGATTTAAATCTAACAAAGTTATTGGTTCTTCTTCTTCTTCCTCCCCTAGGTGTTTTGAATGTGGAAAGAAGGGACATCTTACAAATGAATGTCCTAAAGCGAAGAAAGGGAAGAAAAGCTCATCCAAGAAGAAGGGAGAAAAAGCATACAAAACTGCATGGGATGAGTCAAGTGATAGTCAGAGTGGAGAAGAGAATGTGGAGTGTCTCATGGCCAAAGAAGATGATAGTGATGATTCTCAAGAGGTAAGCCTTCTTGATTTTCCAAAAGAATGTCTAATTGCTAGTCTTCAAGATACTCATGATAAATATGTTGATTGCAAAAAGAAACTAAAGAAAGCTACTAGAACTATTCAAGATTTATATGCTAAATTAAATAATTTTTCTTTTGAAAATGACAAAATTATTTTTGAAAACTTTACTTTGAAATCATCTTTAAATGATTGCAATATGAAGCTGCTTACTTTAGAAACAAACTATGATCTTCTTTCTCAAGAAAAGGTTGAATTGCTTGCAAAACTAAATAATTTTCAGACTCAACCTATCCTATGTACTCATCTAGATTATTATGATGTTGTTAAAGAAAGAGATGCTTTATCATCTGATCTAGATCAAGCAAAGTTAGATATCAAAAAGAAAATGGGTGAGATTGCTAAGTTACAAAAAGAAGTTAGTAGCTTGAGAAATAATGGTATTCTTGATAAGATCCTAAAGAACTCTTCTGGTTATAATGGAAGAAGAGGTTTAGGATATATTCCAAAAGAAAACTCTTATCAACCCAAACGTAGGAGAACTCAAGCACCCAAGACCAAGATCATGTTTGTACCCAAGAACACAACTCAAAATCTTATAAAGAGAAATGAAATTGATTCTATTTGTTGTCATTATTTCTTGCGTCTTGGACATTATTCCTTCTCATGTCCTTACAAGAAAAAAGATGTTGAGTTAGTATGGGTTCCAAGACCCCAAACTTAGAAAATTTAATATGATTAAGTTGAGATTTGACCTAACACTTCATTTGAATATCTTAATGTCTCATCTCAACTAAATAGAATGGTACCTTAGCATATTACAACGATTTAAACCCAAACTGACATAAACAGATTGTTGAAAACAAACAGAAACAGTCTCGGTCGACAAATAGTTCGACCGAGACACTTCTCGGTCGAGAAATTAGTTGACCAAAGGAATTCCTGTACTAAATCTGAAATTTGTAGTTAAAATAGTAACAATCTCGGTCGAGAAATTGTCAATCGAGATAAGATCGGTCGAAGTATTTGTCGACTGAATGAGGTTCTGAGAAGCTTAAATTATGTAATCATGTTCAGTTTATTATTAAATGTACCTAACCATAATGGACCATCACATGGGTACCAAAATCCATATTTTGTTGTAGGATTTGGTGGTTGATAGTGGATGCTCCAAACACATGACTGGCAATAAGGATGCTTTTCAAACTTTTGAAGAAAAGAAAAGTGGAACAACCACTTTTGGAGACAATGGCAAAGGTAAAATTGTTGGAATAGGTAATATTGGTACAAACCTTGAAATAAAAAATGTTTTACTTATTGATGGTCTGCACCATAATTTAATAAGTGTCAGTCAACTATGTCATACTACATATGATGTTTATTTCAATAAAAATTGATGCATGTTACTAATAGAGAACACTACAAATGTTGTGTATGAAGGAAAAAGAATTGGAAATCTATATATTCTTAGACCTAACTCTATGCAATCTATAGTTGGAAAATGTTTACTTGCAAAAGATAATTCTCTCCAATTATGGCATAGATAATCAGGTCATGCTAGTTCACATGTTATCAAAAAGCTAGTTAAATATGATCTTGTTCGTGGTTTGCCTAAGCTATCTTTTGATCAATATGAAAATTGTGAACCATGTCATTTGGGTAAACAAACTAAAACTTCTTTTAAACCCAAAAACATGCTTAGCACCAGTAGATCACTAGAACTTATTCATATGGATTTATTTGGACATATGAGGACACAATCTATTGGTGGAAAAAGATATTGCTTTATAATTGTTGATGATTACAGTAGATATACATGGGTTCATTTCCTTGCAAATAAAGATGATCCCATTCAAGTGTTCATATAAGTTTGCTCAAAAATTGAAAATCAATTACAAAATAAAACATGCACAATTAGAAGTGATCGTGGTGGAGAATTTGAGAATCATATATTTGAAGAATTCTACACATCTCAAGGCTACACTCACAATTTTTTAGCTGCACATACTCCACAAAAAAATGGCATAGTTGAAAGAAAGAATAGGTCCTTACAATAAATGGCTAGGACTATGATGCTTGAACATAACACATCTAAAATGTTTTGGGCTGAAGCAGTAAACACAGCTTGCTATGTGCTAAATAGAGTAACCGTATACTCTTATTTGAAGAAAACACCATATGAACTCATTTATGATAAGAAACCAATGGTTGATTATTTTCATACTTTTGGCTCAACTTGCTATATCTTAAACACAAAAGATGATAGAGAAAAGTTTGATTCTAAATCACAAAAAGCATTTTTCTTAGGATATTCAACTTCTAGCAAAGCATTTAGAGTTTACAATACCATCTCTAGAAAAGTTGAAGAATCCATTCACATTACTTTTCATGAAGAACAAAAACAAAGTGATAACATAGTTGATATTACTCATCAAATTGAATATCTAACCATATCAACTAAAGATGATCATAATGTTGAACAAATTGAGACACAACAACCCATCCCTAGACTCATTAAGGATCATCCTCAAGAACTGATCATTGGAAATCCTAAGGATAAAGTAAAAACCCGATCATCTTTTAGAGATGTTACAAATATGGCATTTGTATCTATAATTGAACCTAACAAGGTGACTGAAGCTCTAAAAGTTGATTATTGGATAATGGAAATGCAAGAAGAATTAAGCCAATTCACTAAGAATGATGTATGGGACTTAGTTCCTAAACCTCAAGATAAAACCATTATTGGAACTAAGTGGGTTTTTAGAAATAAGTTAAATGAATCCATGGAAGCAGTAAGAAATAAAGCTAGGTTGGTAGCACAAGGGTTTAATCAACAAGAAGGAATAGACTTTGATGAAACTTATGCACCAATTGCAAGACTTGAAGCCATGAGAATGCTACTAGCTATAGCTGCCCACAAAAACATCAAACTATTCCAAATGGATGTAAAAAGTGCATTTCTAAATGGAATCATACAAGAGGAAGTATATGTTGCCCAACCACCTAGTTTTGAAATCTCTGGTAAAGATGATCATGTTTACAAACTTAAGAAAGAACTTTATGGTTTAAAACAAGCACCTAGAAATTGGTATGAAAGGTTCAAAAATTATCTCTTTGATAACAGTTTTTCAATTGCAAATTCAAATTCTACTTTATTTTTCAAAACATATGAATCTAACATTTTAGTTTTTCAAATTTATGTTGATGATATTATCTTTGGTGCATCAAATGAATCTTTATGTAAACAATTTAGTGATATTATGCAAAAAGAATTTAAAATGAGTCTCATGGGAGAATTGACTTTCTTTCTTGGTTTTCAAATAAAGCAAACGCCCACTGGGATTTTTATAAGCCAAGAGAAGTATACAAATGAACTTTTAAAATGTTTTGGTATGGAACATTGCAAAAAAGCTACCACTCTAATGGCTACCTCTACTAAAATTCACAAGGTTGAAAATGGGGAACCCATTGATGATTTCTTATATATGTCCATGATTGGTAGTTTGCTTTACTTAACCGCTTCTAGACCGGATATCATGTTTTCTGTTGGACTTTGTGCTATATTTAAATCAAAACCCATGCAAACTCATTTTCAAGCTATCAAAAGGATTCTAAGATACTTAGCCGACACCACAAATTATTGTTTATGGTATCCTAAAAGATAATCTTTGGATTTGAAAGCTTATATTGATGATGATTATGCTGGTTGTCGAATTGACCGAAAAAGCACAAGCGGAAGTTGTTTCTTATTAGGAAGAGCCTTAGTATCATGGTTTATCAATAAACAAAACACAATTTCCCTTTCTACCACTGAAGCTAAATATATGGCAGTCGAGTCTTGTTGTGCTCAAGTGCTTTATATGCAACAAGTTTTAAATGATTATGGTTTTATATTTTCATCTACGTCTATCTTTTGTGACCATACAAGTGCTATAAACTTGGCACATAATCCTATCTTACACAGCCATGCCAAACACATTGAAATCCGCCATCATTTTCTAAGGGATCATATTTCTAAAAAATATATATCCCTTCATCATGTTGATATAGAAGATCAATTGGCTGATATTTTCACAAAACCACTTCCATTAGATCAATTTAATAACATAAGGAAGAAATTACTTATCACTCCCTTAGAAGATGTTTTCTTTGACATTTGTGCATCTTAAAATTGGTTCATTTCTCTGATCCTTACATTTTGGCTGTAAATGGACATCTTTTAGCATGTTTTAACGGTTATCTTTTTTAAAGGGGACAACCAATTAAGGGGGAGTCTTAACAAATGTTTTTAACAGTTATCTTTTTGAAATGACAAAGGGGGAGAAATAATATAAATCTTAAATACTCAATCAATGAGTTTCATACATACTCTCTTGGCTTCACATCAAATGTTGCTATATTCCCTAAAGAGTTGGATTTTATGTTCCACACCTCTTTGGGAAAAATAAGAACACATTACATAAACAAGAGAAGGTATACACAAGGTAAATTTTAGGTATGAAACTCAACTCAATATCATTCAAGCTTATTTGAGTTATATTTAGAAATTTTTGTTATCTTCAAAAAGGGGGAGATTGTTGGCTAAATGGACATCATAAAAATCCCTTTTGTTTTGAAAATGATAAACATTTCATTCTTGTGGATCTAATGTGCTACTTGAGTATTTGAAGAACAAAGTGGATGACAATGTTTTGGAAGATCTACATGCTTAAATTACTTTATTTTCATGATTGTAATCAAATGTAAACTTGTACAAATATATAATGTACAGGTACTTAAATATCATGTAAATCAAGTGTTTAGATCTTCCCCATCCACACACAACACTTAGATAAGTCATCCCTAAGTGAACATCACAACTGCACATTCCTTTCTTACACTTAGCATATGAGTTAAAATTTTGAAATAGAGTTTATCTCGGTCGACACAGTTCTCGGTCGAGATACTCTCGGTCGAACATTTTCTCAACCGAGAAACTCCCAAGTCTAAAGAACGAACATCTTTGCATAACCTACTAAAAGCAATCACAGAGAAAGGCTCGGTCGAACATTACTTCGATCGAGACAATGTCTCGAGCAGGTTCTATAGTCGTTAGACCTAGTTATATAACCATTAGAGTTAGTGAAAAAAGTGGTTGGGAGTTGAGTTGAATGTTGCTCCAGAATCACCCTCGGTCGACAATTTCCTCGATTGAGAGACACTCGGTCGACAAACTTCTCAACCGAGAAGGTGTTTGTCTGCACTTTTCAGAAGTAATTAACTAGCTGTTACTAATACAATTAGTGGATACCTAATGGCTAGTTAAGCACTAAGAACCCCCTAGAAAGTGTCTAGAATGTACCTAAGCACTAGTAGGCCATTCCTATAAATAGGACATGCCTTAGGAGACCTAAACTCACTTGAGTACACATACTTGCAATTGAGAATCAATTCTTGTGAGAAATTGAGCAACTTCAACACATGCTAATCTTTTCAATGCTGTCATTTCATGTCCTATAGGCTAGAATCTCCTACCCACTATACTTCCACTTTCATACACATTAGTTAGGAGATCAAAATGCTTGCTATAGGATTCAAGCCTTGTGCTTAAGTGGTAATTGTAATTTCCTTTTTCCTTTCTTGTTCTTTCTTATTGCATTGTACTCTCCTTGCTACTCTTAGGTTGGAGGCTGCAGAGTGGAGAGGGTGAAATCTTCTCAGGTGGAGAAGGATGACTTTGAACTACTTCTAGAAGGTCTCAACGGGAAGCTACTTCAAGGAGGAAGGCTACTTCAAGGGGGAGCTTGAAGTTACTTCAAGTGAAGGCTGCTTCAAGGTTGGTGAGATGACTTCGGGTGAAGGTTGTCCAAAGGGTTTGGAAAGGTATTTGTAATTTTGTGTAACATCCTTGAGAAGGTAATAAAATTCAAATAATTTCAAATCCCAATTGGAAACAATTGGGTAGTGGACTGACTCCCTTAGTTTTTACTAAGGGTGGAATCACTCTAAACCCTTGTCTCCTTATTCAACATCCTTGTGGTTGTTTGTTGGTTGAATTATTTTAAAAATTATTATAAAACCCTATTCACCCCTCCTGTAGTGTTTTTTTGTACTTTCCTTCTAGTGTAGCGGTATGGGACGTTGCACTATTTGGAAATAATGTGCATCAAGGGAAGGGAAGACCTACACATATGGCGCTCATTGTCTAGAGTAGATACACTAGTATACACCATGTTCTCACCCTTTTCACTAGTTTTCATGGCACTGTACTCTGTACTATGTGTGGGACACTCATTTTCTGGATTTGGTTTTTGATTCCAATCAGATCGAACCTTGATTGTTTTATCTGACACTTGTTTTATCAGAGAAACTATACAGTATTTTATTTTATTTTATATATATATATATATATATATATATATATATATATATATATATATATATATATATTACAAAAATGTGTCCCCACACATGTATGAGTAGGAGGTGGTCATGTAACCTAAGTGAAAGTGAATGACATCAGTCTAGAAGAGAGAGTAATTCTAGATTAGATGTCTAGAGACTTTTCGATATATATGATAGATGGAATAGATGATATAATTTTTGATGATATGATGTAAGTCTTACATAGATGACATAATATGATTATGATCTATGTTTGTCTTCGAGGAATTAAGTTCAGTGTTGAGGTTTTGAGATAAGTTTTGATGATGCAAGTAAATAGGTTTTTATGAGATAAGATATGTTAAGTTAAGACAAGTTGTGAGTCAGCATGAGCCTCAAGCTCTTTTACAAAGGAGGACCTCTAGTGTTAGGATCAGTTTTGGGGTTAGCTCAAGAGAGAGAGAGAGACCCACATGAAGAAGGTCGGAGAACCTAGACTCCATGATATGAGAAATACGAGAAATATGTGATATGATATATCCTAAACTAGAATACTCCTGATTGAATGAGTTGAGTTGCCTAATGCATGATTCCTATATTCCTTTTGAACCCTAGATGTCCTTGAGAGGATCAAACCCTAGAGACAGAGAGAGGTTGGTTATATGTGTATTTGTGAACATGGATGTGAGTACCTACCATTTGAGTGAGGGAGAGAGAGTCCCAAGACCCTGGAGGAGGCAACTGTGTTAGTTTCTATGAAGCCTCAAACTCAGGTTGGTAGTTCCCCACATAGGACACTAGTGACATGTTGTGTAAAAGATAGTGTTGAGTAAGAGTAACTCATGGGTAGAGACCTATGAAGAGTATGTCATAGCATGTTTTGGTTTGTGCTTATGTGGCTAGATCTAATGAAGCTATTAGCTAGTGCAAATGAGGTAATCTAAGAACTCTAGACCAGGAGAGGAAGATAAAGTATATGCATATGAGATACTCATAGGGTTGAGTTAGCTCAGAGAGACAGAGCACGACACTACCCTCATGGTATGGGTTATAGGAACCTCATATGAGATAAATGTTTCACAAGCCACTTGTATAAGTTTGTTAGCACAACCATGATATAATATATGTAAAATGTGATCTAATATCTAAACGTGATATATAGACATGGCATGATGGAAACCTCATGATGGTTTAATAGATCTCTATGTATAGATGGTTAACCATATACATGAATAATGATGATAATGTGAAATTGTTGGTTAATCTTGTGATGAAATCATTAGTAAATGTTGCAATTTATTATGAATAATGAAATAAGATCATATGAATGAAGCATGTTACATGAGGTGTTAATCTTAGTGCTTAATAAAGATGAAATATACAGTTTGATATTTAGCAAAACATAAAGATTATGACACCTTGATATGATCTATATGGATAAAGTGGGTTAACTTTAGTTAACTCCCACCTAAAGGACATATGTTAATGTTGGACATGTTCTAAAAATTAGCTCAATAAAATGTTGATAACACCTTAATATAATGGGCTAAGTTTAGTTAAAACCTTTAGAACATGGTAATATGATGTGAAAACCCTGATGCATGGGTTAAGATTAGGATGCAACCCTAACATATGAGATATGTAATGACATAACCAGAGTTTCTGAATCCTTGTTTCAATCAGATGAGGGGGCATTTCACCCTAGTTGTTTTAAAAACCTCCTAGTAGTGGTGTGGATATGAGTAAGGAGCTTTGTTTTTGGATATGTTTCACATAGAGTGGTGCCCTACATATGGATGAAGACTTTTTGGTTTTTCCATGGAAGTATGAGTATGGTTTACTTTCGAGGATGAATGTTCTTTTAAGATGTATATGATGTGATGGACTGGGTTTCTTGCTTAATTCCAAGGACATAATTTTTTTTAAGGTGTGTAGGATGTGATAGAGTGGACTTTTGGAATCCTTAAATGTCCAATGGAGTAAGTGAATTCATGCATGTTGAGTAGTTTCGATAATCCGAAGTATTTTGGTAAAGTTTGAGTGGCGATCGGTGTTTATATCATGATTCAGATCCTTATATTTAATGTCCTTTGAGGTATTTAGTTGGCAAGTCATATAGCTGATATTTTGTCACCAAATTTGAGAAGAATGTAGATCAAGAGGTAGTAAAGCTATGGTCAAAATTTGGTGGCAATTGGAGGATCCTAGAGGAAGTTATTTAAGTTTGATATTTGAGAAATTATGTGCATTATTGAGGTTAATAGACCTTAGTTTAATAGCTTGATCATAATATAGGTTGTGTCACGCGCCCCTTGCTTTTGAGTTGGGTCTGCATGGTCATATCCTAGCCCTAGATATCCAATCTAGTAGCAGTGAGGTCTATTTAAAGTTAGCAGCGAATCTGGTATTGTAAAGGGTCTTGTACAGCCGTTAGATGCACTTTGGACAGCATCAAAGTCATCTCCCGACTCTAGATCAGGAGGAGCTTTGGAATAGAATCATGGGAGAGCACCCATGCCCCCCATGATCAATGATTTTGGGATGAGAGGGAAGTATAGGCGGGTGGTTGTCTTCAGTTCTGCTAGAGGAGCAATATCACCCCTCATTTTTAGTATATGGAACGGAGACCAGAGAGAATGAGCCCCGTCCCTGGGCTACTTCTCCAATGCAACCAAAAATTGTGACAAGGAAGAAAGAATTAGAGAAAGAGGGGACCTTGAGGGTCCTTATGTAGGAGAAAATGAACCTAAGGATCATATGTGTTGATCCCCACACTTTTAGGTCCTTCCTTAGTGGGTACCCTAGCTGACGACGGGGGACTTTGCTTTAGAAGAAGCTGAGTTCAGAGGGGGTCTAAGAAGGTCTTTTCTCTACTTGTTGGAGTCTAATAGGAGTTCAGGTGGATCATGTGTTGTTGTTGGAAGCAAATTCGTGAAGTTAGGCATGTGAAGGAGGGGTTTTCCCCCTTTTTCTACCACAGCAGTGGTGCCATCATCGGAGGCCTCCCTGGCCAATGAGCTTCAGAGGAGACGATGCAGAGCCTTGTAGCTATGGGGTTCTGCCCAAAGTCAGTGAAGAAGAGGACGGTCTTACCTTGCGATGAGCTGCATCCTCATGCCTTCACCCGCTCGCCAGAGTAGAGGCCCGGCGGTGGTGCTCTGTCCCAGATCCACGCGAACTGGAGAGGACGGGTGGGATCGTGAGAATGCAATCATGTGAGAAAAGGAGGAAACCCAACAGATGATCTAGAGAAAACAAACTGGGTTCAGACATAAGAATCGGCCGACTCAGTGTGGGCAAGGAGGAGTGAGCTGCGCCCCATATGGCCACGTGGTGACACCATATTGGCCACAAAAAGGCAAAATCTTCAATAATTCTCAGATCTTGTATAATTCGTAGTAAATAGCTCATTTATCAGAAAAATACATGTAATATACCAAGATGTTAAGAAAAATGTATGTAACAACATGGAAGCATCATATCAGTCTTTGGATGCAATAATATTAGTAATATCATGTAAGATGCTATATATTTGTATAATGGATAATAAATATCAGATGAAGACCTAAACTTATGATAAAATGTCAGTAAATCCATTTTAATGCTTATAGTCCATCTGATGCCAGTATTTATGATATTGATGCATAAAATCATGTAATTAACTCCATATGGCTAATTAGGGCTAATAGCCCTAAGTAAAATGTATTAAACACATACATGATCAATAATTGATGAAATTTATAGAGTAAGCTCATATCATTATGGGGAACCTCATATTTAATTATGAGATCTTGATGACAAATAGAATCCATGTTATATGAATATGAACCTTAATACATGTCATGAAACCCTAATTTACGTTAATGATGTAACCAAGGGTTAATGTACACACAAAATGACATGGAAACCTAATGTTTAGATGATGAATCATAATCTGGGAAAATAACATCAGTAAGACAAATCTAAGACAAGAATACAAGTAATGATACACATATGCTAATGAGATAAGCAAACCCTAATATGAACACGATTAGGGTTAAAATGAGATGTAAGATTATGATAATCTGATGATAGTATATGGTCTTGTCTTAATCAGGGTTGATAAGGATATAGATGACATCATGGATATGATGGTTAGGTTATCTCTTTGGAAGGTACACCATTACCTCTTACTTGGCTTATTATACAATATGCTTGTGTTATATGGTAGTAAAGACTTGGCATATGGTAAGTGTTGAAATGATTGTACTTGTACGATATGTTGTTTGATTTACCATAGCTACTTCTATGAACACATGAAACATAATATATATGTTCCATTATATGAAAGCACACGGTGATCGACAAGTGATTTCCATTATATAAAAGCACGCGGTACTCAGAAAGTGATCATAAACTCCTCGGGGGTAGATCACACATATAATGATCACAAACTCCTTGGGGGTAGATCATAAGGCTTGAAAACATCAAATCCCTTGGGGGTAGATGTACGAGATATATAATGGGAAATAAGCTTAAAATATGTGTTATCTTTTGTTAATAAATATCTTTGTGCAACTATACACTTTTCCTTATATTTCTTTGTTACAGCCAAGTATTAGTTTTGTCTTATTGCCAAGATATGATGAGAGGTATATAAAAGACACGTAGGCGTACTCAGTACAATATTCTTGAATATTGTGCTGACATGTACCACATGTAATCTTTTGTTTAGGTTGTGGACATGTACTCTTGAAGATCCAAGATAGTTTTGAGAGTTGTGTGGCAAGTTGATGTACAGGTGGACCTGTTGTCCTAAAATCATATTGCTTAGTGGTAGTACATGTATATGTAGATTTTGTTGTTCAATATATAATATCAAATGTTGTAAAAATTCATGTTGTAATTATATGTTGAATGGTGAACATGTGTTGTATGGTTTTATTATTTTTCATGTGCATGTTCTTCTGATTGTTTCATTCTGACTCCCTTGACTTTCTCTTTCTTAGCCTAGTGTGTGATGTTTAAATTGGGATTCTTGCTGAGGTGAGGTTTCAATTTGAACATCACACATCAGATTAAGTTTTAGAAAATCTGGGGATGTCACAACCAAACTCTTTGGCTATTTTATAAATATAAGATTCCAACTCATATATTTTTGCTTCAGTCCATGGATTTACCTTTGTATGTTACATATCTTGTTGGCTTCATTTGGAAGTATGAAACCTTAAAGTTGTGTCATGTACACATCCTCAAGAATATTCTCCTTAATGAAAGAGGTTTTTGCATCCCTTTTCCATATCGTATAGTTATAATAATCTACAATCGCAAACATGATCCATATGGATATAACCATGGCTACTGGGGAAAAGGTTTCATCATAGTAAACACCTTAAACTTGTTTAAAACCTTTTGCATCCAATCAACATTTATAAGTTTGCTCATTACCATTCATGTTTGTCTTCTTCTTGAAAACTCATTTGTGCCCTGTGGGTTTTACCCCGTATGGTGGACCCACCGATGTCCATACCTCATTGGTGTACATGGAATCCATCTCAGATCTCATGGATTCATGCTATTTCTCAGATTTGGTCCCTCAATAGATTCTAAGTAGGTCATTGGTTCATTGCAATCTATTACCAACTCATCTCCTTGTTGAGTCATGAGATATCCACATCTCTATGGCTCAATCTGTGTCCTACTAGATTTTTGAGGTTCATGTGCTATAAGAAGAACTTGATATTACACAACTTCTTGTGATTCTTCTTGTTCCTTTTCTACTTATGTAGGATCAATGTTTTCTTATTGGTATCAAACTTCTTCACGTTCTACTTTCCTCCCACTAGTTCCTTTAAAAATGAATTCCATTTCAAGGAATAAAATAGTCTTAGCGACCAGCACTTTGTTGTCAGATAGAATATAAAAGTAATATTTCCTTGTTTCTTTAGGATATACAAATAAAATGACATTTATATGATTTGAGCACAATCATTTCAAGAAACTTCTTCCTAATATATCCTTGACATTTCCAAATCTTCATCAAATACACATTGGGGTGTTTCCTAGACCATATGTCATGTGGTGTCTTTCAAAATGATTTAGGAGGTACACAATTAAGTGTTAACACTACAATTTCTAAAGCATATTCCATATAAGAAAGTTGGCAGATCTGTAAAACTCATCATTTAATGTACTATGTCCAACAAGGTGAAATTCTTGATTTCAAATACATCATTTTATTGTGGTGTCCAACTAGTGTCTATTGTGATACAATACCATAGAATTTATAGAAGGTCCTCAAAACCATAGCTTAGGTATTCTCCACCTTGATCATATTCAAGTGCTTTAATATTTTTTTTGGTAAATCAAGCTCTTGTATTACTATTTTTGTGTTTTTAGATTTACAAAGGAAATCCCTATACAAGGAAACTATACATTAGAAGGAGGCATCCCACAAAGGAGACTGAACAAAGGAAAACATTTACAAAGTAGAAGAACTCTTCTACACTTCTCATCAGAGTATAAGACACACTGAGGTCCAAAACTATAAGACATCACAACCAGAGGGGTAATAACACCTACTAAATGAGAAAACAACAAGATATCCATTTACTAGAAGAAAGTCTTTTACTAGGTGATGGCTTCTTTAACTAAGTCTCACAAGAACCAACCATCTTCAGAACCTAATCTCCTTTAAGAAGATTGAAATCTTTCATAATTAACTCCTGAATTTCCCTCCAGTCCTTTTCCTTATCCATATGCACTCTTGCATTTCTCTTTCCCCATAACCAATATAAGATACACATATCTAGAAGATGCATTTTCCTGTCAATACATCACACCATCTCAGATGTGCTAACTGGGTGTATAGGCAGTCCTAGATTAACATCTTCATTATCGACTAGAACAAAATATGAATAGATAAACATGCAATTATTAGTATCCTCCTCATTCTCCTTGTAAAGAAAAGAGTAAGACATGGTAATAATTCCCATATTCCTAATGTAGTCAGTAGTTAGGAGCTTTCCATGTCCCACTTTCCAAGCATGAATAAGAAATCTACTACGAGCTTTGAACTTCCAATGACAATCAAACAAAGCATTGGAGTTGCCCTTAATGTGAATGTCATTCCACACATACTTAACTTTAGTTACAAGTCCTTTATCTCCCTAAGTTGTAGCCTATCAAGATTACTTAATAGATGATTGAGTTCATTGTGAAGTCTGGATCTATCATGGAACCAATCAACATTGATAATCAAACTCCCCACATCATAGTACGACTAAAAACCCAATTTAATAATACTTTGTATTCCTATGATTTCAACAACAAGTTGATTACCTAGAACCCAAGGTTCACCCCAGAAGGAAATGTTCTCATCATTCCCAATAGAGTAGCTATATATTGCTTAAGGAAATCTCTATCCTTGATAAATCTATTCATATGCCAAGAATAAATACTATTCTCATTGATCGACCAAAAAGATATATTATTGAAATACTTTTCATGGACCCATTTCACCTTAGGGAGTCAACTTTTCTTAGCTATATTCAACGGCTTAAAAACATAAAAGAAGTGTTAATATCTCTGATGGATCAGATACCTAGACCACCTTCCTTTTTTGGTTTAGTCATAGAGCCCCACTTGATCATATGGATGTTAGAATGGTTATCAGTAGATGCCCATATGAAGTCTCTGGCCAATTTCTCAATATCACCAATAATAGCATAAGTAAGAGGAAAAAAATTGTCCATATAGATGAATAGAAGATAAGGTAGAACGGGCCAACTACAATATACTTGTCATCGATAGCTATTTAGACTTCCAACCATCCATCTTGCTTTTAATCTTGTCAATCAATGGACTACAATGCTTTCTTGACATTTTCCCAATGAACAAAGGAATGCCCAAGTAACTTTGACCCAGATTTCCTTCAGTAATATGCAAATTGTTATAGATAGGATCTCTATTCACACCAACATTGAATAAAACTAAACTATTATCACCATTGATCCTCAAACTAGTGGCATCACAAAAATCTTCCAAAACCTTCTTAAGGGCTCAGGCATTGTCCTCATCCTCTTTCATGAAAACCATTAAATCATCTACAAAAATCATATGCGAGACCACCATATTGCTTGAAGCACTAAGAGGTCTGATAATTCCCTCCTTGACGACGTTATCCATAAGTTGTGAGAAGGTTTGCATCACCACAACAAAAAAGATAAATCACCAATAGATCATGTTGTCTAGCTTCATTACTAGGACTAAAAGGACTCATGGGTTCACCATTAACTAGAATTTCATAAGTAGTAGTTGAAATGATTTCCTGGAGCCAAATATTCCAACAAGGAGGAAATCCTATAAGTTCAGCAATACAAAATAACCCCTCCCAAAAAACAAAGTCACGCGCCTTAGAGATGTCAAGCTTAATACACATCTTATGCTTGTCTCCCTTTCTATTAAAATTATGAATGAGCTCATTAGATAAAAGAATGACATCTCAAATACTTCTTCCCTTAATGATGACTCTTTGGTTAATGTTGATGATAGAAGATATAACCAACTGAAGGCTATTACATAGGACTTTTGTAATGATCTTTAGCAAGACATTGCATAAGGCTATCAACCTCCAATTCTTGACAATATGAGAATCCTTAGATTTAGGGATAAGAGTGATGGACATCTTGTTCGCCTCTCTCAACAACCTCCCAATTATGAAGAAGTGATAGACACCCTCCAAAACATCAGAGCTAATAATATTCCAACAATTCTTTAAGTAAAGACCATTAAAGCCATCCGGATCTGGGAACTTTTTAGAGTTATGATTCTTAACAATATCCTCAATCTCAAAGCAAGTAATCAATCTATTTAAAGAAAGTATATAGACGTCATCCATTTTAACAAACTTGAGATTGTCTAAAGAAGAAACATTGACAGTATGACCATTATTGAATAACTTCAAATAGAAATTCTGGATATAATCATTGATTTCATCATCATTAGTGTTTAAAATCCCATCCATATTAAGAACTTTAATGTGGTTAATATGTCTCATGACTATAAGAGAAGAATAGGAAAATTAATGTTGGAATCCCCCTCCTTAAGCCACTATACTCTCGACTTCTTACTCAGAAAGGACTCTTCTAACCTGAGAGCATCAATAAAATATTCCTATATCTGACAACTTCATCCTGCAAGTCAATGTCAACTGGATTAGAATCCAAGTTAACCTAAGCCTCATAAGCTAAGCTTTCAATAGCTCAAACATTATCAAATAAATTACCAACTTATCCTTATTCCATTTGATCAATTTTCATATTCCTCGTCTTAGAATAAACATTGTATAAAGGAAAGCCATCTCTATTCAAAACCCATCTATCCTTCTAAATACTTAGGAAATCCCTTCTCTCAGCCCATACATTAATAAACCTGAAAGGTGAGTTGATTTTCTTTCTTTCTTTCCCCAACCGACATCCTCAAGATTAAAGGGTCACTGATAACATTAGTAACAAGAAACCCAACAAAGTTGGAAAAGGTTTGCATGAAATCATTGTTGTATAAGATCTTATCAATCCGAGAAGTGACAAAGTTGTCACCACCCAGATGATTATCCAAGAAAACTTAGGTCCATTTAAGCTAAGATAAAAAATACCTCTATTAAGAAGATACTTATTGAAATCGTCCATTGATTTCTTTGTAGGAGGATCCTTCCCCAATTTCTTAATCTCCATCACAAAATTGAAGTCACCGATCATCACCCAGGGTAGTCCAACACTAGGTTGAGTCTCTTCAATTTTATCCCATAACATACTCCTATCATTGTCTTCATTATGTCCATAGACAACTGTGAGTAGAAAAACTTGATTATCAGTACTAACTTTAGCATGAATACACTAATCAGACTCTTCAATCCTCACGATAAGACAACATTCCTCTTTCCATATAATAACCAATATTCCCAAAATGTGACATGAATGATTAGAAATCCACTTGTATTCAAGAAAATATCTACTAAGAATTTTCTTCACCTTCTTCTCTCTGACCTTAGTTTCATTCAGAATAATGATATGTTGCTTCATCTTATTAATTTCCTCCTAGACTTCAAGAGCCTTGTTATTAAGGTCCCTAACATTCTATGACATGATATTAAGGTTCCAATTACCCATTAAAGGAATTTTTATTCAGTACATCACTGGCACCATGAATTCTTTTAAAACTACATCCCTATCCATGTTCTTAAATCTATTGTTAAACGAACTTGGACTACGAGAGTCATAAGTAGGGCTTGAGTTCCTGGTCTTTTCTTTCTTTACTTTATTGGTTTATTAAAGATGTTCAAAACTTGAATTGGTTTAGTAGATCTTGAAACATCAGTAGAGTTAGGAGGTGTGATAAGATCAATCACCTTCGATCCACCTGAGTCTTCTAGTTCAACACTTTCATCTTCAAAGTTATCACTAGTACCATGAAAAGTTTCTTTCTCAAAATCCAAAGACCCCTCCGAATCACTTCTCTTCTCAGTGCTAACATGCGGAATAGTGTCGACTACCTTGTTAGCAGACACCAAGCTTCCCTCAATCCCCTAAGATAGGTCAATTATATCAACATTACTTCCCTCAAAAATAGCATTAGTTCCTTCAATATTTGGAGTAGGCTTCTTGGGGACCTATACTTTCTTCATCTTGTTCTGTGGTCTAGTCTCTTATCACTCATTACTAAACAAATTATAGGTAGACCACGACTTTGGATTCCATTCATAAAAAACTGTGATCTTCTTAAGGTCACTATTTTCACTGGAAGCCTCTTGGCTTTTCAGAAACTCAGAATTCACGACAATGAGGACCTGCATTCTGGAAAACTCCAGTGTATGAAAGTCATGGGTAGCTCAATCAATCCTCAATGTATTGCCACAATACAAGCCAATACTATCAAACATCTTCTTCTCCCACAACTCCAATGGTAGATCATGTATTTGAACCTAGATTGGAACTTCTTCCAGTTTGAACTTCGCCAACTACTGTCCTAGTTTCCACTTCATTAAGATCACAAGTTTGTCTCCAACAAAGCACACAACTCCTTCTAAAATTTACTCCAGATCTGAATGATTTTAGAATCATATTAAGAAAAAGCCATGACCATGATTGATAACTTCAATGGTACCATCGACGACCTAGATCGACTTTAAGTAGCACTCTAGTGTAGGTAAATGTGGCATAAAGCCAACAACATACCCCACCAGGCAAGCATTCCATCTTTTAGCACACTTCATAGCCTCTTCGCTCGAATACATCAGAGTCTGACCCTTGAACTCAATGTTGACCTTCTCTAGAGACATATTGCCCTATGGAATATTTGTGAACAGGTCTTTCCATGCACTCGGTTGGACCTGGGATGGATGCTCTTCACCCTTTCTATAACCGACAACAGTTGCACCTCGAGTCACACCTCCAATCACTGCAGCCATCGACCCTCCAAGATAAGAGTATTTATAATATGTGATATCTTTTGTTCTATTCTTTAATACTTTTACCAAGTTGGTTTTGTACTTCATTCATAAATACTTAAAACTTCCAATGGATTCTGACTTGTGTTTCATTAAATAAACAAAGCCATATCTACTGAGGTCACAAGTAAATGTGGAAAAGTATTGATAACCACCTTCAAAATTTGTGCTAAAAGGTCTACATTCATCAATGTGTATAAGTCCAAATAGGTCGCTCACTCTCTCATTGTTTCTGATGAAAGGTTCTTTTGTTATCTTTCCTAATAAACAAAAGATGCACGTCTCTATTGATTCAAGTCAAAAGAATCTAGATAGCCATCTATATGGAGTCTAGAAATTCATTTCTTATTTATGTGACCTAGATGACAATGCCAAAGTATGCTTTGTTTGAGTCAGAAAACTTTAGCCTTTCAGTATTTACATTATATACTATGGTCTCAAGATCTAATAAGTAAATACTATAAGATATAGGGGCACTGCCATAAAATATCTCATCTTTATAAATAGAACATCGACAATTCTTTATATGAAATTCAAATCCACTCTTATCCAAACAAAAAATAAAAATGATGTTTGTATTAATGGTGGGTACATAATAGTAGTTCTCTAACTCCATTACAAGAACATTGGGAAGAGATATTGAGAGGTAGTGATAGAATATTTTACTCCATCCACAATTTATAGTTCTACCTATCCCTTGTTTTAGGGTCTACTTCTTTTAAGTTCCTATAAATTTAAGTATATGTGAGATCCACATCCAATATCCAACACCCACGATGAAGGAGAAGATAAATGTATCTCAATAACATATATACATGAAGTGGATGTAGGGTTTTGTGGAGAAAACATGTGCGGTAGAAGCAACAAAAATCCATGCAACCCGACACATGATCTCATCGACAACAACATATTCGAAAGGAGTATTTGTGGGATATACCTTATCGTGGAGCAAGTCTGGCGATGTCCCGCTGCAGGACGGTGTGCAATGCTTCTATCCTACACAGATGTAACTTCTATCCCATTTGTTAAGTGTGTCACAGGAAGATTCAACGACGTTTCATTGTGCGGTGATGTACGCTGCTCGTAGCGCGTACGGATGGTCGTAGATGTCCTCTGAACGCAGGCGTTTCAGCGTCTGCATCTCTACTTCGTCCACACGGATGGACTGAAACTCCACGTCGCACTTCCTAAGCCAATGGGAAGGAGTCATCTCAGTGTGGCGGCGTGCTAGCATCGGGATGCTCTCCTTTCTCTCCTGAGGATGGTGACAACTAGGGTTTACATACGTGAGTGTAAACTAAAAAGCCTCTATTAATATCTTATATAGATATTGGCCGTCAAGCTCCATTAAATAGGAGACGAAGGGAGGTAGGGTTTCCTAAACCCATCGGTAAACAGACACACTTTGTTAATTAAAATTCTCATGGATTAATTAGAATATTTTGGAATTCATTAATTAACCAAATTATCATATTAATTGATTAATTAATATCTGACTCCATGCAATTGCTTGGGATGGCTCTATGGGAATATATACCAACAGACTCCCACTTGCACTTAGAGCTAGTCACTGCAATATTATTCTAATCGATTACATAAACATTTTAGTAATCAATGTGGTTCAGAGAAATTCCAATCAAATCCACAATTATACTCCTATTCCAACACATCCTATGTGTGTGACCCGGTAGGCTCTAAATTATGTTGGCAGTGATATCCATAATCATATTATGATTTCACAAGCAATGATTGGTATCTAGAAAAACTTCATTTCCACCCAAGTAATTGGAGAAGTTGGAGAACAACTTAACCTATCATTCATGATTGGTGTTACAGAGATTGTATAGTTCCTTTGTCGTTGATATCCGGATTGAACTTGAGTCATGGAATTGTTATCCTTTTCAACGTTCAATCCATGTTCCTTGAACTAGAGCAGACTATCTGAGATATATGTAAGCTCAATATCACATATTGACTCACATCAGCATGGCCATGGCTTTCTTAGTCTCTCTTATCAAGTGGCCGGAATATCAAACTCTCGTAGGAAGGACAAATTCCATCTATATCACTCACAGTCATCCCCATGTGTCACAGTGCACCCAAGCACCATCTTTATGGCAATCCTTATTTAGGACCATGGTGGATGATGTCAAAGTACACTGAATGACATGTGATAAGTGTATTGAGAAGGTGAGCCACATTGTTTTCTATAGGTACTCTACAAATCTTCACATCTCCTCATTGTACGATCTCTCATATGAGATGGAACCACCGTAGAATATGTTTGGAACATTGGTGCGATCTTAGTTCTTTATCCTATGCAAATTGCTCTGTTGTTGTTGCAAAACAACTCAATTGCATCACCAGTGCTTGGAACCTCTCCAAGTTCAGAAATGAACTTCTTGATCCACACAACTTCCTTTGCAGAATTAGATGTGGCAAAATATTCGGCCTCTATTGTAGAATCCAAAACCGTCTCTTGCTTGGAACTCTTCCAGCTCATAGCTCTGTTGTTCAGGCTAAACACAAATTCAGATTGTGATCTGTAGTCATCTTTGTCAATTTGGAATCTAGCATCGGTGTATCCCTTTACCACGAGCTCTTGCTCACCACCGTATACCAATAATTGATCCATAGTCCTTCTCAAGTACTTTAGGATGTTCTTTACGGCTGTCCAGTGACATTCTCCTGGATCTGACTGATCCTGTCTCGTCATGCTCAAAGCATATGACACGTCAGGACGAGTACATAACATCACATACATGATAGATCCAATTGTTTATGCTTATGGAATCTTACTCATGTGTGCTCGTTCATCACATGAAGTAGGACATTAGGCTTTAGAGATCATAACCCCATGGGACATGAGCAAGTTAACTCTCTTAGAACCCTCCATGCTAAACCTCTTTAGCACCTTGTCAATGTATGTGCTATGGCTTAGGACTAGAAGCCTTCTAGATCTATCTCTATAGATCGTGATCCCTAGTATATAGGATGCTTTGCCTAAATCCTTCATAGAGAAGGTCTTCCCTAGCCAATCTTTTACTATCTGAAGAGTAGGGATGTCACTTCCCATCAATAGTATGTCATCCACATACAAATATGATTGTTCTCCCACTAACCCTTTTGTAAACACAAGGTTTATCTTCATTTTGACTAAAGCCAAACTTTTTGACTACTTCGTCAAAATGTAGATTCCAACTCCGAGATGCTTGCTTCAATCCATAGATTGACCATTGTAGCTTACAGACTTTATTGGCTTCCTTTGGATCGATAAAACCCTCAGGTTGTGTCATTACACATCCTCAAGTAAATTCCCATTAAGGAATGTTGTTTTAACATCCATCTGCCAAATCTCATAGTCATGATAAGATGTAATGGAAAGCATGATCCTGATGGATTTAACCATGACAACTGGTGAGAAGGTCTCGTCTTAATTAACACCTTGAATTTGACATGATCCTTTCACAACCAATCTACCTTTATAGGTTTGAACATTTCCATCCATGTCAGTCTTCTTCTTGAAGACCCACTTGCACCCTATGGGTTTTACCCCTTCGGGTGGATCCACCAAGGTCCATACCCTATTGGTGTACATGGATTCCATCTCAGATCTCATGGCTTCGAGCCATTTCTCAGATTCTGGTCCCTTAGTAGCTTCTAGATAGGAATTTGTCTGATATGCTATGCCCAATTCATCACTGTCTTGAGTCACAAGAAATCCAAATCTCTCAGGCTCAAGTCGTGTCCTACTAGACCTACGAGGTTCCTGTGTTACATTTGGAACTTGAAATTCCACAACAATTTGTGAGTCTTCATATTGCTTATGTACCTCGTCAGGTTCTCTACTTTCTCGTTGGTCTCGAACTTCTTCAAGCTCTACATTCCTCCCACTAATTCCTTTGGAAATAAATTCCTTTTCAAGAAATACAACAGTCCTAGCAATAAACACTTTGTTGTCAGTTGGTGTGTAGAAGTAGTACCCCCGAGTTTCTTTGGGGTATCCAACAAAATAGCATTTTTCCAATTTGGGTCCAAGCTTTTCAGGAAATTGTTTCCTAACATAAGCTTCACATCCCCAAATCTTTAACATAGACAAATTGGGATGATTCCCTTTCCATATCTCATATGGTGTCTTTTGAACCGATTTGGAAGGTACACAGTTAAGTACAAATGATGCAGTTTCAAGAGCATATCCCCAGAACGATATTGGATGTTTGGCTGAACTCATCATTGATCGTACCATGTCTAATAGTGTACGATTCCTTCTTTCTGACACACCATTATGTTGTGGTGTACCAAGTGGAGTCCATTGTGATACAATACCACAGTCTCTCAGAAGGTCCTCAAACTCTTGGCTTAAGTATTCACCACCTCAATCTGAACGAAGTGCTTTAATACTCTTACCAAGTTGCTTCTCTACTTCATTCATGAAAGTCTTGAACATTTCAAGAGTTTCTGACTTGTGTTTCATAAGATATACATAGACATACATACTAAGGTCATCAGTGAAGGTAATGAAGTATTGATAGCCTCCTCTAGAATTTTATCTAAAAGGTCCACATACATCCGTATGTATGAGCCCTAGCAGATCACTGGCTCTCTCACTGTGTCCAGTGAAAGGAGTCTTGGTCATCTTCCCTAATAAACATGCCTCACATATCTCCAATGATTCAAAATCAAAAGAGTCTAGATAACCATCCTTATGGAGTCTAGATATGCACTTTTCATTTATGTGCCCAAGACGACAATGCCATAAGAATGTATTGTTTGAGTTTTCAAGTTTTAACATTTTACTATTTACGTCGTATATGCTAGTCTCAAGTTCTAACAAGTAGATACCATAAGACATAGGGGCATTTCCATAAAAGATCTCATCTTTAGAATTAGAAATAATTCCATTCTTAATGTGAAATTCAAATCTACTCTTATCCATATAAGATACAGAAATAATATTTCTATTAATGGCAGGTACATAATAGCAATTCTATGATTCTATTACAAGGCCTGTAGGAAAAGATAAACTAATAACTCCAACTGTGGTGGCAGAAAATCTTGCCCCATTAGCAACCCGCAACTTGACTTGGCCCTTTCGTAAAGCCTTACTTCTTATCAGATCCTACATATTAGAACATATGTGAGATCCACATTCGGTATCCAATACCCATGATGAAGAAGTATTTAAGTTTATCTCAATAACGAATATAACTCACTACAACAAATCTGGGCATTTCTGTCATTCTTTTGTGACAATTTGAGAGAGAGTGTCAGTTGTACATGTGCCGCATAAATGGTAGTATAGATGAAAAAAAAACCGCAATGAAAAAAAATCCCGGTCACTGGCCACGCCCTCACGTCTTTCACCGTCGTATCCCTAAATTAGTTGCTCCTCCCGTGCTTCCCAATTTCCTCTCTCCTTTTCGTTTGCCCATCTCCGATCAATCGCCTCACTCCCACGTACACTATGCACAATCACGCATACATCTTGACTTTCCCGCTTGATCTCAACTCAAGCCCCACCATATATCTATTCCTCTTTCCAAACTATCAATGTGCTTCTCATCCTCTTCTTCCCCTTTTCTATCAAACGAAGGTTAGAGCACCAGTTAGAAAGCCTGAAGGTAGTGCATAGTATCATTTCTATTCTCCAATAGAAATCGGCATACATTCTATCTTCAAGGAACCTTGGCCCGTACCTTTCGTCAACAAGGTACTTTGGCGAACCTCGAATCACTTCTAGGACTGAGAAGCGTGGCGGAAGAAATTCACACGGTACATGATTCTCCTATTGCTAAAACCTTTGGTTTCTAAATTCATTCCTCTATGTATACATTTTATAAATAACGTTGAGTTCCATGAGAAAATTGAATGAAAATTAATTATGTTGTATTTGACGCCTACTTCAGAGGCTGCTATTTTTTGGATAGTTTTGTATAATCTGAAAATATGTCAAAGACAAGCTGACACACGAATTGACTTTCTGTCTATGGGAGCAACTTTTTTGTATGAATCATACTTCTATTCAGTCTGTCTTTTCTCATATGATGCATCTACAAGCCGTCACCTTTTGATCCTCACTAAATCTAGTTGAAAAAACAACCTTCTCGGCATTGTGTCTTGTGGTAAAATTTATAGTGGATAGCATCTTCCTGATCTTCTGCATGAGTTGTTACTCTTATTGAACATATCTTCATAGATAATGGATTGATCTAAATACAACTTTTACTGATTTTTTATTTGGATCACATTGTAGAAGATCTGCATAGATTGGAGAAACATATCACTGTCACATTGTGTAAAATGGAGCAGATATTTGTACCATCATTTTTTGATGTGATGATGCACTTACCCATTCATTTGGCGAAACAAGCAATTCTTGGAGGTTGATAACCTTCAATTTTGTGATGTTATCTTAGTATTTTTCTTCAATTTCTCACTATCTTTCTTAGATAAATTAGATAGTTTCCCTAGTTATCCTCTTTTATTGCAAATATACTATTATATTAACTTTTCTCCTTTTTACCTACAGAAAAAGACACAAAAAAAATTCACAAAAGACTTAACCGGTATCAAGACTGCATGAGGCCAAACGGTCCCAAGACCGCATGAACTCACACGGTCCTAAGACCGCATGAAGCCAAACGGCCCCAAGACCGCATGGAGTCACACGGTCCCAATACCGCATGAAGCCACACGGTCCCAAGACCGCATGAAGTCACATGGTCTCAAGACCGCATGAAGACACACGGTCTCAAGACCACATGGAGTCACACGGTCTCAAGACCGCATGAAGCCACACGGTCCCAAGACCGCATGAAGCCACACGGTCCAAAGACCGCATGAAGCCACACGGTCTCAAGACAGCATGAAGCCACACGGTCTCAAGACCACATAGAATCACACGGTCCCAAGACCGCATGAAGACAAACAGTTTCAGAGTCCAAACGGTTTCAAACGGTTCCAGAGTCCAAATGGTCTCGGGGTCCAAACGATTTCAGAGTTCAAACGGTCTTCAAAACTGTTTGGATCCAAAACTGTCCAAACCGTTTGGACTTCACTTAAGGCCTATAAATAAGACCCAAGGGGTCCTCCCAAGGCATCAAGCTTTCAGACGCCCAGAGGTTGCCTCTACTACTCCAGAGTTATTTCAGCTTCCATTCTCCGCCCAAAGGCTGTCGGTCTAAGATCCGCATTCCATCCTGAAGCTGCTTTCTCACTCTTCGCCAAAGAAGGTGGGAAGAGGAGACATCATCATCGAGCAACCTGTGAAGTTTTAAGATCGTCATTCTCTCTCTTTCTAAGGGGTTGACTTTCCTCTCTCCTTTGTGGGGATGAAGCTCTCTCTCTTTCTTCTCGCCTCCTTCCTTGTCCTAGCTATGAGCGAGTAGTCTCTTTCACTAGGGTGCGGGGAGTAGCCCCGCTACCCATGTTTTCATTTCTTGTAATGCAACCCATAGTTTGCAATATAGAGATGCTTTCTTTTTAGTTCAACATCAATCGTTTAATGAATGCTTGTTGCTTGATCACCAACTTGTGTTATCTTTTATCTTTTAGTATGAATTGTCTATGTTTGTACTATTAGATTTGAATCTCAATTGAATGTTGGTTCTTGATGCATGTATCCACCATGCATCTATTTCAGTATCTAGGAGTGTTGTTCGAGAAGTGGAGTAAACTCACTTTCATCGTTGTACTTTCATACTATGAAATGGAATTAGTTGACGTATGAAAGTACAACCTTGATAAAGTCGAGGAACACACTTTGTGAATGGAATGATGCAAAGTAGGTGACCATTCGATCGAGGATGGCTGGCGTTGCAACATTCCCGCACTTCTCGTAGTTAGTTCTACGAAAGGAAACTAAATCTACAAAGATACTAACTGTTTAGTCTCTTGTTGCAGGTTATGTTTTATATTTCATGTTTTGATCCATGTGTAGTGGCGGTGAAAGCCGATCACATCCTAGTGATCCCTTATCATTGTTTACACCCTTAAATTTACTTCTTTGCTTTACTTTACTTGCTCTTAGTTTAAAAACAACCAAACCAACCTTTTTATCTAAGTACCTACTATTAAGAGATTAAGTTAAATCCCAATGTTTTCCATCTTGTTGCTTTCAACAAGACCGTTGTACCGTGGATTCGACCCTTAACTATACTACTATAAGACTTCCATGTATCTTAGCATACATGGGTGGAGTTATCAATCTAGTATAAGCAATGCTAAACTTAAAGATTTACCATCTTTAGGATTTTTAGTGGTGCACACAATTCCACGTAAGTGGAAGCTCCATCAAAAATTTACGCCGTTGCCGAGGACAACAGAACGTTTTGATTTCACTTACCATCTTGGTAGTCGATTAGGTTTTTTTTTCTTTTCGTTAAACATTACTCCATATCTTCTTGATTTCATCACACCTTCCACATTATCTAAACAAGTGTGTTTCTTCCTCTACTCAGGTAGAAGACGTGTATGCAACCATCACATAACCTCAAATTCTCCCCTGATCCAGAGTACGACTCTGAGGTAGAGAGAAGCTTCCACCTCCGCATTAGACTCAACCACCAAAGAGCCAGGAAAATGGCTGAAGATCAACGACAAGCTGCGTTAGTTATGGAAAGGGTCAACGCTGCCATAGTCGCTCAAAGAGCACAAATCGTTGCTGACACTCGTGCTCAGATTCAAGTAGAGATCCGATCTGAAGAACAAGCTCGCATCCGAGCTGAAAATGAAGTTGCCCAGTTAGAGATTTGGAACAAGCAACTGCGAGACTATGCCGTCCCAAAGAACTATCAGGACAATCACCCAGTTCGGCCACCCATCATTAACATACCCCATTTTGAGATCCGGACGCAATGGTTTCAAATCATGCAGGGTATTTCATTCTCCGGTAGTTCTGGAGACGACTGCATGGATCACTTGAAGAGATTCAAGGCACTTTGCCGACTTGTCCCGCAAGTCGGAGTTGCCTTTGACGCAATAATGCTACATCTTTTTCACTTCACTCTATCTCGAAGGGCCTTGAGTTGGTACAAATCTCTTGATAGGGAGCCAATCATCACCACCTCGGCTCCCTTGGAAGAAAAGTTCCTGGAGAAGTTCTTCCCTCCTTCGTTGACTTACGAAATTAGGGGACAGATTAAACACTTCACCCAACTTCCCGGAGAAACACTCACAGAAGCATGGGAAAGATTCAAGGAGCTTTTAATAAAGTGCTCCCATCAAGATATCTCCCAGAATCAATTGATAGAAACATTCTATAGAGGGGTGAGTCATGACATCAAACAATTTCTAGATTCCTCATCTGGAGGAAATTTCATGAGGAAGAACTACGAAGATGCTTGGAAGATCATCACTCTTGGAGCTGAGAACCAATCCAATTGGGGACGATCATCTGGTAAAGGAGTCCTCAAGGTTTATAAAGCTGAGGAATCAATGGAAACGAAGGCTATTGTTGAAGCTTTAAAGACTATCGCTCACAAATAGCAGACACTTGAAGCTTCATTTGGGGAGTATGATAAGAAGAAAAACCCTCAAATTCAGCAAGTTAAAGCTACTACGGGAACCTGTGAAGCTTGCCACGCATCTGATCACCCCATGCTATCATGTGGATTGCTTTACAATGTAATGATGGATATGCAACCACTGCAACAACAGTATGAACCAATTATTGATCAACTTGCTGAACACATACCTGAACAAGTTAATTCCATTCATTCCATACCGGGACAAGCTTACTATAACCCAAGCCAACCAAGAAACCACCCTGGGTTTCAATATGGAAATCATGCAGGGACTGCCAATCCACAACACCAAACGCAAGGGGGATCATCTAATAGACTGCCACCAGGATTTCAAAGCAACTTTAACCAGAATCAAGGGAACCTCAAAAATAACCTACTAAGATCCAACTATCAAAGGAATCCCTCCGCTTGCTACCAATACACCCATCCTCCTCTGCACCCACAACTACCCCCTCAGTTGCAACAATCGCAGCAGCCTCATTTAGCACCACCTCCACAATAGCCACATCAAGGACAACAAAAATTTCAATAGAAAAATATCCCTTCCCAACTGACTGATGAGATAACTATGACCAGGAAAATGCTACAATCGCAACAAACTATGCTCGCTAATCAGCAAGCTCAGCAGAAGGTTGTAGAGGCTCAACTAGTACAAATTGCTGCCCAATTGAAACCTCCAGCAGGCACTTTTGCTGGCCAACCATAGTCGAACCCCAGACATGACCAGAATAGACTAGAGAAATTGAATCTGTTACTACCAGATCATGTCGTGTCTTTCACGAAGCTACAAGGATCACTCATGATAATGATGATACATCTGTCTTTGTTCCAAATGCAAGCCCAAATCTAGCAACTGAGAATTCTGTAGAGACTGAAAAAAGCAAGGATAAGGAACAAGCCCCCAAGGAGTCAGAGGTCCTGCAATATAAACCTAGGATACCATATCTAGGTAGATTGAAAGACACTAAGATGGACACTAGATTTCAAAAATTCAAGGATGCGATGAAGAAACTCTATATCGACATCCCTCTCCTCGATGCCCTCTCTGAAGTACCAGCCTGGGCTAAATACCTAAAAACTTTGCTATCAAGGAAGTACATTACTGAGGAGCAAGAGACCGTTAAACTAGCTCAGACCACCTCTGATATCATTCTTAACAAGATGCCAAAGAAAAAGAAGGACCCTGGTTCCTTCGGTATTCAGTGTTGTATTGGAAATGCCTCAAGCAAAAAGGGATTAGCCGACTTAGGGGCTAGTATATCAATTATGCCCTACTCCATGTGTAAACGATTAGGGTTCACTGACTTGCTACCCACAACAATGACAATTCAGTTAGCTGACTCCACTATCACTGCACCTGTAGGAATTATCGAGGATATTCCAGTCAGAATAGGCAAAGATGCCTATGTCCCGTGCAATTTTGTTATTATGGATATCAAGGAGGATCTGAGATACCCAATAATATTTGGCAGACCTTTCCTTGCCACAACTAGGGCGCTTATTGATGTTGAAGCTGGCATGATTATTCTAAGATTGGGAAAAGAAGCAATTCAATTCCGAGTTCTCAACAGCATGAAAGGTCCCAGCATTCAAGAGGAGGTTTTTCTCTTAGATGCAATACACCAAATGTCCCAATTGGAAATATCCGAGCCATCTGATGTGTTGGAGAATGTTCTGACAAATCCAGAAGTTCAATTTTCAGCAAATGAATTGGTTCAACAATGTTTGCAACACTTAGAGAAAGCTGAAGAAGTGCCGACAACCACCTTTGAGGAGCTCAAATCCGTCACTGTTTTAGAAACAACAAAAGTGCCCAAAGCTCCCGAGATGAAGACTCTACCCACGAGACTTAAACATGTCTTCTTAGATAAAGAAAAATTATGTCCAGTTATCATCAGTTCCACTCTGACAGGAGACCAAGAAGAAAGGCTTCTTGACGAATTAAAAAAGCACAAGAAGGCCATGGGGTACAAAATAACTGACTTGACAGGTATCAACCCTGCCTTATGCATGCATAGACTACCCATGGTCGAAGAATTAAAGACTTCAAGAGAACACCAGAGGAAACTGAACCCAATCTTAAAGAAGTGGTTCGCCTTGAAGTCCTCAAATTACTGAAAGCCGACATAATTTACCCAATTTCAGACTCCCAATGGGTCAGTCCCGTCCAAGTGGTCCCCAAAAAGGGACGAACCACTGTCGTGCTAAACGACAAAAATGAGTTAGTTCCCATAAGGACTGTGACGGGGTGGAGGATGTGTATCGACTACAGGAAACTAAACAAATCAACGTGAAAAGATCACTACCCTCTGCCCTTTCTCGACGAAGTCCTATAACGCTTAGCCACCAAAAATACTTCTGCTATCTCTACAATTATTCCGGGTTCTACCAAATGCCTATACACCCGGAAGACCAAGAGAAAACTACCTTTACATGTCCCTTTGGGACCTATGCTTTCAGAAGAATGCCATTCGGGCTGTGCAACACACCTTCCACATTCCAAAGATGTATGTCTTCCATTTTTGCAGGATTAACAGAATCTATAATGGAAGTATTTATGGATGATTTTTCAGTTTATGGAGATTCCTTCGATAACTGTCAACTCAACCTTGGACAAGTCTTACAACGATGTGAGGAGACGAACCTCATCCTAAATTGGGGAAAATGTCATTTTATGGTAACTGAAGGTGTCGTCCTCAGACACAAAGTGAGTGACATAGGGATTGAGGTCGACAAGGAAAAAATTGATGTTATCTCGAAGTTGTCTCCACCAAAAGATATAAAAGGAGTATGAGAATTCTTGGGTCATGCTGGGTTTTACAGAAGATTTATCAAAGATTTCTCAAAAATAGCAAAACCCATGACACAACTTCTTACCAAAAGCACCAAGTTCAATTTTAATCAAGAATGCTTACAAAGTTTCTTAACTCTGAAAAATGCTTTAATCTCTTCACCCATACTAAGAGCCCCAGATTGGTCACAACCTTTTGAAATCATGTGTGACGCCAGTGATTACTCCATAGGGGCCGTATTAGGATAGAGAATCGACAAGAAACCTTATGTAATCTACTACGCGTCTAAAATGCTTGATGAAGCAAAGAAGAACTACACTACTACAGAGAAGGAGTTCTTAGCTGTCATCTATGCGTTCAAGAAATTCCGCTCTTACTTGATTGGATCCAAGGTCATCATCTACACTGACCACTTCGCCATACAATATCTAATTCAGAGGCAAGATGCAAAACCCAGACTTATCCGCTGGGTATTGATGCTTCAGGAATTCAATTTGGAAATCAAAGACAAAAGTGGAGCGGAAAACGTCGTAGTCGATCATCTCAGCCGCATTGAAGTCGAGGATGAAGATAAAGTACTGATCCGAGATTCCCTACCAGATGACCAACTAATGAAAGTTACTAATGGATTCCCCTGGTATGTCGACATTGTTAATTATCTGGCTACTAGAATCATTCACCCTTCCACCTCCCATCACGACAAAAGGAAATTCCTCCACGATGTCAAACAATTCTACTGGGATGAACCCTACCTTTTTTGCCTTTGCGCAGACGAACTTTTTTGTCGCTGCTTACCTAAAGAAGAGATCACCCCCATCTTAGAGCATTGCCATTCCGGCCCCACTGGGGGATACATGACTGTGAAGAAAATTGCCATTAAAGTTCTGCAATCAGGTTTCTTTCGGCCAACTATAGCAAAAGATTCACATGATTTTTTTAAATCTTGCAACAAATGTCAACTTTCTGGTGGCATATCTAAAAGGAATGAAATGCCCCTCACCATGTGGCAAGAGATAGAACTTTTTGATGTGTGGGGTATAGACTACATGGGCCCCTTTCCCTCTTCATATGGTTTCTCCTACATTTTGGTTGCAGTAGACTATGTCTCAAAATGGGTCTAAGTTGTACCCACATTGTCCAGCGATTCCAAACTTGTCATTAAGATGTTTAAAGATATCATTTTTCCCAGAGTTGGAGTTCCCCAAACTGTCATATCCGACGGAGGGACCTACTTTCTGGAACAAAGCTTTGAAGCCCTCTTAAAGAAATATGACGTTAACCATAAAGTTGCCACGCCTTACCATCCACATACTAGTGGTGAGGTTGAGGTTTCAAATAGACAACTAAAGGCAATCTTAGAAAAAATGGTCAACAGACACCGCACTGACTGGTCCACCAAGCTTCCCGATGCCCTTTGGGCTTATCAAACTGCTTAGAAAACACCAATCGGGACAACCCCGTTCCGTTTGGTATATGGGAAGTAATGTCATCTTCCAGTGGAACTGGAACATAAGGCTTGGTGGGCCATTAAACAACTAAATTTTGATTTCAAAAGTCCCGGAGAAAACAGACTACTCCAATTGCAAGAGCTAGAGGAGCTCAGAATGACCGCTTATCAAAATGCCAGGATCTATAAAGAACAAACCAAAATGTGGCACGACGGTCATCTAAAAAGGAAAGACATCACCACTGGTGACAAAGTACTCCTTTTCAACTCCAAGCTCAAACTGTTCCCCAGAAAACTATGCACAAAGTGGTTCGGGCCCTTCATCATCAAACATATATACCCGACTGGAGCTGTCATAATTGTTGACGACAATGGAGGAGAAAGGATAATGAATGGCCATTGATTGAAAAAAATACTACACTCCAGCAGATAAAATGCTGAGATAGACTATTGAGATCAGAGAAGCCACACCATCATCATAACAGCTTCCAACCCTCGTCAAGCCAGCGACGTAAAACCCAGGCGCTACTTGGGAGGCAACCCAATATCTGAGCTTCTTCTTTTATCTTCTGTTCTTTTAAGTTCCCTTAGGATTATCTCCTGAAAATATAAAAATTCACATAACCAAAACAAACATAAAAATACAAAAATCTAAAACCTTAACCCTCCCAAACGGTCTTGAAACTGTTTGGAGCCAAACGGTCCTAAAACTGTTTTGAGCCAGACGGTCTTGAAACCGTTTGGAACCAAACGGTCTTAAAACTGTTTGGAGCCAAACGGTCTTGAAACCGTTTGGAGTCCAAACAATCGCTAAACTGTTTGACCTAAGGGTTTTTGTAAGGTCAACGCCCCCTCGAATCCTATAAATATAACCCCCCTCCTTCTTCTTTCTTTCGACTCTGAACCTTTCTTAAACCCTAGAGCGAATGACTATTCCTGTTCTGTAGATGCTCCCGACTCCGCACTACCCGCAGCGTCAGCTCGACTTCACCACCTTCGCATCTCCGTTTACCGTCTCTCTCGTCGTCGTCTTCCTCATCTACAACAACAAGGTAGACGCACCATCATCGCCGACGCCTGCAACGCTGCCATGGCTCCCTGTTCTATCACACCGTTATCTTTTTTTCGCCTCCGCAATCGTCTTTACCATCGTCGACATCTTCAGCGCCTCCGCGACACCCCCCTTCCTCGCCATCGTCGTCCTCTTCGTCGCTGACCACTCCTCGTCGCTTCACCTACCAAACAGTTTTGAAACCATTTGAGACCAAACAGTTTTCAAACCGTTTGGAACAATACGATCTTCAAACCGTTTGGAACAATACAGTCTTGAAACCGTTTGGGACCAAACGGTCTTCAAACTGTTTGGAACCATACGGTCTTGAAACCGTTTGGGACCAAATGGTCTTCAAACCGTTTGTCACCAAACAGTCTTGAAACCATTTGGACCAAACAGTCTTCAAACCGTTTGTGACCAAACGGTCTTCAAACCGTTTGGAACCATACGGTCTTGAAACCGTTTGGAACCATACGGTCTTGAAACTGTTTGGAACCAAACGGTCTTGAAACCGTTTGGGACCAAACGGTCCTCAGACTATTTGGGACCAAATGGTCCTCAAACCATTTGGGACGAAATGGTCCTCAGACCGTTTGGAAACAAACGGTCTCCAAAACCGTTTGTCTTTTCAAAACCGCCTGTTTTTTGCTAAAACAGAAAAACACATATAAACACATACAATCTAATTTTAAACTTGTTATTCTAACACATGACTTTCCATTTTTAGAAATGGCTTCACCAGCAAAGCAACCAGTGGGAAATGAAGACGCCCCCTTCTGGACAAGGGAGCAACTCATGGAGGACCAAACCAACCTCCAAAAGATAATAGACACCTTCAACAAGACTGGAAAAGCCCCACCAAAGGTTAACATCATAAAAGTCTTGTGTGAAATCGACCGCATAAAGAACTGTCTAGTTGAGGCACCGGAAGAAGAAATAGAAGAACTTTCTTCCAGCGATGAGGGCTCATAATATGAGCCAACTCCCGAGGAGGAATCCCCCACCACAAAGAGAAAGGGGAAAAGGAAGGCCCAGGAAACCACCACAACTCAGCAACCAAAAAAGTAGGCAAGGAAGCAGGTTCATCCGGTCACTGCAAGGGAGCAAACCCTGGCAGGAAACATTCCACCAACTGACACCTCCGCTGCCGCTTCCGCCACCATCACTGTTCCTTTTTCCCTTCCATCACCACTACAACACCACCACCAGAAAACCTTTACATACACCACTGCTCCAGCGTACTACTTAAGATAGGGATCTACGACAGAATTCTCACCATGCTAGACAACGCCAATCTTTCAAGGCTGTGTTTGGTACCTGAGATCTCCTACACTGAACCTAAAACTGAATTCTTCACTTATCTTAATAAAGAACATGTCGACATTATGAATAGATCAAGGGACGGAGGTGACCATAGGCTGATCACCAAACTCTTTGGTAGAAAGGTTGTCATAACAGAAAATATGTTGAATGATATCTTTATAGACAACCAGGAGCAGCTCCAGAAAGCCAAAGCTGTTGGAACAGAGAACACTAGTTTCAACAGACATAACTTTTGGAAATCCCTGGCAGGGATCCCCATCTACGAGGCAAAGACATGCAAGGCCTCAAACATACAATCTGGTTTAGTGCACACTTTACATTAAATTCTCACAGGCACACTCTTCCCCATGACAGAGGGAGGGAATGTCATAATTTCAGATCTTTTTGTTCTCTGGTCAATTCTACATGGGATGCCAGTCAACATTGGATGTCATATGATCTAGAAGCTATCCGCTTACACCCTGGCGAAGGAAATTTGCGTGGGGGTCATATCACATCCATCATCAAATACCTCAAGATGGACAGACATCTACCATGATGCACGCAGATAAAGGGCGACATCCTAACAAGCGAACAAACTTTAATAAACTCCTACATCATCAAAGCCAAGGATGCAAAGTAATTTTACATTTTCTGTCCTACATTCAAATCCTCTAGAACCCTACTACCGCTCCCGGAGCTTGCAGATTACGACAAGGAAAAGCTCCTATTCACTGACGAGGAGCTTACAAAACTCATAGCTACAGTCAAAGCACCAGAGAAAAAAGTAAAGGCGGGGCAAAGAGAACTTAGCATAACCGCCCCGACAGCTAGGGTAACAAAAAATCTTGTGAAACGACCCTCCAAAAGACTTTCACAGAAACAACAACTGTCGGGGACACCAACATCTAAACCACATCTAGAAGAAGAAACCCCCCTCCCCGAAGAACAAATCACCACCTCATCTCTTGACTCCTTCATTATGAGTCTCAATGTTGAACTTACAACAACCACCTCACCACCCTCCACCTTTCCACAATCCACCACTCTTCAATATTTCTTCACAACTACACCACCACCTACATCCTCCACTTCATCAATTTTCTCTTCAGGCATCCCTTTCTCCACCGCTACACCCGACTTCACCACCTTCACCTCCATCCCCACAGTCTTTCCCCCACCACTATCAATCCCACCAATTTCACCAGCAACATCACCACCTTTCCGATCCACCACCACCCCAACACCACTGGTGACACCATCCATAGTCACCACGTAGTTTGCGGAACCATCAACAATGTCTCTTCCGCAAGACACTACAACCTTCCCATCGAGACCCCAACCATCCCACCCTTCCATAACTGGGGTCCCTTTCACAAATGTCGGTGAGGAATTCGGATGCCAATTTGACACCATCTGAAATCTCCTCACCGACCCTTCTCACATAATGCACTCCATTTTTTCTTGTGTGTAGGGACTATCTAAACAGGTAGCCAAGATCGACGAACAGAACCGCGCCTTGCCAGGCATCCTCCAAGGTCTTCAGCAACGACAGGATGTAGTGGTCAGGCAAGTTGATCACATCAACAGGCACTTCAACAACTTGCCTGAGCTGATCCTTGGGGTAAAAAGCCAGCAAGAAGCGATGGCCAAGCAAGTCGATGAGATCTCTACAAAGACTCAACCTCTGCCTGAGACCCTCCGCGAGCTCAAGAAACAACAAACAGCTCTTAGCACGCGCTTGGATACCATCAGCAACACAGTCACCCAACTCAACAATCGCCAAGAGGAGTCGACAAACAATGCAATCGAACAATTACAAGATACGATAACAGATTTTACAGCGTGACTCCTCTTTGCCAAGCACCAATACAAAGATCTCAAGGAAACACACAACACACTGCTCGAAACACACGAGCATGTGCAAGTGGCGTTTGACGAGTTACAAACCATCCATCGGCAATGCAAAAAGACAGCACACAAGAAGCTAACAAACAAAGCAGCATCTGGCAAAGAAGGCGATAATGAAGATGAAGATGACTCCGACTCCTCAGTCGATTCTAACGACGATACCACCTCCTCAGATGAAAAATCTGATGCCCTAGACAATGCTGGGGAGGGCCCAAGCCAAGGAGCAGAACCTTCTCAGAAAGGATATGACAAAGACCACCAAGAAGGTGGACATCATCCCAAGTCCCCCACCCACAACGAAAATGCAAACATATCATATGGGGACCAATTCCTCGATTACTCTTCTTTGGGATCCATAGGGGATTCTACATAAGACGCGACTTTTGCTGAGTTCCACCAATGTATTTTAGGAACCAGCGCAAGCCCACCAGCAACTGCCACTCAACATTTTACCGCACTTGACCAATCAGTGCCCTTTCCGCCAGAACAGGAAGAATTAGAATGAGTACGTTTAGATACAGATGAAGAACTCGATTCTCCTTCCGATTCAGATGAAGATTTGCAAGGATATATAGAAGATTTGTAACAAACTTCTTCACCCCCTCTGCTGGAGCTTCCCCCGCCACCACCTCTACCGCATAAGATGCACGATTTAGATATGGCGGCCATCTCTACACTAGATGCTCAGGATATCTTTATCCTGAACACTATTGTTGACGATGCCAAAGAGGGGGAAGACATCATCTACCACAATACAAAGACTAAGCGGAAGTTGACATGTGAAGATTTCTGCAACATCCTACGACCACGGGCAACGATGTCAATGGCAATCTTCCATGTCCTACTTGCCAATTGCATATAAGTTTGCAGAAGCTCTAAGAGGCAGCATCCAGTATTTAATGCCTCACATGCTCTATCTATAGGCTTGTTATACAAAGAAATACGAGCAAAGTCAATAGAGCGACTGCGTGCTGGTTTAGCACGGATGGAAAAATATCTCACCGTGCCATTTCAAGTTTTCGATCACTGGTTGTTTATGATTGTGGACACCGAGGCTTGGGACGCCAAGGTGTACAACTTTTGTGCCACTGAGCTACCAGTCGGAACAATAAATTTTGTTGGAGAAGAAGTAGGGGAGGCAAGATGTATACCTTTCTGGCTTCTTAAGCTAATTTGGGTTGCACGCCCGTCCCTCCGTCAGGACTGGAGCCAACCCTGGTTCCAAATAATAAACCCGCAAGTCCAAACTACTGAGGGATCTGGGGATTGCGCTTTCTGCACTATTCATCACATTCAAGCACTAAACCAAGAAATCCCCTTTACCGAGCTGGTCGCTGAAGATTTTCACTCCCTGCGAGGGCGTTACGCCATGGAGCTCATTTGTGATAGAAGGTTCTTCAAGGACCCAACAATGGAACCATATGACGTCCCCCGCTACCTCTTTTCAGCAATCCAACGTCCGCAAAGGCGACCTTTCTGACAAAACTTAAAAGAATTGAAGAAGAACAAACAACCAGCCATAGTTCCCGAGCAAAGAAAATGGGATCCTTCCCACTTTGATCTGGCGCAGGATAAAGGGGACATAGATCTTTTGTCAGGGGCAACCATTAGGAGATCGCCATCACAAATGGTGCCCCTATATGCCATAGAACCAACTTTCCCAGATTTCGACCTCAGTGCTTGCAAAAGTCTCTCTGACACTGAACTCCGTCTCATCATGTCAAGGCTTTACGCCGAGAAAGATGACCTCGTTTTCATGTCCGGTGACATTTTGGTCATGGCAGACACGTTATGAGAAACTGTACAGTTCAAAGGGTCTCTATCCGTGAGCTTGATGGCTGCCTATCAATTTTGTCTCAGACGGAATCACCCTACAACCTATATGGCATCCGCATATATGAAGGATGATCTCCTAAAGCTAAAGAACTTCGGAAAAACTGAAGCACTAATTTCCTTCCTACAACACACAACACTGAAGTTTATCATGCTACCATTCCTTCACCATGAGCATTGGATGCTTCTGGAAACAAACCTACCTGAAGGAACAACTACCATCTACAATAGTTCCGACAGCCAGTTCAATCCACGGTAGAAGAAATATGTAGTGACACCAAAGACACCCACAGAGGAAGTACCGAAGGAATGTGCAGACAGACTAATCAATATTCTAAGTCAGCACACAAGGGCATACGACAAAGAACACTTTCATCGCCCATCCTTCAACGACAAATGTCCCCAACAAATTCAGGAATCAAACAACTGCGGCTTCCACGTCCTCTACTGGATGTAAACCATCATGGTCCTTCAAAGACCAGTAGAGGATATGACAGATGTGGATTACCGCGCCCTATGCAGAAAATTTGTAGCTAATCTACTCAGAACACCAGGGGCAAACTCAGGATTAATAGTAGCCTGATGCCCTTGTCTTTTTACTTTTCAACCTATCACTTTGACATAAGTTAGGGGGAGAGTACATTAGACAAGGGTGAGGTATCATTTCTATATCCTTCTTTCTCCATCTTCTCTTTCAATTTTGTACAAAATTTTCCTAGTTTCCCTTACACATTTAGCTTTAGTTTTAAATAATTCATCCGATAATAAATCTTTGGAATAAAGTCATCCCCCGCTAACTTTACAATCAAGTCAGTCTTCAAGAATAATAACTAGAATAGCACTTAGACATATAATGGCGACTTAATAATTTCTCTTCACTCTTGATTTTCATGCTTTTGTTTCACTTCTACATCCGACTCTCCACAGGTCAACATCAAGGGCGAAATAAGCCAAGCTCTCAATGATGAGAGGGGCATCAGGCAACATCCAAATCAAGAAGTCTCGCAAGTGGACCATTAAAAAGAAACTAAATAAGTGCATGTTGAAAAACTCTAAGAACAACTTTCCTCTCTTCAAATAAAAGAGGCTTGGCCCCCCAAAATAAATTCCCTAAAAAAAAACCCAAATCCTAAGCCTGTGAGTCTACGAATAAAAGCCAGAGTGTTGAATAAAACTATGAGAGTTGTGCCATAAATAAGGATCTATATAAAGAACCAATGAAGGTCTCACCCGACCGGTACATTCAGCTGCCCTCATGAAGGCAGATGTGTCGTGTTCGGTAGTAGAACCCTAAGGTATCTTAATATATGAAAGGCTTATAAGGGACTCACCCGACCAATACATTTAGCTGCCCTCACAAAGGAAGATGTGTCGTGCCCGGTAGTGAACTCCTAGAAGCATAGACAACCCCTCCCCCACTTGAAGGGGGAGTCACACATCAAGCCTTTAGCCAACCCTCATACCCACTCTAGCTTCCAGTAGGTCTTTCAGGAAGGTATAAAGCTGATTAGAGTCAACAACATGCACAGAATAAAAAGTGGTCGTAATGCAGGCTACGAGATACGGAAGAAACCTGAGACCTAAGCAACTCTCAAATACATGAAAGAGTTAAGGCAAGAAATAAGACCTGATACGACCATAGGAGAGCTCAGGTTTATAATTGAAGCAAGAATATGGAGATCTTAACTAAATAACATCGCTTCGCCATTACATGCCTCAACTCTATCTAACTTGAGGACAAGCTAGACTCTAAGTTAGGGGGGGTGATAACCTCCAATTTTTTGATGTTATCTTAGTATTTTTCTTCAATTTCTCACTTTCTTTCTTAGATAAATTAGATAGAATCCCTAGTTATCCTCTTTTATTGCAAATATACTGTTAGATTAACTTTTCTCCTTTTTACCTATAGAAAAAGACACAAAAAAATCACAAAAGTCTTAACCAGTCTCAAGACTGCATGAGTCCAAACAGTCCCCGCATGAACTCACACGGTCCCAAGAACGCATGAAGCCAAACGGCCCCAAGACCGCATGGAGTCACACGGTCCCAAGACTGCATCAAGCCACACGGTCTCAAGACCGCATGAAGCCACACGGTCTCAAGACCGCATGGAGTCACACGGTCCCAAGACCGCATGAAGCCACACGGTCCCAAGACCGCATGAAGCCACACGGTCCCAAGACCGCATGAAGCCAAACGGTTTTAGAGTCCAAACGGTCTCAGAGTCCAAACGGTTTCAAGCGGTTTCAGAGTCCAAACGGTCTCGGGGTCCAAACGGTCTTCAAAACTGTTTGGATCCAAAACTGTCCAATCCATTTGGTTTGGAGTTCACTAAAGGCCTATAAATAAGACCCAAGGGGTCCTCCCAAGGCATCACGTTTTGAGACACCCAGAGGCTGCCTCTACTACTCCAGAGCTATTTCAGCTTCCATCCTCCGCCCAAAGGCTGTCGGTCTGAGATCCGCATTCCATCTTGAAGATGCTTTCTCACTCTTCACCAAAGAAGGTGGGAAGAGGAGACATCATCATCGAGCAACCTGTGAAGTTTGAAGATCATCATTCTCTCTCTTTCAAAGGGGTTGACTTTCCTCTCTCCTTTGTGGGGATGACACTCTCTCTCTTTCTTCTCGCCTCCTTCCTTGTCCTAGCTATGAGCGAGTAGTCTCTTTCACTAGGGTGCAGGGAGTAGCCCCGCTACCCATGTTTTCATTTCATGTAATGTAATCCATAGTTTGCAATATAGAGATGCTTTATTTTTAGTTCAACATCAATCGTTTAATGAATGCTTGTTGCTTGATCACCAACTTGTGTTATCTTTTATCTTTTAGTATGAATTGTCTATGTTTGTACTATTAGATTCGAATCTCGATTAAATGTTGGTTCTTGATGCATGTATCCACCATGCATCTGTTTCGGTATCTAGGAGTGTTGTTCGAGAAGTGGAGTAAACTCACTTTCATCATTGTACTTTGATACTATGAAATGGAATCAGTTGACGTATGAAAGTACAACCTTAATAAAGTCGAGGGACACACTTTGTGAAGGGAATGATGCAAAGTAGGTGACCATTCATTCGGGGATGGCTGGCGTTGCAACATTCCCACACTTCTCGTAGTTAGTTCTCCGAAAGGAAACTAAATCTATAAAGATACTAACTGTTTAGACTCTTGTTACAGGTTATGTTTTATATTGCATGTTTTGATCCATGTGTAGTGGCGGTGAAAGTCGATCACATCCTAGTGATCCCTTATCATTGTTGACACCCTTAAATTTACTTCTTTGCTTTACTTTACTTGCTCTTAGTTTAAAAACAACCAAACCAACCTTTTGATCTAAGTACCTACTATTAAGAGATTAAGTGAAATCCCAATGTTTTCCATCTTGTTGCTTTCAACAAGACCGTTGTCCCGTGGATTCGACCCTTAACTATACTACGATAAGACTTCCACGTATCTTAGCATACATGGGTGGAGTTATCAATCTAGTATAAGCAAGGCTAAACTTAAAGATTTACCATCTTTAGGATTTTTAGTGGTGCACGCAATTCCACATAAGTGGAAGCTCCATCAGAGGTCCTGTTCAATATAGATGGATGTACCCCATTGAAAGGTAACATCTATAATTTGTTTATTTTTATTTTATAATATGGTCTAAAAAATTGGTTGGATCTTGTAGGTATCTTCAAACTCTGAAATCAAATGTGTGCAACAAAAACCGACCAGAGGGTTCAATAGCTGAGATGTACATCACTAATGAATGTTTAGTCTTTTCCTCAAGATATATGAAAGAGAATGAAATTAGTTCTCATCAGCCAAGATACAATGATATAAGAGAAACAATAACTGTAATGCCCGAACCCACTGCCCAAGGCTCTAGTAGAGTTTCAGGAATGATGACTGGCCCCACAGACCACCACTAGCCTTAATTGCACGCTTTTTGTCCACTCACGCGCAAGCCAGTAGAAACTTCCGGACTGGTCGCCCATCCCAGTACTACTCCAAGCTGAGCACGCTTAACTATGGAGTTCTTTAGTGATGGGCTCCCGAAAAAGGAGGTGCACCTTTGTGATATGGGTAGTCCAATCATTCCTTTAAGATCATGTTATCCTAGGCCTCAAACTTGGGATGTTACAATCTCCCCCACTTAGACTCTTGACGTCCTCATCAAGGCTCAACTATATGACGTCATAATCTGACCCCATTTCAGTGCAGACCCACCATGGCCCACGGACACCCAGCTCCCGTCCACGGCTACCAGCGCAAGGGCAGATCCATCTCATCTCTATGGATAGCCCTTTCCAACTTTCCTGGACCACACGGCTCAAGACTGGCATGCCACATGCCCATGTGGGCCCCACCTACTGGAGGGGTTATGGCTTTGATACCATTTGTAACGCCCAGACCCACTGCCCAAGGGTTCAATGGATGAGATGTACATCACTAATGAATGTTTAGTCTTTTCCTCAAGATATATGAAAGAGAATGAAATTAGTTCTCATCAGCCATGATACAATGATATAAGAGAAACAATAACTGTAATGCCCGGACCCACTGCCCAAGGCTCTAGTAGAGTTTCAGGAATGATGACTGGCCCCATAGACCACCACTAGCCTTAATTGCACACTTTTTGTCCACTCACGCGCAAGCCAAGAGAAACTTCCTGACTGGTCACCCATCCCAGTACTACTCCAAGCTGAGCATGCTTAACTATGGAGTTCTTTAGTGATGGGCTCCCGAAAAAGGAGGTGCACCTTTGTGATATGGGTAGTCCAATCATTCCTTTAAGATCATGTTATCCTAGGCCTCAAACTTGGGATGTTACAATCTCCCCCACTTAGACTCTTGACGTCCTCATCAAGGCTCAACTATATGATGTCATAATCTGACCCCATTTCAGTGCAGACCCACCATGGCCCACGGACACCCAGCTCCCATCCACGGCTACCAGCGCAAGGGCGGCTCCATCTCATCTCTACGGATAGCCCTTTCCAACTTGCCTGGACCGCACGGCTCAAGACCGGCATGCCACATGCCCATGTGGGGCCCACCTACTGGAGGGGTTATGGCTTTGATACCATTTGTAACGCCCATACCCACTGCCGAAGGATCTAGTAGATTTTCAGGAATGATGACTGGCCCCACAGACCACCACTAGCCTTAACTGCACGCTTTTTGTCCACTCACGCGCAAGCCAGGAGAAACTTCCCGACTGGTCACCCATCCCAGTACTACTCCAAGCAGAGCACGCTTAACTATGGAGTTCTTTAGTGATGGGCTCCCGAAAAAGGAGGTGCACCTTTGTGATATGGGTAGTCCAATCATTCCTTTAAGATCATGTTATCCTAGGCCTCAAACCTGGGATGTTACAATAACGTCATCACAATTGTCAATTTTTAAGCAAATTGGAAAATCGTTATCAGCAGGAACCATCAATAGCCTTAGTGTTACCGAATGGTTACAAGTGCAAAAGTATATTCTGGAAAATTGTGATGTTATATTACCATTTATAAGGTAACTTAGTTCAATTTTTAGTCTTAGATTATTATTTTATCAATTATACTGTTATACTAGTCATTCATGTTATTTTAGAGAGCACAAACAACTTATCCAAGAATTGGGTGTCGACAATATCAGTGTGGTACATGAGAAGTTCTTCTTGGAATGGTTGGAGAGTCATGTGAGTATTAATTTTAATCACTCCAACTACTTGTGAAACTAAAATGATGTTTATATGAATTTTAAATTATCTATTTTTCTAGGTGTTTCAATTGCATAAAGAGGGTAAGGTGGATGATGAACTTCTAATCTCAGTTCATGGACCTGATAAGGAGGCTTCATTTTATACTGGTTTAGACATTAATAGATTCAGATTTCAAAATCAGTACCGTGACCAAAGGTTGACAACACAAAATAGTGGTGTTGTAGTCAAAGTGGAGACATAAAATGAACCCTTTTTTATTATGATGTTTTGGATGAAATTTTGGAGTTGACTTACACTGGTGGAAGACGAGTTCACATTTTTATATGTGAATGGTGGGACATGCATGATACACAAAGAGGCTTTGTGCGAGATAAATATGGATTTATTAGTGTAAAAATGAAGCGTAAACTGAAAACCAATGAACCATTTGTTTTAGCATTTCAAGTGGAGCAATGCTTCTATGTTAATGATCTTTCTAGAAAGAATTGAGCTTTTGTTATTAACGCATCACCACGTGACTTCTACAACATGGGACATGAGAATGAAGGAGATGAAGTTGTTCTTGAAACTGAAAAAGTATTTCAAGAACATGAGTCTAATACAAATATGACTTCATCATTTCCATTAGATGCATTTGAAATTTGTAACTGGAAGAGGCTTGATGTTGTGAAATCCTTATCCATGGAAGATGCTAAGAAACATGGATGGCTAGATAAAGATGGAAATCATTCTTGGGAATCGACTACTTGAATATGTTATGTTCAAAAAATTTCTAGTAATCAATTCATTGATTTTTAAGTTTTTTGGAATTTTTGAATCTGTTATAAACCACATTTGACATTAAATTATTTTCAAGTGATTTTAAATATTTTATTTTGATTTCATCAAAAAGTTCAAAATCGATATTTTAAATATAAATCAATACATTTTAGATATATGCTTACAATGAATTTCTTGAGACACGTAGGAAACATGGTCAATCTATATACTGGAAGAAATAAATTTGCAGGTAATCGGGAGGTTCTTGTGGCAAACCGTTGTAGCAAAAATCAAAGTAAGTAGTATAATATTATCAATCTGAAAGGTGTTTGCTATGGCCAACTATTGTGTTAACTCAATATCACTTTTACATTTTTTACAAATCCTTTAAAGAAGGGAAATGCTAGTACAACAGTGGCCCAAACTGGTCATGGTAGAAGAATGGAACAACAAATGATTGGGGAACATGGTATATATTTTATAATCAGAAATTGTTTTATGCTAATGAGGTAGTATTCTTCTAGGGAGTTATTTTTCAGATCAAATTGAATTTTAAATATACTTTAGAGCTTCAACATAAGGGAGATAGATCCATCCAAGAATCTGAAAATGGTGTTCCAGATGCCAAGGGAGATGATTTTATGTTGTATTTACAGAACTATGGAGATATTTTGAAGAAAGAACTACACCAAGGTCATGATTATTATTTGATTATATTATTTTTGTGTATAAAAACATAAATAGAGCTAATAAATGTAGAAAATATTGTAGATTAAATTTAATTAATAAGCTGAAATAGATTTGTCCCTGCTGAAAATTTTTGGTTGATTCTACAAACCAATAAATTCTATTTCTGTTAGATTTACTTTCCCCACTACTCTGACACTAATAATTTTTGCACTTCTAAAAAACTAATTCTATTTAGGACCGAGTCATGCCACTTAGGGGAGACAATCAGACATGACAAGTCAAATTTATCGGCCTGAAGAGACTAATGTTGATAGTTTGAAATTTGGTATGTGTCTAAGTAATATTCAACTAATAAGTAACATTTGCCTATGAATTATTTAGTAATTATTTTCAAGAATGTAGTGCATTTCAGCAACAAAATTTACTATTCACATCAACTTGCATTTTCAGGATTTTTGCAAGACAGTACATGGGCATTGAATGATGAGGAACCTTATCTAAGTGACATGTAGCGTGAAGAAGTGACTCACATTAGAGATACTAATACTGAAAGCTATATGGAGGAGGATGGTGTTTCAATATGGAGGAAAAATACGGGCAAGAGGATCTTGGGGCCTCAAGTTATAAATCTGCCCAAAGAGAATCCCGATAAAAATTAATCTTTGATAAGTATAACTTTTGAAATAGTACCCTTTATACCCTCAAATGTTTTATAAATTCTTCTTGCTTAAAGTGCAGTTAGTTTGAATGACAAGGTTTTTCGTGCATATAAACTTCATGGTTTAGCTGTTATGAATAAAAAAAATAGGTGCACAACCTGGTGAGGATCTTCATTTGTATGATTTGTTCCAGGAACCCACCTCAGATGTACAACCTAGAGAGGATCGATGTAAAATATATGCATAACTATATACATGTGTTATATTATGTATTTATATGTAGTGATAAAGTTTCAATTATATTTCAGCCTTTCAACATGATGAACAAGATTTCATCACAGATACAATCCCGACAGGTAGAAAATTATATTTTCTCATGGCATGTGTTATATTATGTATTTTTATGTGGTGATAAATTTCTTATTATATGATAGATTTTCAAGAAGAAGAACATGATTTCACCATGGATACACAACATGAACATTTTGTGGGCAGCGATGATTTTGGACTACGGGAGATAAATATCCGTAAGAGGCCTTAATGGTTGCAGACCATTCATACACTACTACAGAAATAGCATTCAGTGACACTTTTCTGGGCGTCGGTTATTAAGGAAAACCGACGCCTTCTATGTTAGGCGTCGGTTGTTTACGAAAACCGACGTCTATATTCGAAGACCAGCCAGACACGGGTACCGCTTTGTCTTCAGCGTCGGTTGTTTATAACAAACCGACGATTAAAGTCGCCCGCAAAATCCATATTTCGATAAAAAAAAATAGTGTCATTAGCAGCGTCGGTTATTTAGGTAGAAACCGACGCCTATGTGCGATGAAAATTTGCGCGAAAAGTGTCACCTTCAGCGTCGGTTATTCAAGGATAACCGACGCTGAAGGTGGTTCCCGCCAAACAATTTCATGAAAATATCGTCCAATTGGACGTCGGTTTTTTCAAACAACCGACGCTAAAGATGTGTAGGCGTCGGTTGTTTTAAACAACCGACGCTATTTGGGAACTTCATAACCCTCGATCGCCCGACTCTTCCCCTTTCTTCTGTTTCATTGCGAGCGATTTCCCTATTTCTTCTTCAGCTCCCCTTCTCCGGCGATTTCTTCTTCAGCTCCCCTTCTCCGGCGCCCCCTTCTCCGCCACCACTCCTGCTCGCCGCCGCTCCTGCCGCCGTTGGACACCAGCTCTGCGTCGCCGCCACCGCCGCCGCCTGCTCGCCGCCGCTCCTGCTCCTACTGCTGCGCTCTGAAGTCTCCTGCTCCGTCGCCTGCTCGCCACCGCCTGCTCGCCTGCACCGCCGTCGCCTGCTCGCCGCCGCGCACTGCTGCTCTCCTCGCCGCACACAGTTGCTCTCCTCTCCTCGCCGCCGGTGGCTTCTTTGGGGTAGGTCTCTGCTCAGGCCACGCCACTGCTCTCTAGGCTAGGCATTCCTCCTATTCCCTCAAGGTACTGCTTTCTTCCTCCTTCCTTCCTCCACGCCGCTGCTCAGGCCAACTAGGGGAAGTAACATTTGTCTGCATCAAAGACACCTCCTTGGGCTTTATTCTCAACAATTCTTAGAACAAGTAATAAATCATAAGCATATATACGTATATGGGTTCCCTTTAGGTCTTCATAATGTATTTATATTCAGTTTATAGTTACCATTGCATACATTGTTGTTTGAACCTTATGATGGACTTTTGGATTGCAAATGACTGGGATTTTCCTAGTGAATGTTCTAAATTTGTAGGCCCAATCTAGATTAAATTGAGAGCTCATTCTCTCCTTATATTGGCAAGGTGCGGCAAAAATAATTCCACAAGTGATTCAAATCTCCTATCCCACACTTTACCCATCTTTGTCATGCCTCATTACCAGGGTTAGTGTCATGCTAATCCATTGATATTCATATACGGAGTGACCCTGAGTTTATTGAAATATATCACGAGATTGTGGGTCATCTATGAAGATACCCTTGTAGTGCATTATGTGTGATTTTATAGCAAACAATTATATAAGATTTTATTCTAGATTTAATCAAACCCATTGTGCAATAATCATTCCCCACGAGCATACATGTCTTATTGCAATATATTTTTATGTGATCCCAACATATTAAATTGAATTAGAATGATTTCATGAATTATAGGGTTTTAAAGTTGATAAACATGTACATGCGGAAATAGGGTTATTAAACCAATGGTTATAACATAGTATGATCTTAATCTGATCTGGATGTTCATAATAATGTAGTATGTTAAATATGATGATTAGGGATACATATAATGTCTAGTAAAGATTCCTAGACCTTTTGTTTGAAACTATTGATTTCTTGATTTATTATTTAATAATGCTCTGTTGATTAGGATTAACCATGTTGCCTGTAGTTTATAGACAATTATTATATATAAGAATGACAACACATGTATATGTTGGCCTAGAAACCCGTCCAAGATTTACTCATTAGGAGTAAATCTTGGATAGTCCCTGGTTTGGGACTGTTCTTGAACACCTAATCTTACTTAGGATGTAAGTGTATAATGTGTATTGGGTTTTTGAGAAACTTTCAGTAGCATTTCCCCGTTTGTTCTCTAAGTACATATGTACTTAGAGAACAGCGGGGAAATGCTGCCGAAATTTTCTTGAAAACCAAATACGCATTATACACTTACTAGTGAGATTAGGTGTTCAAGGATGGGATAGGTGGTACACATTTATTACATATAAGAATGACATCAAATGTGTTTTTTGGCCTAGAAACCCGTCCAAGATTGACTCATTAGGAGTAAATCTTGGATAGTCCCCGGTTTGGGACTGTTCTTGAACACCTAATCTCACTTAGGATGTAAGTGTATAATGTGTATTGGGTTTTCGAGAAAATTTTGGTAGCATTTCCCCGTTTGTTCTCTAGGTACATATGTACTTAGAGAACAGCGGGGAAATGCTGCCGAAATTTTCTCGAAAACCCAATACACATTATACACTTACTAGTGAGATTAGGTGTTCAAGGATGGGATAGGTGGTACACATTTATTATATATAAGAATGACATCACATGTGTTTGTTGGCCTAGAATGTGAACAATCATTGTTTTTTATATTACTTGTACATTGGTATAAATTAGAATGAACAATCACTAAATTATATACTGTTTGTATGGAATCCGGCTTCATTGTAGATATCTATTATTGTTGGCCTAGAAACCCGTCCAAGATTGACTCATTAGGAGTAAATCTTGGATAGTCCCCGGTTTGGGACTGTTCTTGAACACCTAATCTCACTTAGGATGTAAGTGTATAATGTGTATTGGGTTTTCGAGAAAATTTTGGTAGCATTTCCCCGTTTGTTCTCTAAGTACATATGTACTTAGAGAACATCGGGGAAATGCTGCCGAAATTTTCTCAAAAACCCAATACACATTATACACTTACTAGTGAGATTAGGTGTTCAAGGATGGGATAGGTGGTACACATTTATTATATACTAGGGAAATGCTGCCTAATCTTTTCCTAATATATACTTGTTTCCTAATATATACTTGTTTCCTCTGATCATAGAATGGATAGATCATGGATGTCCATTTGTAATCGTTGCACCCCAGAGTTTATATCTCGTCTTGATCAGTTTATTAGATTTGCCGAGGAACATAGGAAAAAACCTACAGATAGGTTCTACTGTCCATGTAGGCATTGCGGTAACAACTTGAAAGTCAACACTGTTGAGGAAATCAAAAGTCATGTCATGTGCAACGGGATTGTACAAGGCTATACAGAATGGCACTGGCATGCAGAGATTTCAAAATAAAAACCAGTAGATGTCGATAGCAGTGCTTGGGTGGAAGAAGAAATTGCCTCTGATGACGTAAATGTGAACGAACCAGTTCCAGCAGACATCGTTGATGCGATGCTGGATAGTTGTAGGGTAGAGCACACCGATCCACCTCCTATCTTTACAAACATTGTGCATGATGCTGAGATACCGTTATACACAGGCTGTGCTAAGTTTACGAAGCTTAGCGCTGTGTTGAGATTGTATAAGTTGAAAACTAACAATAGATGGAGCGACAAAAGCTTCACTTCATTGTTGACTTTGTTGAAAGAAATTCTTCCTGAAGGAAACAAGCTTCCAATCTCAACATACCAGGTAAAGAAAATGTTGTGCCCAATGGGAATGGAGGCCAAGAAGATACACGCATGCCCGAATGATTGTGTATTATTTCAAAAGGACTATGTAGATTTGAAAGATTGTCCAAAATGTGGTGCGTCATGGTATAAATTGACGACTTCGGGGGAGTCCAAAACTGGTTCTCCTGCCAAGGTGTTGTGGTATCTACCTATAATATCACAGTTTCAACGCTTGTTTGCAAATCTGAAAGATGCGAAGAATTTGAGGTGGCATGCAGATGTTAAGAAAAATAATGATGGGATCCTACGACATGCATCTGATTCCCCACAGTGGAAGAAGATTGATCTATTGTACCCTAAATTTGGTGAAGAAGATAGGAATCTAAGACTTGGGCTTTGTACAGATGGGATGAATCCGTACGGGACATTGAGCAGCCAACATAGCACTTGGCCAGTCATGCTTGTTATATACAATCTTCCTCCTTGGATGTGTATGAAAAATAAGTATGTTATGTTGTCATTGTTGATATCGGGCCCTAAACAACCCGGAAATGATATCGATGTTTATCTTGAACCTTTGATTGATGACTTAAAGAAACTTTGGGCTGAAGGTGTGATGACCTATGATGCTTCAGCAAGAGAGACATTTCGTTTGCACGCTATGTTGTTTTGCACTATTAATGACTTTCCAGCATATGGGAATTTGTCTGGATATAGTGTCAAAGGAGCTAAAGTGTGTCCTATATGTGAAGAAAACACTGATTCAATAAGACTAAAACATGGCGGCAAGACTGTATATCTTGGTCATCGAAGGTTTCTTTCAAAATTCCATGCGTATCGTAGGAAGCGCAAAGCATTCAATGGATGGAATGATGAACGGAGTGCACCTAAACCTATACCAGGGGATGTTGTTTATGAAAGAGTAAAAGACATTGTCAATGAATTTGGTAAGAAATCACAATGTAGTATGGCCACACGGAGTGACAATTCTTCATTCAAGAAGAAGTCAATATTTTGGGATCTTCCTTATTGGAGTTCTTTGACAGTCAGGCATTGTATCGATGTAATGCACGTTGAGAAAAATGTCTGTGATAGCATCATTGGTACTCTATTAAATATACCAGGTAAGACTAAAGATGGGATAAAATCCAGACTGGACCTACATGAAATGGGAATAAGGTCAGAATTAACAGAATTACGTGAAATGGGTAATAAAAGAACATACTTACCTCCCGCTTGTTACACGCTGTCTAGAAAGGAGAAGAAAACTTTTTGTGAATGCTTGGTAAATGTTAAGGTGCCACATGGTTACTCATCCAACATCCGTAGATTGGTATCAATGAAAGATCTGAAGTTGATAGGTCTTAAATCTCATGATTGTCACACTCTAATGCAAAAAATATTGCCCGTGGCAATTCGATCTATATTGTCGAAGCATGTAAGGTTTGCAATTACCAGACTTTGTTTCTTTTTCAACAGTCTATGCAGCAAAGTTATTGACCCTGATACTCTCGATAATTTGCAAAGAGAAGTGATTGTTACCCTATGTCAGCTTGAGATGTATTTCCCTCCTTTGTTCTTTGATATCATGGTACATCTTGTTGTCCACTTGACTAGGGAAGTGAAAATGTTGGGACCAGTTTTCTTGCATTGGATGTATCCCTTTGAACGATACATGAGCGTTTTTAAAGGTGATGTTCGAAACCGTTATCGGCCTGAAGGGAGTATTATTGAAGGTTATGTGGCGAGAGAGGTTATGGATTTTTGCAATGACTTTCTCAGTGGTAATGACACTCCTGATAATGACAAGAATATTGAGGAGGGCAAAGGAATTTTGGGATCACGGGTGAAAGTAATCAGCCGTGAGCAGTTGGAACAAGCTCACTTGTATATTTTACACAATATGGACGAAGTGAGTGTTTATATCGAGGAACATACCAATTTCATAAAGAGACAACATCCTCGAGCAAGTTCAATGTGGCTTGCTAGAGAGCATAATAAGACTTTTACTAAGTGGTTTGAAGATAAAGTCTTACATCAACTATCTCAAACACCAAATGATATTACAGAAACTATCAAATGCCTCGCCTTTAAACCAAAATCGAATGTTATGTCTTATGAAGGGTTTGACATTAATGGATTCACATATTACACAAAGCGCCAAGATGATAAGAGTGTCGTCCAAAATAGTGGGGTCACTCTTCAAGCGTCGACTATGTACTTTGCAAGTGCAAAGGATAAGAGTCCACGTGAAGCTAAAATGTCATATTACGGTGTCATTGAGGACATTTGGGAGTTTGACTACATAGATTTCAAAATTCCGCTCTTTAAATGTAATTGGGTTGATAACACCAAAGGAGTTATAGTGGATGAATTGGGTTTCACTTTGGTGAACTTTGAAAAGATTGGCGAGAAGGGTGAACCATTCATATTGGCATCACAGGCGAAACAAATATTCTATATCGATGATCCTGTGAATGATAAATGGTCGGTTGTTCTTCATGGTAAAAGACAGTTCATTGAAGATCCTATAGATGAAGAAGAGTACTATGATAAGTATGATGACTCCAGTCCATTCTCAGTTGGGTTGCCAACTCCACAAAATATTGAAGCTAATGATGACTTATATGTGCGCGGAGATCACAATGAAGGATTGTTAATTGATAAAAGATCACAATTTTAGAGACATGTATGTTTATACAAATGCTAAATGTTTGCCTTTTTCTAGTTAATACAAATGCTAAATGTTTGCCTTTTTCTAGTTAATACAAATGCTAAATGTTTGCCTTTTTCTAGTTAATAGAAATGCTAAATGTTTGCCTTTTTAATGACATTTTCAGATGGCTGACCATGATGAGCATGATGTCCATGATGAGCATGAAGTCCATGATGAGCATGCTGTCCATGACGAGCATGGCGAGGATACTAATGTAAGTTCTAAAAACATATCCTGTATTTCTATAAAATTCATTATCTTCTAGTTATGTCATATATCCTATATTTCTATATTGGGCTAAGTTAGTGTGTTTTATTTTTGTCAAATTTTAGGTTGATGCACCTGTACCCACTGAAGCACTGGAGCAACTTGATGCGCAACACCAGACACTTAACAAGAAAAGGGGCATCACTCTGTTGAAGAAGTTATTAGCGCTAAGTGGTAGTGGATCCAAATTGGTGGTGGAGTTTGATAATGGAGGAAATCCAATTGGAGTGAACCGCAATAATTTTGTGAACTATCTTGGGTGTACCACTCGGAGCCATTGTGGTGTTAAGTATGACAATTGGCATAAAGTTCCTCAAGGGAAAAAAGACTTGATATGGAAGGATTTATGCGTGAGTTATTATTATTTGCAATTCTATTTTGTAGATTACAAATTCTATTATTTGCAATTCTATTTTGGATACTAGTTAATAACATTTCTATTTTACAGAATCTGTTTGCATTGGATGAGAAGTTGCATCGTAAAAATGTGATGCAACGTGCTGGAAAGATGCTTAGGAATTATAGGACAAATCTGAATAGAGAATACATAAAAGAGGGTGATAAGAAGAAGAAGTCAGCCCTTGAACAATGGAACTTCTTGGACAAAGAAGATTGGGACAATTTTGTTGCTTCAAGAAAATCTGAAGAATTCAAGGTATTAGGCGTCACTCCTAATTTAATTAATATACATTGTATTCACCTATTCAAGATTAGCATTTAGTGCTACTAACCAAATCATTAATGTGCATACTAACTAGGCCCTCAGTGACGCACAAAAAGCAAGGCGTGCACTGAATGTGTATGACCACACTATGGGTCCAAAAGGCTATGCAAGCGTTCGCCAAAGACTACAGGCGGAGTCTGCGGCTACTCAGGAGTCTGCTCCTACTCAGGAGTCTGCCACACCCATGCCTCGCCATGATATCTGGATAGCTGGCAGGCAAAACAAGAAGGGTGAAATAAAGAAGCCTGTAACTGCTGAGGCGGCTGCAAAAATGGTAAAATACAACTCTTAGAGAAATCGTTTGAATATTGATTATTTGTGGTGTTAACTTACCAATTTCTGTTTATGGTGATTAGCGGGAGCTGCACGAGTAGAGGAAACAAGGCACGTTCATCCCTCAGGGCACAAGGGATGAATTGACAGTTGCTCTGGGTAACCCAGAGCATCCTGGACGTGTTAGAGGTGTCGGCGCTGGTGTTGGCATCAAAGCATTCTTTGGGCCATCCCAGCGCAAACCCAGAGCGGGACTTTCTCAAGAAGAGGTAACCTATTCTTTTTTTAGAATGTTACTGCAAAAGGAAATTCATTAATAAGAAGCTAATGTTTCTTTTATCCATGTATAGGAGAATAAGAGAGTTGAGGATTTAGTTGCTAAGAAGATCAACGATGTAGTTGCTGAGAAGGTCAAGGAAGAATTGCTGCGGTGGCAGGCATCTCAGGCTTCCAATACGCCTATGGCGACCCACTCTTCTCCTGATGCACAGACTGCGAGTAATCCTGGAGACCCATCGCCTAGCACGTCTGCTGTAAGTATTGTTTATGGCATTGTAGTTAGTCTTTTCAAGTTGTTATGTTTTCAAGATGATATGTATATATGTATAATATTCTTTACGTAAATTTGTAGGCATTGAAGCCATGCCGCTTAAGAATGCAAGACTACGTTGTTGCAGAGGCACAAGCTTACCCGTCCCTTCCTGGGGAAAGGTTTCACCGGACTCCAATGCCACAGGGCTATGTTCGTGTGGGCCCATTACATGTGTTACCCGATTGGAGGGAAGTTGCGTTGCCATATGCCCACCCAGATATTGATACACTTGGTGAGGCAGAAGGCGGGGTGATATTGTGGCCCAAAGCAGATGTCGTCTACACGACTGAAATTGCAAGATAAATTTACATTGATTTAGACTGTTAATGTGTATATATGATGTCAACTGATCTGAAATTATATGTACAGGTTAAAAAGAAGACACCAGGAGCACCTAGGCCTCCACTGCCACTTCCCGCATTACCCGATTGGGTTCCAACTGACCTAACATACCCGTTAGGTCCTACTTGTAGGGGAATGGCATGTCGGCTATGGGCACATAATGTACATTGCCCTATAATTATTTCTTTAGATGCAGATTATGCAGGTCAATCATACGATAGCTCTTTATTTATACAAGATATTATTGAGCTGTTTATGTATGATTGGCTGAATACATCAATGATAGAGACATGGATAAGGTGAGATCTTGTTTATACATCCATATACCTTGTGTAAGATCCGGTGATCTGGTTTCTTATATATTAATGCATACGCCTATATGTTTTGCAGCTACCTAGTCGAAGATCATTGCAAACAATTTGCATTTGATCATGTGGGATTTTTGATTCCATCATTGATTAGTTTGGTAGCTAAAGACCCTGATAATGTTCAACAATATTGTATAGATGCTTTTACAATTTTTGGTCAGCAAAAGAAGACGATAATAATAGCTCCATTCAATGTCAAGTAAGTTTACTTTATTTATAATTTGGACTTAAGAAAATTCCATTTTTATTTTGCATTTTGAGTTATTAATTGTTAACTTCTTACTTCTAGCGGTAGACATTGGGAGTTACTAGTTATTGTCCCCAGGACATTCACTGTTTATTATCTAGATCCTGCGGGGAGTACATTGAACACTAAAATTGGACACGTAATGAGAATGCCATTATTCTGGTGAGAAATATTTCATTTTTATATCCGTTAACATCTTTTATTACATTACTATTTACTTATGCAATTTATTGTATTATATTAACATATAGGGGTTTAGATGCATTCAAAAAGGCTGGAGGAACGGTCCCAAGGAAAAAGAACCAGCCAATAAATTGGAAGAACGTACAAGTAAGTTCCCGACTCGAATATATATATTATTGATGTGAATTGTGCTTAGTTGTATTATTTTGTATGTTTCAATTTATAGTGTGCTACACAAGACAATGGCTGGGCATGTGCATACTATGTGATGCGATTTATGCAGATGATTATCAAATATGCCACATTGGACATCGATACCATACATGAGGTATTATATATACTTTCATTAGTTAGTATGCAATATATCAATCTTATCTTATTTTTATATTATTACTTATATATATACATCATTCTCTTTGCAGGTGTTTAAAACTGACAACACTACAGGTAAACGCTTAAAAAATATACATGCTCCATATACGATGGAAGCATTAAATGAAGTAAGAGAAGAATGGGCAAAAGCCATACATGCAGTGGCAACTGTAAGATATAATTGGGATGTTGATAGCGATAATGAATGATACTTTGTAAATGAATATTTCTGAATGTTAATACATGTATTTGAATGTTTCTATATGTGTGAATGTGAGAATTGAATTTATGTCTGAATGTATGTACTTGTGTGAAATTTTGCTTATGACTTTTGCAGGTTTGCGGCCTGTTTGTAGGTTGATATCAATGGATGTCGTAAACCTGCAGTTTAGTTACTGAACTGCAGGTTCTCATCCTGCTGACCAGCCACAGCAGGCCTGCAAACTGATATGAAAAAAAAAACAAATAGGCGTCGGTTATTTATAAAAACCGTCAGCAAAGATCTACAACGTCGGTTATTTATAGATAACTGACGCCTTATGTGGCCAAAGCAGTCCTCGAAATGGCGTCGGATATACGTATCAAACCGACGCCTATTTAAATTAGAGGCGTCGGTCTTTTGGTATATAACCGACGCCAAAAGTGTTCGCGCCACAAAAAATGGCATCATTTAGGACACTTTATGCGTCGGTTATCTACTAAAAGACCGACGCTATAAGTAGAATAGGCGTCGGTCCGTTAGTAAATAACCGACGCAGAAAGTGCCCTAGCTGACGCCGTTTTATGTGGCGCGAACCCCTTTGGCGTCGGTTATCGACTAAACGACCGACGTCGATAGTTTAAATAGGCGTCGGTTAAACAACCGACACCGAAGTGTTCGACCTTTAGCGGCGCCCGCATAGGCGTCGGTCGAAAACCGACGCCAAATGGGGTTGAACGACCGACGCCAAAGGCCACTTCTGTAGTAGTGATAGTCAATCATAGCAAGATGCTAATCCAAATCATGTCGTGGAAGGGGAAAATATTAACATTGGGAAAAGTACTTATATTTTCTCATATGTTTGTAGGTTAATATAAACGAAATACCTATAATTTGTTTTCCATGTCTTAGAACAACCCAGAAAATATAGGGTTAGAGGGAAAGTAAAAAACTTATGTTTGAGGAGCATCAGAACAAATGCTAAAATAAAGATAGAATTCAACAGTGATGGTAGTCTGATAGATAGAGATGGAAGTTGACTTCTAGCAAGTCAGATTGGAGCTATTGTTTGGAACTCGTTAAATTCACCACGTAGTTATTCAAGATGGGATCGCGTTCCAGTGGAAAAGAAGGGAAAAATGCTACAAATGATCTAGGTTTGATTTAATTAGCATAAATTTGTATTCTATATTAGAGAAGTTCCATTGACTATATTTTATTAACACAATTCCAGGATCATTTTATTATTTATGATAATGAGTTATTACCTAAGGAAAATAATTTAAGGACGTGTTTCATATATCAATCTTTGGTAAAGGCGTGGCATGATTTTAAGGGTGAACTATTTAAACTCTATGAAAAGTACGCCACTGACAATGAAGCTCTAAAAAATTGTCCTTCATATGTTACAAAACCTGATTGGGAGTTTCTTATTAAAAAATATTGGAAACGTGACTACTTTTAGGTACATATTAGATAAACATTAGCTATCATTCATTATGTTGGCTATGTTATTTAATTTGTCACTTAATTTCTTTCTTGCCCATTCTCAAGGCTGCTAGTACTCATAACAAAATCAGTCGTTCTAAGAAGTCAATGCTTCATTGCACCGGGAGAACTCGATTTAGTGTTGTAGAACATGAAGATGTAAGAAATATGATATGTTTTTCATAGTTGTACTAGTGTAAGGGTATATTTAAGAAATCATAATCTAGAATTACATCATATTTCAGGCCACCAAAAATAATGGGATCACACCAAGTTGAGTGAGGATGTTTGAGTTGACTCGAACATGAAAAGATAAGAAGCTCGTAGATGTTGTTGCTGAAGAAAAAATGGTATGGTTTTTTATATGTAATATTGTCCAACCTGCTAAATAATGACTATGTAATAGTCATATTAATATTTTTATTGTTTTTTTAGGCTCAGATTAAGGAATAAGTGTCTCAACGTGAAGAAGGAACATTTCATATAAGTGATGAAGAAATTTGTTTGAGGATCTTTGGACCTGACAGATCATGCCATATACGTATGCGAGGTAGTTCTGTGGGGGGCCCACTTTTACATAAAAATCCTACTCATATCAAAGAAATAGAGAAATACAAGAAACAAATAGAGGATGCACGAGTTCTACTAGAATAGGAAGAAAAGATAGTGCATGATGCACGGGCTAGGGCGGAAGAAGCCAATGAGAATGCCGATAAAGCTCACAAATGCATTAGAAACTTATATGCTATTCTACGGTCTAGAAAGGATGCAGATTGGATGGATGTCGATGAGGTACATATTATTGTATAAAACATTTATGAAATACACATGGAGGTTCTTGTTTAGAATAATAATACCATTTAATTGCAGGTTTTGGAGCATAATGAGAATACATAAATCCAAAATTTGGATTGAAGACATATTTTATATTTGTGCAACCAACAAGCATTTGGATTTCTAGATTATTAAGTTTTTTATTATTTGTCTATATAAAAGTGTAGAGAGGAAAATCTAATTCTTGTTTAGTGCTAGAGATGTTGTCGTCTTCTAGCTAGATAGGTTTTTCTTTGTTATGTATTTTCACATATTTCTATTATTGTGAGTAATTTCCTTCTTATTTGAGCTATGTTGAAGACTTTTTTCAGTCAGGGTTTGTGATTGAATTCTAGACCAATTTTTTTGTCTTTCCTATCTTATTGATAATGCGGGGGTTGTGCCTTGATGGTTCCTTAAGGATGTACTGATTTCAATAAAATCTTATCTATACATATTCTATACTATTATAAAGTATGAATTTATTTATAATATGTATTTATTCATAAACATTTGGGTTTTGTTTTCTTATAACTCTAGCTCGAGGTCATAGATTTTTTTTGTCATGCTTATCCTTGTTGGTTGTAGAAAGATTGTTTATACTATTTTCTCATTTGGTTCATTGGGATGACTTCTAAATTTTAAGAGGTGACTACACACTGTTATTGATGATTGATATATGCCATGTTTAGTTTCTAAATGTGTCCTTTCTTGTTGTTATGTTCTTCAAACATTATTCAGTATGAAGAATGAAGATTATGTGATTAGCTATTCTCTAATGTTAAGTGCATGTTGGCTTTGAAAGATAGTGCAATCCTCGAGGTAAGTAGTATTTTATTGATTAGATTTTGGGTTGATTCATTATCTTTGTTAGAAGGTCAAAACCATTATGTACAACACTTGGTCTTTATGTTTCCTGGTATATTTATTAGATTGTTGTATAACACAACCTAGATAGTGGAGGATCTGTTATAAGGGCATGTACATATTTTGGGTTTCCTTTTCTTATAGCTCTAGGTTGAGGTGTTAGTTATTTTTTTTCTCCTGCTACTACTTGTTATATGTGGCAAAGCTAGCTGTAGTGGTTTCTCCTTTGTGTCATTGTGATTCTTCTCAATTTCCTGAGAAATATGTCTACTAGATGTGTGATTAGTAGTTTATCTTCTGATTGGGATGATTCTCTAATTTGTTAGCTATAATTTGTTTTCCTTGTGTTGGGAATGATTTTATGTTGTTTTCCATTCTTAGTTTCTATTTAATTGTTTCTTATTATGTTGGGATTAAGCCTATACAGTTCATGGAAGGCTAGTGCCTACCTTCTGTTCAATTTTTCGACATGGTTTTTTGATTTCATCTCAGTCTTGTCTATATAGGTGATTAGTAATTATGCAATTATGTTGATTGCCAAGGTACTATTCACAATCCTACCTTGCTTATGCAACATTTGTTACACTATGAAAATAATGAAAGTCAACCTACAATATATGCAGACAATCAATCCTACAAGGTTAGCACAAAATCTCAAATTCTGCCTATTTGTTTGAATTTGAAATTTTCCATTCCAAACTAAATGTTTAAGTTAGATAGCAATAAATGTGGTTTCCATTAAGTATATGGATCTAATAGATAAGAAATTATGTATGTATGAAACATAAGGCAACAATTTTTATATGCTGCTACTGATTTCATAGAGGTTTTGAAGATAGGAAGTGTCTTAGTGGTGCCTCTAATTCATTTGTTCTTCTATTTTCTATGCACAGATCCAAGAGATCAGATCTAACTCAATGGAAGAACTTCCTATAGAATGAGCATATGTATAAATATCTTTAGGAATTCAATTTGACAAGAGGAATGGGGATTTGTACGTTGTTGATGCTTAATTTGGGCTTCTCAAGGTTGGTTACATTGTGGACAGGTTTCTCAGTTCACTATAAAAGTCAAAGGTTTACGCTTCAAACTTCAGCAGTGACTCAGACAACATTGGATAATCTAGGGAACAATTACTTCACCAACAACAAACATTACTAGTGAAGGTATGATATGAGCACCGCTAGTTTTGTTATTTTTGTTGGCATGGAGTTTCTTTGTTACTTCATTAGATTTTTTGGTGGTGATTCTCCTGTGTGTTTGTCAGGAACTGCATGCAATTTGTGTTCACCACTAAGTATTTTGGGAGGCTGTTGAAGTATGGCTCCATTACAAAGAAAACCAGACTTAAAAATGAATGGTTGTTAGCCACCTTTTTTTGGATTACATAACTCAGAGACTTGTTCTATGAAAACAAGCAATGGAGGCAAAGTATAGTAGAAAGAAAAACCAAGGTATTCCAGTAACCTAAAAATTCATGATGAGAAACTGGAGTGGATGATCTTTATATTTTTTACCATTACCTGGTGTTGGGATATGTAGGAATGTACCAATAAGGTCCATGTGATATTCTACCTCTAAAATGCGACTTTAACAAAAAAATCATTCTAAATTGTAGGCACTAATTTGTAGAATACAGTCCAACCCATTGTCCTCTTTCAAAGGTTTACTAAAATAGATTGCACTGTGCTATGATTGAGCCACAATGGAGGAAATTAGAGTAGATACTGAGCTTGCTACTGCTTTTGAAGCTTGCTTGTAGAATGAGCTATGAGAATGAAAATGTGGTATGCATATGTTTATTGAACTTGGCTATATTATATTTATTTTTAAATGCTATGAGAAAGCCTTATCTCATCTAACCATGTGCATGAATGGGAGGAGAGGGTTTTGAATTTTCTTGATCATTATTGACAATGCCATGATACACCCTATACCATTGCCTTGTACACAGGCCTCACACACATTGACGTATACACATGCTTCTCACACATTGCCTAAATAAACAAGTGGATGCATCACATATGAGTAAACATGCGAGTGCTTATATACTCTATAAAAGTTAAATAATAAACTCGGCTTTTGTTTTATAGCATGTCAATGTAGTAATTTGTTCATTTATGACATACTTTAATTTGACTTACATGTAAATCATGTGGTGATCTATTTTTTGGAATCTCTTGTTTCTTGCCCAGTTAAATGGAGAAATAATTCAAAAAAACATCAAAATTCTTATGGGAGCAATCCAAATTGAAAGCTTTTCAAAGATGGATACACATTTTGGCCATCAAATGAAGTCTTAAGGTCGCATGATTCAATGAAATGGAAGGTACTTAGTAGAGAGGTATTATCAATTGCTATTCTTTTTGTTGTCGATTAGATATCACATTTTGAACTGAAACTATGTATGAACTCTTTTGGCAGTGCATCAAGGCCTCAAAATATTTGTGGTTGTGGTACTATAATGTTTATTTTTAATACAATCATGAATTTCTAACAAAGATTCCAATGATAAGATAAGTTTGCTGCCTAAAAATCCACAGAAAGTGCAAGCTCCGAAATTGGATGACTCTCAACTATTACCAAAAACACATCACGTGAGTTGTGTCACCCCTTTATCATTATATTTGGAGTTCAATACAATTATTTTACTTTCTAATTTTGACATCTGAAAGTAAATTTGTATTATTGTTGTTCTTAGTAATCTTACTGTATGTTTTCTATTGAATTCCTCTTAACAACTATGCTTGATCCTATGATCATAGGGTGCTTTCCTAGAGCAAGTGGAACATGTAAAATCAAGCTTCGTCCTGTTACAATTGTTGAATATCATGTGTATGAATGAAGATACATGTAAAGATTCAGGAATGATACCAAGGGAACTTCATCCTAAGATGTGCTCAAGACCAGGGTCATGGCTCAATTCACTGAAATCATCAAAGCCAACTACAAATAGCATTGCTCTATACTTCATTCTCAGAGGGAATAGGTAATTTCAGTGAGCTAGCTAGACCATCCTTTCTATCTTGCTTATTTAGTAATCTAGAAAAAATCTTTATGGTGTTTATATTTGGTTTAGTTTATGATGAAATGTTGATGAATGTACTCAAGAGAGCTTGTATCTTTCAATCCACTCCAGAAGCTTCTCTAGTCCTTAAAATTCCATCCATTGAATTATCTATCAGGTTACACAGTATGTAGTGAGTTTATATACATGTCTTTGCTTAAGATGTTATATGCTTGGGGTAGCAGTCTACCAAATTTATTGGGGCTTGCCTGAGTCATTTTATGGAAAGCCAAATCAGTGAAAAATCATTAACTTTGACAATGTTACAACTGCTTTCTTCAAAATGCTTGTTGGGGATGTTGGGGAGTCCTTACTGTTTATCTCATTCCATTAGTTTAGTTGTTGATGTTGCTCTTTTTCTGTAGCATGCCATTTATATACGAATGTGGAATAGGTGCTTCCTATTTTCAGTTCTTCACTAAGTTGAGCTTGCGATGGGGTGGTGGGGTGGGATTGGGTGAGAGTGGGGGCTTCGATTCAGCATCACACCAAATTTGTGCTTGTGTGAACTAGGCATACAAAGCAAGGATTTATGTTATTTTTTTCTACGATCAATGGCTTGTTTGATCGATTTGCCCCATTGCATGGCAAAAAATCATTTTTCTTTGTGCCCAAAAGAGGGTCAGTTGTAGGGATTCCATGTTTGGCTCTACGTAGAGACATGTGTTTTAAGTATTCTAGAAATTAGTTTGATGGGTTAGCATAGATATTATTCTAGCCTATATCGTTTATTTTGTCTCTACGTATAGCTCTGGTTGTTGCTTTTGAGAAAAATATGTAAAAATATTTATCTATTTCCTTTTGTTGTCTCATATTTGAGCTGTTTGGTATACATGATGTAGTCATGGAGTAGCTCTATCCATTGCCTTCCAGTTCCCGAACTCCTCAGGAGGATGCAACTATTGGCGTACCAAATCTGGAGGCAATGCTTCACACGTTCTACAATCCATGTTGGAGAGTTGCATATGAATCTGAATGACACTCAAAATGAAAAGTTATGATGCCAACTCATGCTGGAAGCTATATTCAGTCTGTTTAAAAAGGAATATTTGGACGCAGCTTTAGAAGAAAATTTAGTGCAAGACCTTCAATACAAAGGAGAACACCTCAAATTCACCTCAAAAGAAGCAACCTTGGTCAAGCAGTTGGACTCAAGAAGATGGGCAAGCAGGTCCTCCGCTGCATGCACGAGGTACCAAAATGAAATGAAGTGGGAGGATTCCAAGCATTGATAATTGCTTTGATGGTGGTTATGGAACCAAAAATGAAGATTTAAAAACATTAGTGAACTGATTCCATTGGAGCGCTGCATTATTCCATCTCATACTCCATTACTGCTATTTTAAAAATTCAATACTCTGTACCTATATTAATGTGCATTAGTGATCATACCATGTATATACATGCTTTTGTGAACGTGAAGCTATGTGAAAGATGAATATATGAATGTATTGATCTGTTGCATTTCACAGATCTAATGTGTATACCAGCTTGACTTGAAATAATATCCAATGTTTATTCAATTTGATACTTCAAAGTATTCATGGTATGTATGTGTGCTTACATTAATATAAGTGCAGATCAATATGAAACAAAATACATAAAAGAAATTAACATATTCTAATAGATAAATTGACAACTACACACATTTGAAAGCTTTTAACACATCTCAAAATGCTTGTTTTATTAGTACAATTGTCCGGCATCTTTGCAAGAAACTGGACTTATTGTTCGACATCTTTGTAAGCCGGTTTTGTTATTAATCCGGCATTACTGTCCGGCATCCTTGTAAGCCAGTTTTGCTATTAATCTGGTATTATTTTCCAACATTGTGTAATGCCAATTTTTTATTAGCCCGGCGTCTTAGGAAATGCCGCAGCCAGAAGCGGCACCATTAAAAATGGCATGAAACTGGCATATTCAGAAACACCGAAAAAGATTGAATCTGACACAAATCTGGCCTAGTCACGACATTTTAAGCTATCGGAGAAAGCTATATTTGTTGTAGTGCCTAAAGTGGAGATCTATCCCCTGCTTCTTCTTCCTCATTTACTCCAGGTAGAGAGGACAGTTTCTTTTCCAATGTCTAGCCTGGTGACAATGGTGACAATTGCCTTCTTTGGAGATCCCACCTTTAGCTTTGAGCGCGGATGACTTTGGCTTCTGCCTGGCTTTAGAACCTTTACTAGCTTTGCCTTTTCCTTTTGACTTTCCATTTGTCTTACTAATCATCATCACAGACTTGGGCTTGTCTTTCTTCATCTGTGATTCAGCTGTCCTCAACATGCCCAACAATTCTGATAATGGCTTGTCAAGATTGTTCACATTGTAGTTCATGACAAAATGACTATATGATTTAGGCAATGATTGTAGAATCACATCAGTGGCCAACTCTTGACCTAGGGGAAATCCCAGCTTGGATAGGCTTTCCACGTACCCAATCAAAGTGAGTATATGGGTGCCAACTAAGTCTTCCTCTTTCATCTTGCTCCTGAACAAAGCCTTGGAGACATCATATCTCTCCTGTCTTGCTTGATGTTGATACATGTTCTTGAGATGTGTTACCATCTCCATGACCTTCATGTTATCATTCTACTCTTGCAACTCATAGTTCATTGAGCACAACATTAGGCACTTGACATCCACGACATCATTAAGGTGCTTCTTGTAAGCATCCTTTTCAGCCTTGGGTGCATTTACGGCGGGTTCCACTGGCTCTGGTGTTTCAAGGACATAGAGCTTATACTCATGTGTGAGAACAATTCTCAGCATCCAAAACTAGTTTTGAAAGTTGGTTCCAGTAAGTTTGTCTTTCTCAAGGACCGATCACAACGAGAAAGTGTGAGTGTTATTTTCCATTTGATTGCTACAAAAGAAAAATTTGCATTTAGTCTAAAACATTTTGACTTGTAAAGATTTGATAAACGAGATTAACTAGGCCTTTAATTAATTACACTCTCACTATTTTATTCAAATTGATATCCCTCACTATCAACTTAGAAGATTGCAACACACAACCTTCTAGTGAGTTAAGATCCAAAATAATTGGATCAATGCCCAGCCAACGCCGGCGTCAAAGACCAAATACTAAGGTAGGCAACTTTTGCCAATTGTATCATATGCAACACTTGGATAGATGATCATGCACAACTCCTTGCCATGATGCATCTATGTGCCTCTAGGTACTTGATCCTATCAAGGTTCCCTAGTTAAATCCAACCCATAAGCCAACACGATGAGTGTGCACCCTGCGGAGGCAGACCCACACACCCACCATCACACGTCCATGAGATAGACAGTGTACTACGCGGAGGCGTGCCCATACATAGTCGATCAAGCTTTTCATGTGTGTTGCTTTATGGAAGGAAACTAAAACTTAATATTATTAATTGAGGGGTTTTATTAATACATATACATATCGAAACACTACATACATATAGTATGTATCATATACTAATATATTCACAACCACAAATGATAGACATGCAATCACAAACACAAATACATCAGTTATGGCCATACTATTGTAATCCTCTGGAGCAATAAAGGATTACGGTCCACCTATGGTTTTATGAAACTCATGCAACACCTATGAATCAACATGTAAGCCTATAAGGATTAACATTACAATGAACAACATCATGGATGCTTTGTGAGGTTGGAACTTCAAGTTGCTTCTTGGAATTGGATCTTCTTGTTGCTTCTCCATGGACGCTCCTTGGAGTTGGATCTTCAGGTTGCTTCTTGGAATTAGATCTTCATTGTGCTTCTCCATGGACGCTCCTTGGAGTTGGATCTTCAAGTGGCCTCCTTACATCAAGTTTACAAAGACTAAAACTAATCCTATCTCTATTACATTATATGAGTACAAATATAAAGGGAAAGAATTAATTACATTTTGAAATAAGAGATGAGGATGAGGCTCGACATGCAAGCCAAATACTTTATACAAAGGATCCATATGCATCCATTATACATCCATACCATTCACAAACAAACATATCCTCAAGATTGGCATCCACATTCATTCACAACATTCACAAAAGGGGATACTAGGTCATAACCGTGCATGCATTCACCACATAAAACAAAATTTTAAAGGCGACGTGTATGTTATCATTGGTATATCTACATATACGTATATACATATTAAAATTAAAGTACTTTTAATGTAGAACATTCCCCATTAAATAAATATTTGACTCCCACACAGACTATGTGGGGTACACAGGGGCCGCCCCTCGTGGAGTTTCAGTGGCAGAGCCCCTGAATGGTCTACGAAATTTTACTTCCGTGCACTTAGGAAAATCAGTATTTTCCATAGTTCACCCCATCTGAAACGTCAAAAATACAAGCTTGCGGCATATGTGGAATTAGGTTTAGATTTCCACATTAGCAGTTTTAATTTGCATCATATAGAACATAGAAAATAGTATACAATGATTTGATCATAGCAAAAAGAATCCAAATACGCTATAGATTGATGTCGTTCTGATACCACTGTAGGGTTTTGTGGAGAAAACATGCATGGCAGAAGCAACAAAAATCCATGCAATCCGACATAGGATCTTGATGACAACAATGTATTCGGAAGGAGTGTTTGCGGGATATACCTTATGACGGAGCAAGTTCGGCGATATCCCGCTGCACGACGGTGTACAACGCTACTGGCCTACATGGACAAAACTTCTCTCCCGTTCGTTAAGTGTGTCGTAGGAAGATCCGGCGGCATTTCTTTATGTGGTAATGTACGCTGCTTGTAGCTTGTAAGGATGGTCATAGATGTCCTCTAAACATAGGCGTCTCAGCGACTGCATCTCCACTTCGTCCATGCAGATGGACTGGAACTCCATGTCACGCGTCCTAAGATGGAGAGAAGGAGTCGTCTCTATGCGTCGGCGTGCTAGCATTGCGATGCTGTCCTTTCTCTCCTAAGAATGCTAACAACTAGAGTTTACATACGTGAGCGTAAAATGAAAAGCCTCTCTCAATATCTTATATAGATATCGGACGTCAAGCTCCTTTAAATAGGAGACAAAGGGAAGTAGGGTTTCCTAATATCCATCGATAAATAGAAACACTGCATTAATTAAACTGCTTGTGGATTAATTAGAATATTATGGAATTCATTAATTAACCAAATAATCAGATTAATTATTAATTAATATGCTTGGGATGGTTCTATGGGCATATATACCAATAATGGAGATTTCTATCCCCTATATCTTCTTCCTAATCTCCTCTACATAAAGTGGGAAATTCCTTGTTGAGTGTCTAGCCTATTGGTAGTGGTGACAATTGCCTTTCTTACTCACCCCTATCTTCATCTTAAATGTAGAAAACTTGGGTTTTTAGCTAGACTTGGAACCTTTCTCAGATATACCTTTGCCCTTCGACTTCCTCTTTCACTTGATGACCATAAATAGGGTTTGGGTTTGTTCTCCTTCATTTGTGCTTCAACAGTTCTCAACATGGAAAGTATTTTAGACATTGGTTTAGCAAAAGTGTTCAATATATAATCCATGAAATATTGGCTATAAGATTTAGGAAACGATGGTCGAATCACATATATAGCTAACTCTTGGCCTAAAGGAAATCCTAGTCTCTGTAGTCTTTCCACATACCCAATTAATATGAGCATATGGATCCCTATTAGATCTCCCTCTACCATATTACACTCAAGCAACACCTTGAAGACAACATAATTCTCTTTCCTTGCTTTTTCTTGGAATATGTTACTAAGATGTGTTACCATCTCAAGAACACCCATGTTCTCATGTTGATTTTAAAGCTCATTGTACATGGAACATAGTATGAAGTATTGGATGCTTATGGTGTCATCAAAATTCTCATGATAAGCATCCCTTTCAGCCAAGAGCATTTAAAGTGGATTCCTCTAGTACTGGTGTATCCAAGACATAGAGCTTACACACATATTTGAGAATAAATATCAATGGCCTAAACTAAACATTAAATCTAATCATGTTCATTTTGTCCTTATCAAGGACCAATCATAAGAAAAAGGTGTTCTTGTTTGCCATTTGTTTTTTTTAAATAATTACATATATCAAAATACTTTTGATTGGATTTGATTTGAAAAACACTGACGATATTTAGCTAGGCTGTGAATTAATTATTGCTCAGAATATTTTACTTCAAATTAATATCCCCCACTATTAATTTAGAAAGATTGTAGTGTACAATATTCTAGTGAGTCAAGATCTATATTTCATCAAATCATGAGTTAGTTTTGGCTGATCACCCACAACTTCATTATTTAGGTAGGAAACACTTGTCAATTTCATCTGATGCAACTCAAGATAGATGACATGCACAACTCTTTCTCACATTATAACTTTATGCTTCTAGGCACTTAATCCTATTAAGTCCACCTAACTAAGGCTGACCCAAAAACCAACACGATAGAATATGCACCCTACTTTGGCAGACCTACATATATATTCTTACACTTCCATAAGATAGACAACATAAGACACTTTGGTGTGCTTATACATAATCCATCAAATTTTTCATGTGTGTTTTTTGGAAAACATCTAAGGCTTAATATTTGATTGAGGGGTTGTATACATATATATATATATATATATATATATATATATATATATATATATATATATATATATATATATATATATATATATATATATATATATATATATATATATATATATATATATATATATATATATATATATATATATAGATATATATAAACATAAATATCCAATCACCACATACAATCATATATGTATGATATCCACAAACAAAATATGAAATCACAAATATACGAGCAATGGAATGGCAATAATAATGAAATTCTATAGAACCAAAAAGTATTGTTGTCCACCTGTGGCCAGTCATCATATGTATGAACCTGCAAATGAACTCCTTAGTGTTGGAAGTAGTTCAGTTGGTCGACTAGACTCCTTGACTACTTGGGCCTTCATTCGGTTTCTCGATCCTTCCAGTCGATGGGCTATTCTTTCCATTGAATTAGATCATGCTCCATGGATCGATTGAACCCTTCAAGTGGCTGACTAAATCCTCTACCCTGTCAATTCATGTCCTCAAGCAATTGACTATTCTAAACTTAACTTTGAAATCTCCTCCTTTTTTAAGATATCTAAATTAATGTTATTCCTATCGACTTATTACGTAATATAAAGTGAATACCTTGAGTTACCTTAAAGGGGAGAAAGGGGATTAAGCATAAATTACTTTTAGAGATAGAAGGTGAAGGGTCGATATGCAAACCCAATACTTGAATTTGGAATTAAACCATTATTCATTCACACACACAAGTATACAATGGGAGTTTGGCCATAACTATGCATATATCAATCAATTTTTTTTAAGACGATGCCTATGACTTCTATATATATAATATCATGTATACAAAAGTTCTATAAGACATTCCCTAGCCTATGTGATATTTAATCAGATATGTACACTAATCATTTGAATGTTTACATCATATAGAATAAAATAAAAAAATAAAATAAAATATGGTCATATCGATGAAATCCTAATGCATCATAAAATGGTGTGGTTTTGATGCCACTATTTGGAAATATGAAGTGGTAGAACACAGTAAAAATAAAAATATATTCTATATTCCCTAACTAGAAGATCGTACCAACAATTATGTATAGGAAATAAGATGCAAGATATACCTTTTCCTGGAGGAAGTCCAACATATATTTTTGCATAGTGATGTTTCTTCTTCTTGAGTAGTACATGGCCTACAGTTGACGACATTTTCCTAGCAAAAAAGCTCTATGTAGTCTACATGAACCGCTTGAAACTCCATGACATGCTTCTTGATTCAACATCAAGGGGCAACCCTTTCATTCTATGATGTGCTAGCATCAACTTCCTCTCCCTTGCTATCTCTCCCTTTCACAGGTAAGATGGCTAGAGTAACAAGTTGTAAGAATGTGAAAAAGAGTATGTAAAAATACTTGGCCATCACCCCTTGATAGAGAAAGGGTTTATAAAATTCAAGAGATGAAAGGTCAATATATCTTGGCTCGATAATTATTACGCACAGCCAGTCGATCGACTCGACTATCAATTTGTTCAATCAACATGTTGGACGTGACACAATAACTTTGATTGCATGACATTATTGAATGCAATAATTAATTGGTTGACCAACATTCTGACTTCCATCAAATTGTTGACATTTTTAACACCATGAACATTCGACCTAGTTCATCCGATTGACCCGACCAAGTCGATCGACGTAAACAAGTCAGTCAAACCAGTCTTTGTGATTAGTCAACTAGACAATCTAGTCAACCACTGAATGATGTTGTCTAGTTGGTGAACTTAACTGTTTATTCGGTCAACCAGTAGGTACTAACGGTTCCAAAGGATATTTTCTAGTTCGTTGATTGGACTCTCGAAGTCCACTGACATTTAAATTATTATTTAGTTTAATTATCTAAATATTTTACTAACCAAATTAAACCTGATCCATAAATAAACTACTTTTCTCAGTTCATCCTATGTGTGTGACTCTATAGGCTCCATATTATGTTGGTAGTGATATCTATAATCTTATTATGACTTAATAGGTGATGAACAATACTTAACTAGACATCATTGCTACCAAGGTAATTGAATAAGTTAGAAGACAACTTCAACCTAAACTTGTGACCAATGATAAGTGATTGTATAGTTCCTTTGTCACAGATATCTAGGTTGAACCCAAGGCATGGACTTTTCATCTTCTTAATACTCAAACTATGTTTCTTGAATTAGAGTGGACTGTTGAGATGCATGTGAGATCAATATCACATATTGACTCACTGGAGCATGGTTATGCTCTTTACAGTCTCACTTATTAAGGGGCTAGTATATCACTTCGATAGAAGGGATGAATTCATCTACATCACTCACAACAATACCCATGCGTCACAATATACCAAATTTTATATAGCAACATTATGCACACCCTGTGTGAGGCAATATCATGATAAAATCTAATCAATTCTATTATATAGAATATCTAGATGTGTGCATTTACTTCTTGATTAATATTCTATACGATGCAACTTGATATTTAAGAAGAAATTAAGGCCAGGCTAGTTCCCAAGGGGTACGCAAAATGGAGAAACTATATTAATTCTATACGTATTCTTCAATTGATCGGATGACCATCATTCATGTGCCTATAGCACTCGCTTCCGTTTATAACCTAGCTATCAATCATATATATATATATGTGAAGACCATGTTCTTATAAGGTGAACGTCATTATATGGTTTGAAAGAAGCCTTAACTAGTGCCATTAAAAGTTTGATATTGCGATGACTTCTATTGTGTTTGCATCTAATTATTATAATAAATATATTCAATGCAAAATAGTCAAATGATTAATTAGTGCACAATGTCATGCAAGGCTAGTTAGCTAGATAGTTCCACAGGGTACGTATTAGGTACCACTGCCGCACGCTACATCGATATCGGACGCCTACTTATGCAATATAGTAGACGAATTGATTCCTAACTTCCTGTGCGTGCACTACCCCATTCACGTTGCAGGAGAATCACTCGACTTGCATGCGGCCAATCCCAACGCTGAGCTTCTTAGGGAAACGTTTGGTTTCCCGGATTTGCCTGAATTTTGGATAATACGAGATTTTAGTAGTGCAGGATACCAGATTCTGAGATTTTTGGAATCCCGTGTAAGTGGTCTGTTATGTTTGGTTTGATGGATGTAGTAAATCCTGTATTAACTGAATTTATGCTTGGTTTGATGCAGTCCGTAAATAATGTATTACCTAAATTTATGTTTGGTTTGCTGACTTTTGTGAAGAGATGTATTCTCCGAATTACAACTGTTATTAAAGTTATTATCGTAGTATGGGTTTTGTTAAGGGGTGTATTCTTTGAATTACTTGGAGTCAAACAAAAATTATTCAAAATTCGAGCAAAACTTTAATTTCCAAAGAAATATTTCATCGAATCTAGATGTAAAATAATCATTTTCAAAAAATACAAGGGATCAAATATCTAGATTTTGACCATATATTTGTGACAAACACAAAGAACAAAAAAAATCAAATCTCATGATTGTTAAGAACATTAGCAAACACAACTTAAAAAGGGCCAGAGCACCATGAAAAATATCAATAGAACATAATCCAAGCAATGCTCATCTTGAATATCTAATTGTACATACGTATGAATTCATACATAAACCCCACAATGGACATAAACTCAACATGATCCAACAACCATACAACCAATTGGCTAGTACCTATAGCCTTAACTACTAATCAAACGACCACACAAATAGAGACACCAAGCAGAACCCATCTTGAACATCCAATTATATGTACATACGAATCTATACTTGAATCCCACCATGAAACTAAACTAAACAAGATCCAACGACCACACAAGTAATTGTCTAATACTTATAGCCTTGACTAATCAATTGACCATATACATTTGATGCTAGCTGCTTTGTATACTACAGAAACATACAGACCATGGAAAAGGACAACATGAATTTATAGCTAGTCTTCCACCTCTCTGCAAGCAATTACAAAATCTTTCTGAAGTGAAATAATCTTGAGACTCCAAAACCCCCTAGCTTCTCAATCCTGTCATCAAAATTAAAGAAGTTAACATGACAATAATTCATTAATTGTTTGATTGAGAAAAATGTATATACAAATCAGAAATGCAGCAACACTACTACCACGTAGAGCTTAATTTTTTTAACTACGTTTTACATGCGGGGTATGATGAGCAATAACAACAAGCAATAACAACAAGTAATATTCATGACCATGTATGACTGTTGACACAAGTCATTCTCACCTTCAATTATAACTAGATTATAAAATTTTTGATAAGCAACATAAGAAAATAAGTTTAATACTTAACTAGCTCATTTACTCATACCTTCACGACCAATGAATCAGTAGGAGGCAAATAAAAATTATGAAATAGGACTGCAATTATAGTTTAACTCATAATAACAAAAACCACCAGCTAAAACAATATGAAAAAATAGAATACACATCTAAATAGCAGGTAGAGTTGCAACGAAATTAACACTACTCAAAACAGAGAGCTGCTACTCTCCACCATTGCTAGCTACTTTCATGGATACTTTTTGCAAATGAGTGGATGACCAATATCATCTGAACAAGCATGGAAAATTAGCAAACATTCTGAACAGAACTGATAGACAGAGGAAGTAATATTTGAATCACAAATTCATACAAATAAGATAGTCATTAGCAACAAGAAATAAGAAGATCACAAGAAATCAAATATTCGAATGCAGCAGGTTCATCCAGTGAAAGAACCAACCTACTCAAACCCACCCGAGTCACATGATTTAATTCCTACTTTCTCTTGCTGCAAAAAGAACAAATTAGACATCTTGGTCTATTGACAACCGGCTCATTGACTCTAACACCCCCACCAATTCACAAGCAATCCAATTCACAACAAGTGACATACTAATAAAATAATTAGACAATGATATACATCAGTATTGACAACCAACAAGAAATTTAGTAGAGATTCATACCTCAAAAGTCACAATTATCATGGAAGAACTTCCTGAGCCATCTTGAGCAAAAATTGTCACTACCACGCATGAAGACTCTAGAATCTCCTGGATTCATAGAAAAGAATTTGTATGCACTTAGAAAATGATCTTCAGTGAACCCCTCATGACTTAGAGTTGGTTCCAAGATCATAAACCTTTGATAGATTTTATCATTGAGTTCTTCTTCTTGATTGCGACCCGTTTCGTTGACCATTTCCTGCAACTCAACCGCCTATATAGTTAGATCATCTTTTTGTTGATCCCCACGACTCCTTTTTCCTTTTCCCTTAGACCCACTTGAAGAAACATCACCCTTTTTGGTTTATCAATTTCTTCATAATCCTCTATAGATATTGATATGCTTTGGGTACTTTTTCCAACTGAGACTATGTCATCTTCTTCAACATGGAGTGGCTCACCACTCCCTCTAGCAAAAGCATCAGTTGCATAATTATTTCCACATATCAGATTCAGCGCATCATACATCTAGATTGGCTTGTTGATGTAGGTTTCAGCTTTTGGATGACCCTACATTGATTATAGATAAGATAATATATCAATATATCAAAAGATAACATTGCAAAACCATCACAAATTACATATATATAACACTACCAGAGACATATATAACACATTACCTTTATATAATCAACAGTTGTGTCTTTATCCAATCCAATAGTCTTTGAGACATTGTCAAAACTACAACCACTAAAACCCCTTAATTTCACAACTTCTCGCCAATTCCTCTTCAAAGTCCTAAAATGATTCTCTACATTACTCTCTTGACATGCCTTATTAAACTTGTCACTCACAGCCCGAGCAGCGACAGTGTAAGCCTTGCGCTTAAATCCCTTATCAACTTTGTTTCCCTTTTTCACTTGTTCAACTAGTGTCTCTATTAGAAATTGAGACATGCTCTTGGACCACTTAAACTTTTTGTCATTCTTCTCACTTTTACCTTAAACTTTTTCCTTTGAATCATCCATAATCCTAAAAAATTAATAGATGTAACTCACATATGAAAAATTTAATAGAAGTTAAAAGATCCTAGTATATATCAATAATCAAACCCCAATTACATGATGTTCAAATACAAGATATTTTAAACCCATACATGATGTTGCAAGCCACATATCTTGAAATACATGATGTTCAAATACAAGATATTTTAAATGCCAAATAGATAGTAATGAAAACATCTAATGTTAAACATCTAATATGAAGATGATCTTGCAAGCCACATATCTTGAGAAATAGTGTCTCTCATTGCACACCACTCCAGGTTGTTCTCTCTTTCAAGTGCATGTGTGCAAAACTGAGGAGGTCTAGGATTATCAATTAATTGGGCACTAACATCCACACACGCTTCCCTAAACATTTCATCCTCTGGGTCATTGCATGCTAAACAGTTATGCAAAATGCAACAAACGAGCACTAAATCAACTTATGTCTTGAATGGATATCGAGTCTTGGTATCCAAGAGTCCAAATCGACCTTTTAGGAGACCAAAGGTTTGCTTCACTGTTGATCGAAGAGATGAATGATGTAGATTGAACAACTCCTTCATATTTTTTGGCAGATTTTCATTTCCAAACTCATTCAAATGATACCTTACATTCCGATAAGGTGCAATGAAGCCATACTTTGTGGTATAACCCACATCTGCTAGATAGTATTTTCCTACATTAAAGTGTTATAAGGAAGTTAATAACACTATTAGCTTATGATTTTTACATAATTATGAACTTAGAGGTTTTCATTTCCTACAATAATTTCATCTCTCACCTTCAGGAATCACCAAGCCATTCTCCCTCTCCAATGCACTTTTTAAGACTTTTGCATCATGGACAAACCCTTCCCAACCCGCCAAAACATATGAGAATGTGAGATCAAAATTCACTGTAGGAAGTACATTTTGAGTAGGGTACTCTTTTCGACCCCAAAAACTACCCTTAAGTTCAATGGGTAAGTTAGAAGCACAAACATTGGTCCCATCTATAGCTCCAACACAATCCTACACAAAGATGAAACATAGAACTACAAATATCATGTATCTCATCAACATAATGATACCACATTAATCAGGAATTCAAACCATACCTTAAACCATGGCCAATATCGCTTCTTCGATATGATTTCTATTGGTGTCACACTTGAAGGGGGAATGATGTACTCATCCTTCAAGGAACCAATTGACTTCAATACAACATTGAAATAGCGACTCACAGTTTCTCCTGATCGGATAAAGTTGTGTTTGACAACATGATTTCGTACACTATGACCAACCGTGTGTAAGAACATGACCAACTGCTCATCTACTATGGTCCATGTAGTGTTAGACAGTAGACCTCTAGACTTCAAAATGTTACTAAGGTGGGAAAATGTTGCCCTACTCATTCTTGTCATGTCCTTGCATTTCTCATCAGTGGACTCGATGATAGAGAGTAGATATCATTCCCTATGAGGGTCTCGATTGATATAAGGAGCCTTAACTCTATGTCTCCTCATCCTTGCTCATCTTCGAAGAGCGGCAACCACTACTATCATTGCAAAAATAACACAAAGCATACGTCTCCTCCGAACTATAAGATCCATCTACATTTAGGAGAGGATAAGTTTAAACATGTATACATGTATAGGAATTGTGTTATTTACTATTGTGAACTCAATGGTAAAAGTAAAACCCAACCACCATAGACCCAAGACGTCACAAGCATATGATGGATTGTGTTATTTACCATTGTGAGTTCACGACCACTATCATCTCAATATTTCATTCAATTAGGTACTATCTTAACTAGCATCCTAAAGCAAGCACAACAATGTTACAGAATTGTGAAAGTTGGGTATAAACATCCAACTAGCATGCAATGTCATCACATATTTTAGCATTGATTGAATGCTACAGAACATTACTAAACGAAAAAGGAAGGACATCATAAAGATAAAGAAATAAGGATACCAATATATACAAATCAATATAGAAGGGGGAACAAAAGAGGAGGAGAGAGATTGATAATACCTATGGATCAATAGGGTGTGACTGGAGATGGAATCCTCCCTCCTTGTTTTTAAAAACCCAGCACGAACAATGCTAGCTAGCAAAATAGGCACTGCCAAATTAACAAGATTATCAACATAGTTCATAGGTTTGTTAATAGATCAACTGGACCAGTAGCATACTTCAGAACGTAGTGCAAAAATTAATCAAGCAAGTACAACAGTGTTACAGAATTGTAAACATAGGGTATCAACATCCAACAAAAATGCAATGTCAAAGAAGAAAAGAGGGATTACCGAGTTTTTTTATTTCCCCATGCAAATGCAAAGGGGAACAGAATGGTACAAAAATAAGAAGAAAAATGAATACCTATGGCAGAATAGGGTGAGCAGAGATGGAATCCTTCCTGCTTGCTATTAAAAACATTTACAAAGGCAATAACTTCACACAAGCTGAAATCTGGAAACAAAGAGAGAAATGAACAACTGTGAATCAATTGAATGGAGAAATTAGAATGCGGGTGAGAAGAAAAGGGAGAGGAAAGGCAAGGAATCACCTGTAAACTGCCTAACTGACGAAGCAATGACAAAATCTCCTCCAACGTCACCTCGATGAGCAGATCTAGATGGAAATCTAGAAACAAGGACAAAAATCCACCTCCGTGAATAATTGGAAAGGAGGAATCAGAGAAGGGGGCGAGAAGAAAAGGGGGAGAAGATGTAAGAAATCACATGCAACTTCTTCACATGCAAAATCTCCTCCAGCGACACCTTGATAAGCAGATCTGGAGTTGCCTTGTGCTCCGAGGATATCCCTGCCAGTCACTGCCTTGTGCTCTGATGCGCTAGCGAGACTGCTGCTGTTGTCTTGCTTACAGCCTAGTGAGCGCCTCCAATCGAGAGAAGAACGTCCATTCGGTCTGGAACTTCGTGCGTGACGGCACTCACTTGGCCCTCCTTGCAACGGCGCCAGACGAAGTGAGGCGAGCGAGGTTGCAGTCGAGCATAATAGCGGAGGCGAGGCAAGCGAGGTTGCAGCCGGGCATAGTAGCGAAGGCGAGCCAAGCAAGGTTGCTGTCGAGCAGAGCAGCTCGCGACATCCGCTCGGGAGATCGAGGATGAGAGAGAGAGAAGAGTCGGGAGTCGCAGGTAGCCGATAGGGACTCGGGGTGGGAATTGGGAACCAGCCGCACTCGCACGATATGTGGGATCGCGGCGTCCCACTGTTTTGAGTTGTAAAACCTAATCCGGTACTCCCTGTATATCCAAAAGTGCTGGATTTTTTACATTTGACACCTCCTGCAAACCATAACATAATATTTTGCTTGCTGGAGTCAAAAGTACATTCCAATTGGGCTGACTCCGGTAAACCAAACGTGCCCTTAAAGCAACCTGGAGGAAAGCTGCGTAAAGCAATAAAACAAACAAGGCCTCTGTTAGCAACGGAGGTGGAAGACTGCTGATGTTGCTTCGGTGTCGAAACGCCAACCCCCGTGCGGTTGATGACTTTAAGAGGCTTTTTAATTATATATTGGTTAAGCTCCTCACCCTTTTGGTGATTATTTTTGCTATTCTCTCTAATTTGTATGAACTGGACCACCGCGACTGGCTGGCATGCTTCACCCGGGTGAGCAGCAGCACACGAAGTGGTTCTTTTCTTTTCTTTTCTTTTCTTTTCGGTTCAGAGCAGACGCGGGATCGGTCGGTGCTTCACGTGGATTGCTCCCCATGATCCCTTGCGTGCCGTAGTCGCTCAATGCTGTAGATCCAACTGCTAGCTGGTGTTTTGAATCAACATCGTTATAAAAACAGGGAACACACTTCTTTCGTTACCGAGCAAGCAAAAAAGAGTTGGTATGATGAGCACGCCCAGTAGCAGCAAAGAAAAGAATGTGTGCCCTCTGCCTACCTATATCTATCTAGTACTAGCCTTTTCCCTGGCTATCAATCGAGAACACGTGCAACCAACAAAGCATGCATATACTTATTTAGAAGATGGCAAGCGCGTCCCCTCCTTTTATGATGATGATGGGGCATGCAATATTATAGGTACAAAGCAAGCTTGTGTAGATTGTATATGTTGATGCGTTCCAACACAAGGTTCTCCCTCTCTAGCTCTATGTCTATGTGTGTCTTTTTTTATGTGTATAATATATGTTTGCATCAATATGGAAAATTTGATGTCACTGTCGCGAGACAGGATTACATGGAAGGAAAGAGAGAATCACACATCGAAGTGTTCAGATACAAATAGTACCGTAACTATAAAGATTATGTGAGAATAAAAGGAAGCTAGAAGGTAAACGTTGTTAAGGGGGAGCCCTACCCATAACAAGCTTTTAAGCTATAGTAGTAAGGCTTAATAAAATCATCAGAAATCGAGATAGTCATCAGCGTATGGGCGGATGAAGGTTGTTTAGTCTTCATCTTTCTCTTTAAGGATCTGTTACAGAAAATTTTATCTATGACAAATGTCTTTGACTCGATTTAGTCAGTTCCATGTCTTTGACCTCATGAGCTATCAATCTCGTACATGTATCAACAGTAAGAAAAGAGAATATCAAAATGTAATTTTTTGATGTCAACGTACGAATGTTCAACAGTGGTGCTTTGATTATCAAACGTGCCTATATATTTATTATTCCATGCTGTCCACAAGATGATGGCTGTAAGTATAGTTGGCTTTGTGAAATGTTTTGTTTTGCTTCTTTTTTTTCTTCTAGATACGGTGGATAGTCTAAAGTTTGATCTCTTTGATAGTTTGTTGGTTGTGGAAATAATGCTTCCAGATGTTATCAACAATATCACAAGAAAAGAAGAGGTGATCAATAGATTCTTGAGAAGATCCACACATTATGCAAATGGTAGGTTTCTAAAAATCTGGTCTCGTTTGTATATGTATTTTGGGAGGACAATTGATCTTTCATAGTTTGTGAAGATGTTTGTATTTATGAAGAAGGTATAATCATGTTTGGGTGTATATTTATTTCCCCACTTTTATGATATTGTGTTTGATGTGTTGGTGGACAGAATGATAGTTATAAACTCTAGATTTAGTCAGAGAAAATCTCATTGAGGTGTCTTTTGAATTTATTTCGGAGTTGGGAGGGGATCATTGGAAGGGCTTTGTTGGTGAGAGTGTTGAAATAACTACATGCAATGTCAATGTGGAGCTTCATATTTTTGATTGAATCTTCCAAAACACATGGGTCGGTCAAGAATTTTGTGAATCTAGTGGCATGCGGTTGCATGTGGATGATATTCCTTATAATGCATATGGTGTTATTTGGATAGCATGGGGAAGAGATCTTCCCATCTGTCTGATGTTAAGCCAAGAATTATTGTTTTTGTACTATTTAATGAGCATGTGGGGTGCCCAAATTGTTTGTTTATTTGAGCACAAAGATGTTGTGATTTTGTGTATTATGCGTTATGAATGCAATTTGATGTTAACAATGCCCATCCTCGGTTCGTATGGTTCACTAAGAGTGTATCGAGTTGACTATGTGTATTTTCTATTTTTACTTCTATCTATCCATAAAAATCTTCTACGAAATGATCAATCTATTGCACAATCTTAGAGGGTAGAGGGATGTGACTAAATTACTACGTGCTCATGGATTACGCCAGGAGTTTAAGGGTGCTAGTCATCCAACAAAGCTTAGTGTTCGGATTTGGTAGTGGGTCTAAAATATTTTTTTTCTAAATCTAGCTGAAACATCCTAGTCAGAATGGACATATCTAGGACCAAAATGTAAGGCAAAAGTGGGTCTCCTTCCGAAAGTCCATTAGAGTTAGAGAAGTATCGAACCACAAATCAATTGATGTTTTAGAGAAATGACAAGTAATGATGCATGAATGAATCAAATTATTCCATTGGGAGGGGAATCCATAATCTTTGAAACATTAGATGAGACATCACAAATAATGATGTTGAAGGTTTTCTCAAAATCTAAATTCAGAGTTATAAGAGGTGTATGTTTTTTTAGAGGAGTTTGTATTATCTCATTGACCATGGTGTATGTTATTTAAATTTTTGTAAATTTAGAGAAGTGTTTTGTTATAGACCTATAATCTGGATAACAATGGTTTTGTTATGCGTGCTAAGATCATTTGAAATAATCTTGTATGATGTAATAATCATACTGGTAGGTCTAAAATCACTAATATAAGAGGGGCCATCAAGTTTTTTTTATAGTTGAATGTGCTTGGTTAAGAATGCAATTTGATGAAAGATGTCATCATGATCGTGGATAAATGAGAATAGGTCTTGAAAGTTTTTTTATGTAGTTCCATTGATGGTGGTAAAAGTCTAGGCTAAAGCCATATGGTCCTAAAGATTTGCCAGCTCCTATATTTAATATGGAATTTGTTGTCTCTTCTTCAAGAAATGGTGCGGTAAGCTGTGACATCCACAGAGTTTGGCTTCTCTAAACCCTATTGGGAATGAGAGGTCAGAATCCGAAAACATCATCTAATAATATCAGAGAGCGATGCGGAAGTGAAATATGCATACATGAATATAAAACCATAACATATAATACACCATGACATTCTCAACATTTAACATGTATATTTATACAACATGAATTATTAAACAATGACTTACAATTACATATTGAATGAAGATTCTACAAACTAGGAACATGTATGCTAACAAGATCTTAGACAATAGGTACAACCTGTGCAACTTTCTCACATCCTATTCTTTTATCCCATTCTAGCTCTGGACCTAGAAAATACAAGAAACAAAAATAGCAACAAAAGTTGGTACATGGTAAACGATATAATGGTATGGTTGCATGTATGAAATTACTTGAAGAAAGAAGAAAGAAAAGAAAACCATTACTTAAGGGAAAAAATTAGGTAAAACACCTCTTTTATATGTTTCATTAGATGCAATTGTACTAAAATTTTATAAGCACTTCTCATACATCAAGTATGGGAAAAATTATTTCATCATACATCTAACATGGGAAATTCATCATATATTCATGTTAGGAAATATACATCCATACTGGCCCATGTGCACTAGTAGTAACAACTCATCACAATGTCCTTTTATGTTTCATTCACTACAAAAAACATAGGAATTACCTACATTTAATATAGGTACAATTTGTTTATTTATAGTTAATACACGTTTCTTTTACAATTTGTATAAATGTAATTAAATTGATATGCAATGAATAAAAATAACTACACATCCATTACGCTGAATGTTTCATTTTCCCGCTCCGCTTCTCTTCCAATTTACTTTCTCCCTTCTCCAATCAGCGATTCAATTTTTTCCGCCCGATATTCCCATTTTTGTCATCATCACTCCTCCTATCCAACCTCCCCAAAAGAGACCTGGTTGTTGTCCAGCTCCAACGAGAAAGCAGAGATTATTGAATTCCAAGCGCACGAACCACTTCAACTCCATGGCCTCGCTACCACCTTTAGCTTATTAGACACTACGATCTGGGATGTCCTTCATAACACTTCAAGCATCACCACTGCCAAAAATGTACTCATCGCCCTTCTACGTCGGCGGCCGGACCGAGGATTCCAAGGAGACATGCATTGAGGTAATGGATGGTGTGCAGGTATCTTATATGGGGAAATCAAGCACTGACGAGGCGGACTGGACAGAAGTTGGTGACTGCTAGAGGTGTGCCAGCCCACGCGCGTCTTCTTGCATGATCTTCAATCACGATATTTGGAACAGGTTTGTACAATGGTCATGAGATGCATCTTGAAACTCCTGTCGGGGATCTAGTCGTAAATTTGTAACTTCACCTCAAGAACATGGCAGTGAGAACGGATCAAGAGAATGTGATTACTCACTGATAGTCATGATCCGACAAATAATGGTTCCTGGAGGCATTGCCCGGAAGGCAACATATGCACAACTAGGATGTGCGTTTTCCGGTTGTTCCAAATCGAATGGCGACCTTTTTGTTTATTAATGATTCATGTGGATTTTTATATAATATCATTTGCATACTTTTCTCTATGGTGATGTTACCATATATTGATGTGCCTCTTTTGCTTTTAAAAAAATCAGCTGATGGATGAACATTATTTTATCTAATTTATGGTTGTTATTTAACTTTGACTATTGACGCTTGGGTTCAAGTCTCTAGAATAGGGTCCTGTTGACCAATATATAAGCTTATCTGTTTCTTAGCTAACCTATATGATAATAGTATCTTCATTTAGTTTAATACATATATGTGTGTAGCATCCTCGTTTAGCTCAACACCGACTACCAGCTATAAATGTATTGTTCTTTTCTTAACGTTTTTAATACAGAATAGGGCTTCTCAAGTACTTTGCAGAGTCTGTTGTCTGTAAAATCGTTAGGATTATTCCTAAGGTCGTTGTTTTAGTGAATAAAACCCACTTGCATTGTTAGTTGTCAAAATCAGTATTAATGGGTGCATGTGCTTTACTGAACATTCCCGAGTGCAAGGTTTTAGTATGTGGTGGTGAATGGTAGGATTTACACGCAGCATGAATGTATCCAAATTGTGGCTACCTTGCATTTTCCTATCATAACATAAATAGACATTTAAGAATCCTTTAATAGTATTTGCATGAATATTATGTTAGTAGCTATCAAATAATGTGCTATGGTAAGTGTATTTTGGTATTATTAATTTTTTCCTGGTTACCTAACAAGTTGTAACCTAAAACCTCCTTGGAGGTATCTATTACATCTATATTTCAGGTCCTACTTAGAGTAGTGATGTAGGAAGGGTTTAATCCCAAAATTGTAAAATAAAATGCCTTTTTGAAGATCATATATGTGTATGTTTTATTTTCTTACTGTTCTTGTCTAATTACCTACATGCAGTATACATGAAAAGTTACTCCAAAGCTTACTTTTTTAAAATTTTATTATTTGCAGGTTGGAGGCCGTCTGTACTCATTTATGTATCTTGATAGCATTTTAGGTGGAAGTGCATATAATGAGGTATAATATTATAATTACTGCTTGGAGAGAAAGCAATATCTGGCTATTTATCAATTGTTTAACGTTTCAAGGTAGTAGTAGATGTTAAAGAACATGAGTTCCTCATTAAAGATCTCATACATGATTGCAAAATGTCAGACCAATTGGATTTGTTGTACTGGAATTTCACATTGTCTAGCTAGATTTTGTATTTGAAATGTCATGTAATTTGAAATTGAAAGCCTCTCGAAAAATATGAGTGGAAGCAACCCGCGCCTTCACATTCAGCCTTGAGATGGAGGCTTTGTTGCCGGCCTCTCTATTCTATGGTTTAGAAAAGAGTTTCACCCCAGCGGAATAGTTGGCCTTATTATATTTTATATTATCTAAGTACCAATTAATATGAAAATACTGATCAAGATTGGTTATTTCGAAAGCCAAAATAGCAAGAAACCTCAACAAATATCCATGTTTCAGACCTTAATAACCGAGATCAGTTGATCCTCGCCTTAGATAGTGATAACCTTGGGTAAATGATCATGCTCCAATGTTTCTCAATAAAAATGAGACAACTAATCTCCATAATAATATATCATGCTGCAGGCACGCATTTTTGATGATATTGACATCTAATAGCTGTTCACATCCACTTCTTTAGCTATGGGTATATATATATATTCAGTTCATGAAAATATTAGTTTGGAGTACTTCTTTAGGCTTTTGGTTTTGTTTGACTTAGTATATACTATTAGATTTTCCCAAAAAAGTATTCGTTTCTTTTAATAAGTGAGGTGTCCCATATATGGTGTTAGGAAAATGGAGCCGATAGTGTGAGAATCGTATGTGAACATTATTTAGCCAGTAGTGTTAAGAGTCATAAAGAATGTTAGTGATACATGTGCTACTCGATGGCATCTACATGGGAAATGGTTACTCATAAATCACATACAATGAGAAATTTTGGACCATATTTAGAATTTAATCCAGTTTGAACATGACCATTTCTGACAGTGCTAATGTTGTAGGCCAATTTTATGAAATTGAGACTACTAGTATCCATAATAATAGGAAGGGGCAGCTTGAATGATGACATACCAACTATTAAATTCATGGACTTGGACATGGTGATGTAATTGTTGAATCAATGAAAATATTGCTTTGTACTATTCCGTAAGGCTTTAGGATTTTTTTAGTATTTTATTTTTCCAGATTTTTTTTATCGTATATGGAAGGAGGACTAGCAACAATCTGCCCTAGCTGATGGTATTCTTTATCGCTTGACTTGGACTAGCTGAAACTTATGGGGTACCTGATTTCACAGATTTCGTGGTTTATAAGGGACGTGGAGGAGCTCCAGATTTCACAGATTATATGCTTGTTGTAGGAGGAGTTGTGGATTTCATGGACTATATGATGTATGGTGGTTGACTGAGTTAATATCTTTTCTGTAATTGTAAGGGCTCAATACGTATGACTACTTAATAGCCTTAAAAGAGCAGAAACAACAAGGCCTCTGAGTCCAACAGAGTTCTCAACAAACCCCTTTGAGCTCTGCAACCGGTTTGAGAAGTTTTATTATTTAGTATCTGCTCAATGAAGTTATGGGCAATATCTATCTCCTATTTATTCTCTTAGTGAATCATTCTCTAAAATCAAATGTGCTTTCTGTCCATTTTCTTAATTCTATAAATGTCATGTTGCTCTGTTTTGTAAACAACTGCGTGGATATATAAGCCAAGGAAACTTTGAGGACCCCAAGAAGCCTTTCTTGACATATAAAGCTTGAGATGAAAGGCTCATTCAAAAGGGTTGTAACATGGTCAATGTTTTTGAAGATGGCACATAATCCTAATTTGGTATGTATATAGCAGTGAAAATTCGTACAAAATACATCTGAGATAAATTATGCATTTCATTTTAGAAGTTACATGTAGACATTATTGTTTTTTTTGTCATGAGAAAGTTATCAAAGAATTATGTACACATTATTTGTGTTATATCTCATAAATGGAATAATTAACACATATAGTAGTACTACTTGGGCTACATAGAGCATTTTATTTTTTTCTCTCAGGTACCACACATAGCTTCAGACTGTAAACATGACTCCTAGAATGTATATTTTCAGAATGTACATCTTCAGATGTACTTCCTGAACTCTTGTTTTCTGCATTTCTGGAATGTACATCTTCTACAGAGCATATAATTCTTCTCGGTCTACAAAAAATGCAGCCAATGATGAAAAAATAGAAGCTACTCTGGAAAGCGTGTTGAAGACATTCTAGGCATTTTTGGAGCAGGTGTTGTTCCAGGACAAGCAAAAAAGGTACTAGAAATGCAAACAGATAAAGGTAAGATAATTATAGTAGTAGACATAAAGTTTTTTTCCTTTGGTATAATGTGTAAGTGAATGTCATGCTTTAAACCAAGACCAAGCCTAAATTTTAGAAGTGATCCTGAAATTTATGAGAATGCCGATGTTTCTTTGAGAAAAGATTTATAGTGATACGGATCACATCAAGGAGGTTAGATATTCTATGAATTCGTTTTTAGATGGGGGAAGTACTTGTTGGTCTGGTGTAGACCCTGGGTTCCATTATTCTGATTATGAAATGCTTAATCATTTCTATGTTTTTTAAATTGATGTGATCTTGAGTGTGAACCTGAAGAGCAGGTGAGGGGCTTGTTCTTTGTTGGGTCTCCAAATTTCTGTTGTGAACATGTATTTCCTTTTCAATCAGAGAGTGTGTTGTCTGAGATAAAAGGAAGACCAATTGCAACTATCCTCAAAGATGTAGAAAAAACTATGGTACAACTATAATGAGTGACTAAACACTACACATAATCATATCTGGTTGCCTCCTTTTATTTAAAAGAAGGATGGCTCTCTTGGTGTTCAAATCTAATCTAACTCACTTCATCTTATCAACTTGTTGCAGGTACTAAAAATTTTGTGGAAACACTTTGTGAGAAGATATTCAGACCATCTCTATTTACAATCATCTCAGAAGATCCAAAGTAGGTAATGTCTTTGATTGACATAACTACATTCCCATCTACTACCTCCTTTTCCGATGCTTTTTTTAAGATGGTTGTTATATAGAGAATTATAACTAAACTCCACAACATGTCCATCAACCTCAGACAATTCAAATATTTTGGTCTTGTTTCTTTCAAAGTCTTCTTTAAGAGTGGATGTATATCTATCAGTAATGCCACCACTCCCGTCCAAGTTCATGATCCCCATCCACCTGCATTAAAATTTCTCATGCTAGAAGGGAAGCATATGTTTTTCTTAGAATGCCTATCAAGGGGGTTACCAAGACTACCTCAAGCAGAACGAACATAGTTTGCTACTATAAATCTAGGAAAAAATATGCCTAATTTAAACCTAGGATTTACAGAATGACCTTGATTTAGTCAATTTGAGTTACCCATAAAAGGCACATTGTACTCGTTGTGTAAGGTAAGCAAAATTCCTAAGTAATCTGCCTTCTAAAGTTGAAGATGATTGAGATAGGCATTTCTAGCAGAATTATGTCCATTTTTCCAAACAATGATCATTGAGACTAGAGCCTAGTTGTGATGCATAATCATTTGTTAATAAGTATTACATATACATAAGATTGTCTAGTGGCATCGGTAATTTTTTTGGGATTCATTTTTTTGATGAAGTTGTTGACTTCTACAGACTACAAAAGTTCAGTTATTTTGTTTGGATGTCTCAGCGGTTTCTCTGATTGCTAATGTCCAAGTACTTAGCTTTGGTGTAGCATTTGCAGACCATTTGATTCAATTATGTCCATCAAAACGGTTCATCATGTTGTTTTCCGATCATCAAGAATTAATGGCATGTCCCTTGTGCTCTGAATTGCCTCAATCTCTTGATTATCCCTAGAATTAACACTAACAACTAAAATCTTCAAGTAGCTTTTAGCATATTCCAATCTATACTTATTGATTCCACCACTGTCATCTGATAAATTGTTTAATTTATCATCAACTTCTTCAAAATGATAGCCATGAGGACTATGACCATTTTTCCCCTTTTTGCCCATATTATGTTTTCTCCAAATATATTATCTTTGACCAGAACACTAGGAGTGCAAGATTTGACTGATACATTAGACTTTGCATGTTCCACTTTGTTTTTTTCATAAATTTCTGAAAATCAGTCACCTCCATGCATTTTAAGAGAGTTTACACATAAGAATTATTATACCATCTTTCATTTAGATGCACGTAGGTAAAAATGGTAGGAGCTTTCAATTTAAGCATACATAACCAATTTCTTGTAGAGCAATAAAGAACATTTGTCTCACATCCTACAATCAGATCGGGTCGTAGACAGAACAAGCATTTTCTGCTTAGTTTAGCCTTCATGAAAGAAAGGACTTCAGATCTCATGGAGGAGTCATGTGTACATATAGCTATAGCTAGATCAGTATGAGCCTGTCATTATAAATATGTTTTACTAGTAATGTAGACTGTATTAGTCGTTTGGTGGACTTGAGCACCCTTAATTGCACCTCTCACCTATCAAATATAGTAGGGTGTTATTTTTAGATGAGTTAGTCCTATCTTTCCCAAGATATCCCTAGTGCATACCTTAATGTCTATGCTCCATTAACTATTCTCGACTTGAATGGTCATCTTGATTACTCGGGCTCTTTGTTTTAGGATATGACATGTCATCTTCCTTAATATACTTATTGATTCCCTGGCACTACTTAACTATAGTTCATAAGTAGGATTGTACTCTCATATGCACTAACCTTAGGAGTATTATTCGCCTCAAATATCCATTGTGGCACATATCATCCGGGGAAGAAGGAAACTATCCTTCAGATTTGAAGCCACGTTGACCTGTGTTTATACAATAAACAACAAAGGGAACGACATATACAACTAAAGGGTATGGGTAGCTTGAAGAGACACTTTGCATGATCTTCTGGTGTCTGTGAGGAGATACTAGACTAATTTGATAGTTAATGAATTCAAATTGTGTCATCTCTGTAGTCGGAGAATCATAGTATCGTGAGTCATCGAAATCTTCTGACATGGGGGAATATGGTGAACAAAAATCCTCTCTGAAGCTGCATCACATGGCCTCTGATCTAACAAGTGAGTCCAAGAGATTATCCTCAAGTGAATCACCAGTAGTGAGTCTATTAAGACTTGTCTCCATCATCCGCATGAAACCCCCTGTTCCTCCTTATTAACATTGTCTATCAATTGTCTATTGTATCCATCTCATATAGTCTGATATGTTTCTTATACTAAATCACTGACATAATGTTCATAAATGGATTTTAAATAATTCGATGTTTCATTATTTATAATTCGGTTGGATGGTTTCTCATAGTGGTTATACCTACCACTACCAGTTATAAGTAGTGAATAAGTCAGATGCTTTTTTAAATCTGAGCCAAAGCATCTTCAAGATAAATGTTTGACGCAACATTACTCTTATCATGGAACAAAAAGGCGCGCCTCGAGGCTTCAAAGGTGTACGCCTTGAGGCGAGGCGTACCCCAATGTGCCCTGAGGCGTGCACCTCACTGTCTAGGTGAGAGGCGTGCTCCTCATTTTTGTCGAGGCGTAAAAAGGCATTGAGGCCTTGATGCATTTCCGAGGCATAAGCCTCAGTTCAGACCCCAATTTAAGCCTCATATTCATATGTATAATCTATATATACATGTAAATATACATATATATATCTCAACATGTATATTTGTGTGTATAATCTATATATGTTTGTATATATACATACATATGTATCTAAACATGTATATTTGTGTCTATATATTTATGTATTTGTGTATGTATCTATAATGTATATGCATATACATGTAATGTCGCACATTGTATACATTTACATATATATATATTTGTGCATATCTATGTGTATATGTATATATTGTAAGATGTGTACAGATTTACATGTATATATGTTGATATTTTGTATTCTTTTGTATATTGGATGTACTTGCATATGTTTATGTGTATATGTAATGGAGTTACATGTATGTATATCTATATGTATATAATTTTTAAAATCTGTATACTTGTGTATGCCTATGTGAATGTACATGCTTGTACTAACATATATGTATATTATAATATAACATTATATATATATATATATATATATAATATGAACGCCTCGGTACATTCTGAGGCTTACGCCTCGACCGCCTCAAGATTTACGCCTCACCTCGCCTTTCCAAGACAAAAATGCCTCGCCTTCCAATAATTAGTTATAAAATACATAGTTAGTGTATCTCCAGTTTAGTGTTTCAATAATTACTTATAGAATGCATAATATGAAGATCCAACTTCCAAGTGAGATATATTTACCACACTCATAGTAACCATAGACAGACATTAACTAGCACAAATAGCAACATTAGTTGTCTTCTTTGCCCTAGGGACGATTCAAAGGACGCATGGAGTAGAGGGAGAAGGGTTCTTTCTGGAAAAGTTGTTTGAAGATAAACTAGATCATAGAGATGTTACGTTGTCAGATCTGGATGGCGAGCCTGCAATAGAAGTTAACTCGGAGGCCATAGATGACCTGGCAAGACCCTAGCAATACGCAGTGGTGGCACGCCTGGTGGGTTCGGAAATAGGGTATATGACCCTGAGGGATCGTCTGAAGGCCATGTGGGAGATAACAGGGAGATTTAACATGTACAAGTTGGATCTAGGGCACTTTGTGGTACAATCATCATGCATGCAGGATTTAGAAAAGACACTATTCAGAGGGCCCTGGAAGATTTTTGGCAGAAGCTTGGCGGTATGGGAATGGTACTCAAATTTTGTGTCAACTAGGGAGCTTCCACCCCACATGGTCACCTAGGTCAGAATCGTGAGCCTACCGCTACACCTCTACATCCCTACCATGTTCGAGTACATTGGCCTGGCATTGGGGAGATTGGTCAAGGTGGATAATCACACACTCGGCAGATCCCAGAGTAAATTCGTGAGGCTGGCTATCGAAATCGACACTACAAAAAAGATAGCCCCGTCGATCTGGATCAATAACATGGAATATCTGATTGATTACGAGGGAATCCCATGGATGTGTTTAGCATGTGAGAAGAAGGCCATCGATTGAGAGATTGTAACAACGTCTCTGCACAGAAGAAGTAGGATGAACAACGGGGACAAAAGGACAACTCTGTCAAAGGACAAGGAGGGCACTGTGCAGAAGAATGGCACACCCAAAGGGGACGTAAGGGAACTAGAAGAAGACAGGTTTCAAGCAAGCATAACGAGGCTGCCCCTAGTTACACACAGAACAAATTTGCAAATCTTGAAGGGGATGATGGAAATGAGGTGGACAACGACATTGTAAACAAGGAGCATGAACAAGGAAATAGACAGAAGAAGCAAGGCCAGGGAAGTACATCTAAGGAGCAAAGGCCTCCCAAGATATGGAAGAAGGTGGCGAGGAAAGAGGGGAGTAACAAGTCGACAACCAATGAATGCATCCTAAAGGACATCTCGAATGTTGTTGGCAACAGAAGGAATCTAGGCAAAGTGAATGAAACAGAAGATGAACATCATGAGATGGTAAACCCGAAGGTTGATGAAGTGATTGAGGTGGAGACATCAAAATAGCCAGGAGCCGACGATGCGAACTGTTGAAGGAAATATAACAAAGGGGAAGGATGGTCAATCGTAGAAATTGGGGGGGGGGGGGGAAACAGAGGAAGAGAGACGATACACTAGGGGTGGACAAGAGCATTAGGGGAAGCGGCACAAGGATGAAGCGAAGAGGCAAAAAACAAGTAAATAATTTACCAATTCCTGAACTGAACGAGGAAAAAGATGTGAGGATATGGAGCCTATCTAGCAATGGGGCCTATACTACACAATCTGCGTACAGGATGTTAAGGAAGGGCAGGGACATACACACGAATGGGAGGTGGAGTAGAATATGGCAGTTTAGAGCACCGAGTAGAATGTGCATGTTCCTTTGGCTCATCGAATATGATGCATTACTTACTAATGTGTAGAGAAAATCAAGACACCTCACGGATGAAAGCACATGTAGTCGATGTCATGCCGGTGAGGAAACTATCCTACATATGCATTAAGAGATTGCAGTAGATCGAAGCCGGTGTGGGAACTACTCAGTGCTGCACGATATAGCCAGGAGTTCTGGAGTGTCTTGAATACAAAAGAATGGGTGCATTCTAACCCGGGAGCTGTAGAGGAGGAAAACAGAATGGAATTCTTGGTCGCCTGCCTATATATATGGAAATGTAGGAACGCCTATATCTTTGAGGGAGTTGAACATTCTACACAACACAAGGTGAATTATATTGTGAGGAACACCAAGTTGGCACTAGAGGCCATGCAAGCACCTGCGATAATCATGGAGCCAAAGGAAGAACCAAGATGACGAGCACCTAGACTTGGTTGGAGGAAAATGAATACTGATGCAGCCATGACTAAGAAGGGGGCGGTGATTGCGGGTGTGGGACGTGATGGAGAGGGAAACTGGATTGGGGGTTTCATCAAGCAGGTAGCTACTAAGCACGTAACGGAGGTAGAGTTGCATGACATTCTGATGGCACTAGAAGTGGTCACGGAGAAGGGTTGGAGACAAGTAGAGATCGAGTCAGACTGTAAGGAGGCTGTGATGGAAATCCTGTCACTCCTAGCACCAAGCCCATGTTACTCTAAAGTTGTGATGCAGATCAGGAAGCTCATGCATCCGGGCGCACAGATACAACATATCAAGCGTGAGATGAATAGAGCTCTGAACTCGCTGGAAAAGAGTTTCAAAAACAAACCCATACTCGAGCATATTGGCTCGAGGCAATCCCCCATGATATCAGTGATATCATCAGGAGGGAAAAATGTAACAGTCGTATTGCGGCTAATAGCGTGTGTAACCAGATTTCCAGCTACTGTAAATATTTTTAGTATTTGAAATTAATATATGCAAACTTTGAGTGATTGTGCAATCAAACTGATGTGGTATTAAAGAATGCAATTAGTTTATATTCAATGTTTAAGAATACAAATTTTTTGTGTTGTGTCAAAGAATTCTGATTTCGTACCCACAATATGGAAGCCCCCTACCCTTGCGATGAAACTGATTCAATGCTTTGAGTGATTGTGCAACATACATGCTCTGTTTTTTTATCTAACTACTAATCTGAATATATGGCTGATCTAGAGTACTAAATTATGCTTGGCAAATGCTTATAATAGTTGAATCAGCCACTAATCAATTCTGGAAATATAGGATGGTACAATTTTCATATATGCATATTTTTTTATGGTAAGTAGCTAATATATGTATGCACTTCTATAATAAATGTGCAAGGTGAGAAATCTATAGGTTGGCTATGGCTCTCGTGCTGATTCAGATTCATGTTTTGAGTTATTATATGATTGTCTTCAGTTTAAATTACTTTTATATGTCCATGTTACAAATGTTTCTACATTTTATCCAGTGTTCTAACCTATCATCATATTCAAACCGATCACATTCGTAATATATTTGGTTCTCCTAAGAAAAGTTTCAGTGCAATATAGCAATCTTATTTATGTAAGAATCTAGGTTATATATTCTTGCAAAATTTAGAAGATAACAGTCTTATAAATGCTTGTTGATTCCTTTCCTGCCAAAAGGAAAATTAGTTTTATCAGAAATATAACTGATCCTTGACTAATTAAACAACTTATTCAGAATTTGGTAATGTTTCCCCATGAGCGTGTGTAGGTGATACAAAATCTATCAACACATTCTAATTGTTCTAACATCAACACTTCCAGAACTGGCATTTGATGGTTAACAAGAATCTGTTGAAAAGAAATGACATGAAGCATTGGTTTTGTTACTCGTGAAATGCCCCTTTAAGGACTGTAGAGGTTTGGATCTGATTGTATCCATGCTATCTTGTTACTTCAGTCCTTGCAAGGTTTATTTATATATGAAAATAGTAAAAGAAGAGGAAGAGAGTAAAGAGGGTGAAGAACAGAAAGAAATTGGGCATATGGTTTCATATTGTTCGGAAGAGCCTCAATATTGTTCTCAAACCTGCTTGGCCACAATGTTGTTCTTTAGGGCCTCAGTGTCATGTGCTTCTTCAAGAGTTGTTATATTGTGCTATGAGGAATCTAATAAAGATTGTTTAACCATTAGTTCCTCCATGGTACTTGATTAGATCCTCAAGTGAAGAATACTGATCACCTGCTACCTAAAGTTATGCTAGCCTCACCCTTTGGAATAACACATGTTTCCTGCTATAGGTAGATACTCCCCTTACACATGATTATACCTTCTCGAGAGTATTCTTTGCTTTGATATATTTATTCTTTGATCTATGAATCAACCATTTAGTGAGATTCTAATACATCTTCCTGTGAATTTGACTTACTTCCAGTGCATTCGGGAAATAGCTATGCCATGATCCAATCATGAAGTTGTAAAGAAGGCACTGCTTATGGCAATGGAGAAAAAGAACGACAAGATTCTTGACTTATTACAGGAGGTTTATGGGGAAGGCCTGATAACAACTAACCAGATGCCATGAGGTTCTCAAGGGTCCAGGAAAGCCTTGATCATCTATCAGCTAACTATATTATGCGTCTGAGGTATACTTAAGAAAGATATTTTCCTAAAAATATGAATATATCTTTGAATACCCCTATAAGAATGTTGATAAGTTTTGTGGATATATAATTATTCTGATATTATCATTTTTTATAGAAACACTTATTTTTTGGAAGATTTTTGTTTATCGGTACCTTAGATACTCTAATGTTATCTTTTTTGGTTTTGTAGAATGTCCATGTAAGCTATCTCCTAGCATGTTATGATGGTGAGCTTAATTATTATTGGTGCCCTAATACATTTTGTGCTTGCCTACTAGGTATGTACATGCTTTGACCATTTTCATCTTGTCTTCTTGACTAATCAGAAATGACAAATCTATTTGGATATAAGTTTTAATCGAACAACCTATTAACTACTAGCATCATGATTTGTATTGCTAAAATCTGCTCCTTGTCCTTAATGATTTATATATCTACATCCGGTTGGCATCACAAGTACATATGGTCCAACCAGTTTTCTTCTTGGATGGATTTGAATATTTGAAAATCACCACTTTTGGATGCAACTTGTCTCCTTCATCACTAATTCACAGCTGTAGCAACAGCCATAGGCGCAACCATAGTCCCAGCCCCAGCCTCACCCTGTCAGTCAGTCTCAACTCCAGCCTCAGGCTCAAATCCCTCAAACACAGGCACCACCAAATGAACAACAATAGATTCCTATATGAGCCCAACAAGCTCATGTGCAGGCTCAAAAGCAACCACTAGATAATCCTCCGCAGATGCACATGGAAACACATCCATTGGGAAGGTTACCTATTCAAATTGCATAGCATCCTCAACATCATCTCCTAGCACAACACCCTCAGATGTCACAACCATAGATGCAGCCTCATGTTAAACCACATCTTGCCAACTACTTGTACAAAAAAACAACATCTGAATCCACTTCTCCTGTCACAGCTGCAAATAGTTACTCAGCCTCAACCTTAGCCACAAAAGCTTCCTCTCATGATGTGACAAGGCTTTAGTCATATCCTAAGCATCAACTACAACAAGCTCCGACTACTGTTCCACAACAAAGGTCATATATGCACCCTCGGAAGCAGCTGCCTCACCATCCTACTCAAATGCAAAATCAGATTTCCAATCAAATGGCCCTAGTAAGACCATCACAAACTCGGGTTTCCATGCAAGCACAATAACCAAATATGGCTTTATCTCACCCATGTTACAATCCTAATCAACCTACTGATCAATTGCATGCTCAATACTACACACGAATGCAGTCATCAACACAAAATCAAAACATGCCACTCAACCAGGCCCTGATGTGAATGTAATAGCAGTTGCAAATGCAAATAGAGCTGGTCCACAGACCAAGACGGGGGAATATTCTCATAAGGTCTTGAGTTCATCACTCCTTATATGGTATAAATCAGTCTACACATATCTAGTCAAATAAGCTAAGTACCATCCTTGAAAACTGGGCTTCAAAAGGTTTGCTACAGTTTATCTTTTATTCTCCTTATACTCTCCGGGTCACATCATCGTTTCTATATATATGGATAAGATTGTGATCATTTGTAGTGATACTAAAGCTGTGTCAAGTCAAAAGAAATCCTTGCAATCCCACCTTCACACCAAGGATCTTAAAAAGCGACGATAGTTATTGACATAGAAGCTCTCTGCTCCAACATAGGAGTCAATCTATCTGAAAGATGTTATGTCTTGGACATGCTACATGAGATTGGGATGACGAACGCAAGACTGATTAAGATCAGAGTGATCTTCAGGTACCTCAGTAGATGAAGACAACATTGAAGCCTCTGGGACTGGTGCCTCTACTTCCTCTGATTCATGTTTACCACGTCTTTGGTACGCCTGCTCAAATTGCTAAATTTCAGGTTTTGGAGGTGGAAAACATTATAAACTCATGACCACCATTGTTTTGTTAGTTTTGGACATGAGAATCACAAACTTAGCAGTCACATTCTTAAAACAAGTTCACATAAATATCTTTTTCTTCACAACTATATAGCATAGCTCCTCACTTGTACAACTTGTAACAATTGCATAAGTCAGTTTACAAATTCACATTAGAAATTATTTTAATTATGGTTTCTAGCAGCTTGGCGATGTGCCCTAAAAGGTCAAAGTTAATAAAATTTCTAACTTTTGTCATAGAGTTAACAATTGCAGTAAAAAGAGAGCCCTTTATATACTACATAGCACTTCTAGAATGTTCTTACATTTGGGACCATGGGTCATGCTACTAGCATCTGGGATGATATTAAAGAATATAAGAAGCAATTTCTTATTAGTTGAGAAATGGAATACAACAATCTGAGTCCCAAATAATGAGAACCCTTTTGTATAAAATTCAATATATCACAACCACTACAAATTAGTGGAAAGACCCATTTGGAACAAGATAGTACAGGAACTCCTTCACTATAGCTGTATTCAGCCTAGTTGTCATTCTAAATCTGACTTTGCTATTATCAACTATATCCCAGGTTTAAATAAGTAAATGATAGGCACAATTCATGTCAGCAAGGAGATGGGGCATTCAGAAAATTCAATGAGGGGTCAATATCCAATCTCCTTGTTAGTAGTATTTTTCACCACTTCTTCGTCACTGGATTCCTTGTTTCTGCTCTTAAAAAAGTTCCTTGTTTCAGTCTCCAAGTGATATAAGTAGACGACTTGTGCTGTTCACATCTAAAACTGAAATACCTTTTGCCAATTGAGCACACAGATTTTTCATATATGCTATGCACATTTTATTGATTAACAATTGTTGTATTATCCTCTAGTTATATCTCAGTTTGTTTGGTCAAACTACATCGAAGCATTGGTGATCAGTTAGGATGAATTATAAACTACAACATATATCTCCACTATATCAAACTGAAGAAGCTGGTCAAAATGATTGGTCCAGTTTCGTTTAGTTGTCATACCTACGATCAGTTAGGACAAATATGTAAACTACAACAAACATCTCCACTTTATCAAACCGAAGAAGCTGGTCAACTTGATTGGTCCAGTTTCGTTTAGTTGTCTATACCTATCTAATGGAATCATTGAAATAATGCTAGAATGGCTTCATATTTCCGCTATACATGAAAAATATTTCAGAAGAGGGTTGAAGTACATTTGATGTTGGAAACATGCATTTATGAATTTGAATGAGGGGTCAACATCCAGCCCCCCCCACAAAACAAACCAACAGGTAAACCACATCGAAGCAATAGTAATCATTTAGGACGTATTATAAACTGAAACAAACCTCTCCACTTTATCAAACCGAGCAAAGCTGGTCAACTTGATTGGTACATTTTTGTGTATTTGTTTATACATCTCTAAATGGGGAAGAAAATTTAATGCTAGACTAGCTTCATATATCCCCTATACATGAAAAAAATCCCAAAAGAGGATCGAAGTACATTTGGTATTGGAAACTTGCATTTATTATTTCGAAACAGAAGACATTTGTAATACACACTTTCCGTAAGTACATATTTCCTGAAGTATAATCTAGTATGATTTTCTCTATTTTTTAGCCAAAAGTTGATCTTGGTATGCATTCTACTGACCTTTCTACATGCTAGAGGACGTATTATGTGCGTCCAGTGATCCTTTCCATTGTGTTCTTAAAGTATATAGGTGTGATAGGACCTAGTAATTGTTTTTTCCAAGTAATGTACATAAGGCTTCAGTGTCACTTGTAACAGGGGTTTTCCAGCTAACCTTCTTCATACGAAATAGTAATTTTTCAGTAAAAAAATATGGTGTCATTTTAAGCATCTAAGCTCTCTGATCTTCAGCATGTGAAGGAACATGCTGATATCTGATACGATTGTCTTGATTGTCAGTGTTCTTTATTTACTGTTTTGGGTTTTCCTTTTTCCTAGATGACTATCAGCTATATGCATCAGAAGAAGAACAATGCGTTTATGGAAAGATATGGTTTTTCTACTCCAACGATATGATTCTGTAATGCTTTTGTATTGCCAGTTTATACACATGCTGACACACTAGAATCAGGCTCAGATAGAAATCAAATTTGGTATGCTTGATGCAAAAATGCTTTCTTGAAACCAAAAATGGCTAAATTAGTTGAAAACCCATATACTATTTTGTACTCACTAGACCAATGGCAATGCTTGTATTATAACTTAGAGAATCAATGACTGGAAGCTTTTCAGAATGGTATATCATAGATCTCAGATGCATGAGACTTGAGTCGCCTATCTAAATCCAGCTCAGATATAAGGAGTGATGAACTCAAGATCTTGGTGAACAAAGGCTGTTGTATGTACTCCTCTTCCCAGGTATATATGTGCATGTGTCTCACTATAATGATTTATCTAGTCAGACATTGTCAATATTAGCAGTTTAAGAGGTCATGTATTAAGTTCTAATGAAGCAAACTATATATGATGCAGGATAAAAAAAGGCCTCAATGTCAACTTACTGCTAAACAAGAATCCCTCTTTGGGTCTAGATCAAGTCCAACAAAACAGAGTACAAAGAAGATTCCTATAACATCTATTGATGGTCCAAGTTGTAATAGAAAGATGTCACTATGACGGGCGATGCTACAATCTTCAAATCAAGACTTCTTCCATTCAACAAAATCAACCCACTCATCAAGGGAATCGGACAACTTTGTGCAACACAAGAACCCATGCTATCGCCAACTCATTGAACAAAAGGAGAAGACAACAGCGATTCCAAAACTGGTCAAGAAAGATACATACTCTTTTTCCAAGATGCGTGTAGACCTCACCGAATTTATTAGTATATGTATATCCTTTTCTTTGTACACATTATGTAATAGGGGCAAGGTATACGTCCTCCCCATGTACATTTGATGTTTCAGTATAAATGAAAGTAAGTTTGTTGAAGGTCAGAAGTGCCACAGAAGTCTCAATGCATGTAGAATTATGCTTATTCCCAAAGTTCAAGATCCTAAGTTCCTGGATAAGGATTTCAGACCTATCGCCATTGAGAACGTTTCTCTTCGGATCATGGCCAGGATTGTGAGAAACAGGATTGCTAAGCTCTTGCCTAGTATGATTTCTGATGAGCAAGGCGCTTACATCAAAGGGAGAGATATAACGGACCACATTAGACTAGCAAAGGAGTTAGCTCATGATTTGAATCGCAGTCCTGATCATCCGAATATCATAATCAAATATGATATGTCCAGAGCGTACGATCGCGTTGAATGGAACATACTGGAAACTATTCTGATTAAGTATGGTATGACATCCGAAGCTGTGAATCTCTGCCTCAGATTCTTTCATGAGACGTGGGCTTCTGTCAATATTGGTGATCACTCCGCAGGCTTCTTTAAGTTCGGAAGAGGACTTAAGCAAGGAAATCCTCTGTCACCCATGTTGTTCATTATCTTTGAAGAACCGCTCAACAGGCACGTCAAGATGCTCACAAACGATGGTACGATTGATCGGTACTACACGAGAGGTTGTGGGGAAGCTCCTCCGATGCTTAGCTATGCCGATGATCTGATTCTCTTCCTTAAGGCCAGCTAGAAATCGATTGACGCCATCAATGATGCTTTTCACAAATATACGAGATCTACCGGTCAGATGATTAACTACAGTAAATCCAACTGCCTCATTGGAAAGACGGACAATGCCACCTCCATCTCAATTTGCAATCAGTTGCAGATTCAGGCCTCTGATAGAGTTATGCAGTATCTTGGGGTCCCTATTTCATCGGGACCGCTCAAGATCTGTGATTACAACTATGTGCTTGAGAAGATATTGAACAAGACTGCGTCTTGGAAAGCTAGACTGCTGTCTTTTGCAGGTAGGAGACTCTTAATTCGACACACCCTCACCTCCACTATTATATACACCACAGCTTCTATCGGGATTCCATGTGGGATCATCAAGAGGATTGAATCCATGCTCTCAAGATTTTTGTGGACTAACCGTAAAAGTGAAAGGAGAAGGACTTGGGTTGCCTGGGAGCATACTGCCAAGCCTTATGAGGCAGGAGGTCTTGACCTCATTCCGCTCAGGGACATTGAAGAGGCTTACACGTTTAAAGCTTGCTGGGAGATCACAAAGAACCGATCAAATTGGGCCAAATTCTGCAATGTCAAATATAGTTCGCCATATAGAAATTATAATGGATGCTACCCCCCGTACCTTAAGTTGAGTAGCTTTGCTTCTACCATGTGGAAGAGAGTTTGGAAAACATTTCCCAAATTCTTACCTTGCACCCGGTGGATCGTTGGGAAGGGCAATATGTCGCTGTGGGATAGTAGATGGGTTGAGAGACCTCTTTCTGATTATGCTATTCACAGGAACGACAGAACAAGAGACTTCCTTGTCAAAGACTTCTGGAATGACCAGTCGGGATGGAATTGGCCGATCTTAGAACATATCATTGATAACGATGGTTTAAATGTTATTAGAAGATCTCATCAGGCAATCTCTCATCGTCCTGATGCATTGATTTGGAAACCTGACAAGAAGGGTATTTTCTCGGTTAGATCTGTTAAGAAGATGAAAGTTGGTACTGTGATTTATGACGATAACAGGAACCATAGATGGATTTGGAAGCTCACTACGCCTAAAGCAAGCGCGATCTTATGGAAGTTGGCTAACGGTGCCTTGCCAACTGATGGCAATATTCAGAAATGTATGATTCCCACCGTATCTAGATGTTCATGCTGCGATATACCTGCCATCGAAGATGATATACACCTTTTCATATGGAGTGATCTTGCCCGACACCTTTGGAATAAAGTTGCGATTCTCATTGGCGATCGTCAGTTCATGCCGACTGTGATCGATGATATTCTGCAGAGAGGTCGTGAGCAGACGTATAAAACATTGAGTGGATGGCTCACATGTGAGCTGATCTCCCTTATAGTATGGCAGATTTGGACAGCTAGATGTAATAACAGATTCAATGACAAGAAGTATCTATATGATGTTCACTGGCACTACATTATTAGACACATAAACCACCACATCACCAAGAAAACCTTCACGGATGCTTCCAGAGACAACATTTTCTCGGTTTTGTCCGATAACGGCATTGCCCTCCCAAGACTCCATATCAAGCAGATTCAGCTTGCACGTTGGATGCCCCCGGATATTTTTAATCGTAAGCTCAATTTGACTACTGGTATATCGGTTGACCCATCTGGCACTAGAAGAAGATGGATTGCTGGAGTTGTCCGCAACCATCGTTGTTTTATTGACCTGGCGTTCAGAACCTGGCTCAATGCCAAAGACTACATAAGCGCTTATATAACAGGGACCCTCGTGGCCATGAAGATCATTGATGACAACAATATAAACATCTCTGAGATTGAGATAGATGATAATTATACCTATCAGATCCTATGGAACAACAGTTCGGGGCCGTGGCGATATGAATCCATCACGAGAGAGCTTAGAGATATTCTGAATATGAAGAGCATTAGAGGAAGTCTTGTTAAGAAAATTTGCAATTCTGTTGCCCATGAAATTGGTTTATGGGGTAATAGCTTCTGCACAACCTTCACTACGTCTGATTCTGCTCAGCTGCCGATGAGGATAAGAGGTATGAACAACATGGAAAAGAAGAACATTCCCTACATTTTCTTCAACAAGATGAAGCTGTAGTAGTCTGTTTTTCGCTTTGTTGGGGGTGTCTTATGTTTGCTTTTTGGGGCTCTATACCTGCTTAGTAAGCAGGAGTGTATTTTTTTTTTGATTGATTTCGCCCACAATGAGAGGAGTGGTATGAATAGAAGATCCTCTGGCTTTAATTAAAAAAAAAAAAAAAATTGGTCTAACTACTACAAATTTGTTACTAAAAGAGATTCTGGACTAATTACACAATACATGAATAATCAAACTATACATATATGTATATGTGGCACTACATATGTAGCTAGTGCATAATCCAATTACATATATATGTGTGCAGTAGATGTTGCCTTTCCCTACACATTAACTACATATAATCTGTATTAACTTCATGTTTTTGCTACATACTGACTATATATACAATTGTAGGCATACATTTAGCTATAATTATACCTATATTTAAATATGTAAGGACAATATCTAGCTACACTTCTGGATACATATGAATTTGTAGCGAATGGATTATCTAACTACATATTTGAAAAATATAGTTAAAGGCTTTAGCTATACGAGCATATACTACAATTTGTATGTGTAAAGAAATATGTAGTCAAAGCCTTTCTCTACATAATATGGGGTTTTCGCTACAATTTTTTTTTATAGTTAAAGACCTTTTTTTTAGTAGTGATTATGTTTTGGCGAAGCATATAGTATAGTAGTTCAACCAATAAGGTATAAGCAAGTAGTATCACACAAGATACACCATATCATAAGCAACTGATGAAAACTAGTCGTATACTTAATAAACCACGCACCTTTGATCTCAGATCTGAATTTCCACAAGTCTTAGACTAAGAGAGAGAGTAGATCACCCTGAAATAAAATCAAGGGTATACTTGTTACTATTGGTCCATAGGACCCATGACTAAGGTCGTTTATTTAGTTATGATAGCTTTCATATTCTTATGTTTTAGATCATGGATAATCTATGACTTTTATCTTACTTTTGGAGTTACAAAATTAGATCTTCATATTATATTTTCATTTACTTGAAGATACCTATTTTATCCAAAAAGGGAGCATTCCCATTTAGGGTTTCTATTATGGATTAGATCATCAAGGATATCTCTTTAAGATGAATATGATTCAAAAAGATCAAATTTGTATTCTAAGGTGTCAAGGTCATACAAGGTCATTTAGTGTCATTAATAGTTAGGGTTTGACATAAAGTTCCATAAGGTATACACTATTAGAAAGAGTAACTAGAAATTAGGGTTTTTCACAACTATTGGATCAATTATTCCTCATTGATTAGGGTTTCAAGTAACATGATGACCAGGGACTCCCAAATCAAGTTTAGGATGTCCACTAGCTAGATCTAAAAACAAGGATGACTTTATTAAAGAAAAAATATATTAAAAGGGTCATTAGGGTTTGTAGGCCATACTTTTTGAAAATAGCTTGGATATAGGTCATGATTATATTTTATTTGAATAGTAAGCATTTTTCTAATGAAAATGGTATATAGGTTGAGTATAATCCGACATTCCTACCATTTTCTAGGATTTTTCTAAGATTAATTCATTTCTTGGAAAAGAAAAAAAAATAAAAAGAAAAAAAGGCTTTACCTTGATCAACGATCGGACCTGACTGGATCGACGGCTTTCGTTGATCCAAGGATTGCAAGAGGGCTCGTAGATCACTGAGTTGGCACTTGGGGATTGATCCACGCAACTTGAGGCTGCTCCTGGCTTCAGTTGCTTTGCGTTGAGACTTGTTGAGGTGGCGTCCGCCAATTGGTCCAGGTGGGTACATGCTGGCACCTCGTCAGTGTCATGCCTTCGATTCCTCTTCATTCGAGAAACAACTATCAGGTTGAGGGGGGTGGCACAGAGCTCGCCGGCACCGAGGGGAAAGGGAGCAGCATGCTCCAAACACGAGCGAAAAGGCGCCGCCTGAGGTCTCCAAGACCTCGTGATGATAGAGGGAGCAAAGATTTGAAGGAAGGAGGTGACACGAAGGAGAAAGTTCCATAGGTAGTGCGGCGATGCCGCTAAGGATCAGAGGACAGGTAGAGGTATCCAGTGTTGGTGAGGGTCAAGAAATAGGGGGTTATTGTAAAGGAGGGTGGTTGTGACATCGAGAGTGTGTTTTTATAGGCTCTAGGGGTAGGTTTAGGGTTTGAGTGAGTTTTGGCACTCTTCGGCCGCCACCGGAGTGTGAGGAGCAAAGGATGGGGAGGTCGTTCTCCCTACTCTAAGGGCGAGGGGAGTCAGGTGTAGACTCTTTGATGTCATTTTGGCAAGGGGAATCATTTTGATCGGATGATATTTCGTGAGGAGGGGTGAGGTGACGCCTAGACGAGGGTCGACTTCCCTTTCTTCTCCCCGATCTTTGTCGGAGGTTGAAGACAAAGTCCTAGTCATCAATTCCATTTGAGCCATGATCAGTCGGATCAGAAGGCTGGGGTGTGAGGCCACATAAGTGTCCACTCCCAGCTTTGTTATCAACACAACGTGTCATTCAAATGTCACACATAATTAGCAACTTCGGTCTAAGTTGATATTAGGTGTATTATTTTCAAATGTCCGTAAATCCTAATTGGTTAATCCAATTGCAATAAAATTTTAGGAGTAGCTTAATGATGTCATGATGTAGCTATGGTGAAAATTGGAGTTAAAATCCGAATGTTGGCCATGTCAATTGACTATATGTTGTCTTTCATGTAATTTGACTTTATAAGATACCAGGGATGGTATTTAAAAGAAATTGATAAGCCAAATTAATCAAGGTTGACATCAAACTCTAACATTGATTCATATATAAATAATTCCTCAAAAGAAATTAGTTCACTAATCACTGGATCACTAAATGAATGATTGGTCTCATGAGAGCTTAATCAATTAGAAAGGGTATTTATTCACAATTTAATTCAATTAGGCATCATAACCCTCTACCGTATCTCAAAACACCTAATTTGGGTGAAGGAATACATGATTGTATTACCAATTACTCAATTTGGTATTTGTCCTCTACATAGAATGCTTGTCTCTCAAATATTGTATTAGTTATTAAAATTCAAAAATCTAGGTTATCACATTCACCCCACCTTATTTGGAATTTCGTCCTTGAAATTCAACTAATCTCATCCTTAAGAGGCTATTTAGGAGTTCAACTTCATATACATCATTATTGCTAAGGTTCTAAGACCACCATAGTTGCATGCACTCTAAGTTGTCAGCTTAGGGTCTAGAGATTCTTGGGTGTGTCCACCCCACCTTATATATGTGGAAGAATCACTTAATGTCTTATCCATAACATGACATTATGATATATCAGGGTTACATCACCTCTAAGGGTACATGTTTTGTTCATACTTTTAATGTTCAGGAGGAATTCGTTTATATGCCATGATATTCAGATCATTCAACTCTAACATCATTATTATGTTTTATGATCAACATCTTACAATGATTTCAGAATTTGAGGAGATTTATCTTCATCCTTGATATTAGAATTTTTCTAGTTAAGAAGGTCTTACGTAACATGTTTGACCATTAGGGTTTCACCCTATGGTGTGATATGCATACTCAACTTAGAAGCATACATTGAGAAGGATCAAAGTTACGAACTATATTTCTGATCATACACCCTATGATCCAAAAATATCTTTATAACAAGTTCATGAGCTCAACTTTTTATGTCTTGCATGTATTATGTGAAGGGAAAAAGAGAATATACTAAGTTTATCCAATGATCTTAGAATCATATCTTTCATGTTTCATATGAAGGGGAAGAGAATATTTTAAAGTCAAACTTATCATGATTTCAATCTTGGGGACTACATGTATTGTATAGGGAGGAAATATAGAATAGGTCAAGCTTAGATGAGTGACTCCTCATATATAAATCATCTATATAGCTCAAGTGAGTTTTATATCATCATATATTAAGAAAGAGAAGAAGAAGGGAGAACATTTATATTGAGTATCTTTTTCACAAAGCATCATACTCCCATAACTAGAGTTCATATATTACCTCACTTGCAACTAATGATGAGATCCACAAAATATGTCCTTCAAGCTAGGACCTAACGTATCCAAATGATTGTCTTAATCACATGTGTCATTTACCCATCCTTTTCTTTTACCCAATTCTCACATATAGATTTGAATCATGCATAAGGACTCAACTCAACATTGAAGAGTAATCTAGTGTAGGACACTTTTTTTAACACATATCTCATATATTGGAGGCTAGGTCATATGATCTTCTCCCTGTGGGTCTTACTCTCTCTAGAGTTCACCACATATCTCATCCTACCACTAGACATCCGCCTTGTATAAGAGATTGAGGCTCATGCACACTCATCTCTATCTTAACTTAGCTTATCTTAAGTAGGAAAAGGGAATGTACTTTCATCATTACGACTTAGCATAGATCATCTAAGAGTGGATTTGGCTCATATACAACTCAAATCTTAATAAGGAAACTTATACCATCATAGATCAAAGTTAGCTAAGATTCTATATGATTATTTCCTTCATCTTTTTTTTGTCTATCTGTCTATCACATAACCTTATGTGGCTCTAGACTTCTAATCTAGATCTATTCTCTCTTCTAGACTGATGTCACTCCCTTTCACTTAGATTGCATGAACACGCACTACTCTCTTGTGTGAGGGACACATTTTAAAATTTACATATATCTAATAAAATATTATATAGTTTTTCTCTGAGAAAAAAGGCGTCAGAGAAAACTAGTAAGGTGTGAACTGATTGGGAAACAAAATCAAACCAGCAAACTCGAGTATCCAACACACAATAGATAGTTTGGTGCCATGTAATCTAATGAAATGGTGAGAACATGGTGTAGACTAGTGTAGCTACCCAATACATATGAGCTCTATATGGAAAGGGTTTCAGATACTTGTCTAAACCTAGTTCTCAAACATCTCAGTTGTAACCTAGAGGCTAGGTCAAACCTTATTCCTATAGCACAACTTACTAAGATTCTAAGGTTTAAAGTGAAAGGTGAAATTTATTCTATGTTTCATGGTGAGCAACTGTCAGGTGTAGCTAGTGTTCATGCTCTGATACCAACTGTGACGTCCCCAGATTTTGGCTTCTCCAAACCCTATTGGGAATGAGAGGTCAGAATCCAAAAACATCATCCAATCATATCAGAGATCGATGCGGAAGCGACATACACATACATGAACATAAAACCATAACATATAATACACCGTGATATTCTCAACATTCAACATGTATATTTATACAACATGAATTATTACACAATGGTTTACAATTACATATTGAATGAAGATTCTACAATCTATGAACATGTATGCTAATATGATCTTAGACAATAGGTACAACCTGTGAAACTTGCTCACATCCTATTCTTTTATCCCATTCTATCTCTGGACCTAGAAAATATGAGAAACAAAAATATCAACAAAATTTGGTACATGGTAAAAGATATAATAGTATGGTTGCATGTATGAAATTACTTGAAGAAAGAAGAAAGAAGAAAGAAAAGAAAATAGTTTCTTAAGGCAAAAAAAATCAGGTAAAACACCTCTTTTATACGTTTCATTTGATGCAGTGGTATTAAAATTTTATAAGCGCTTCTCATACATCTAGTATGGGCAAAATTATTTCATCATGCATCTAACATCATCATTTCATCATACATCCATGTTAGGCAACATACATCCATACTGGGCCATGTGCACTAGTAGCTACAACTCATCACAATGTCCTTTTATGTTTCATTATGTTTTGGCAAAGTATATAGTATAGAAGATCAACCAACAAGATTTAAGCAAGTAGTATCACACAAGATACACCATATCATAAGCGACCAAGGAAAACTAGTCTTATACTTAATAAACCACATACCTTTGATCTCAGATCTGAATTTCTACAAGTCTTAGATTAAGAGAGAGAATAGATCACCCTGAAATGAAATTAAGGGTATACTTGTTACTATTGGTCCACAGGACCCATGACTAAGGTCGGTTCTTTAGGTATGATGGCTTTCATATTCTTATGTATTAGATCATGGGTAATCTATGACTTTTATCTTACTTTTGGAGTTACAAAATTAGATCTTCATATTATATTTTGATTTACTTGAAGATACCTATTTTATCCAAAAGGGGAGCATTCCCATTTAACGTTTCTATTATGGATTACATCATCAAGGATATCTCTTTAAGATGAATATGATTCAAAAAGATCAGATTTGGATTCTAAGGAGTCAAGGTCGTACAAGGTCATTTAGTGTCATTAATAGTTAGGGTTTTACATAAAGTTGCATAAGGTATACACTATTAGAAAGAGTAACTAGAAATTAGGGTTTTTCACAACTATTGGATCAATTATCCCTCATTGATTAGGGTTTCAAGTAATATGATGATCAGGGACTCCCAAATAAAGTTTAGGATGTCCATTATCTAGATCTAAAAATAAGGATGACTTTATTACAAAAAATATATATTAAAAGGGTCATTAGGTCTTGTAGGCCATACTTTTTGAAAAGTACTCGGATCTAGGTCCTGATTATATTTTATTTGAATAGCACGAATGTTTCTGATGAAAATAGTATATAGGTTGACTATAATCCAACATTCCTAGCATTTTCTAGAATTTTTCTAAGATTAATTCATTTCTTGGAAAAGAAAACAATAAAAAGAAAAAAAGGCTTTAACTTGATCAACAGCGAGATCTGATTGGATCGACGGCTGTCGTTGATCCAAGGATTGCGAGAGGGCTTGTAGATCACTGAGTTGGTACTTGGGGATTGGTCCACGCAACTTGAGGTTGCTCCTGGCTTCAGTTGCTTTGTGCCGAGACTTGCTGAGGTGGCGTCCGCCGATTGGTCCAGGTGGGTCAATGCTGGCACCTCCTCAGTGTCACACCTTTGATTCCTCTTCATTTGAGCAACAACTATCTGGTTGAGGGGGGTGGCGGAGAGTTCGCTGACATCGAGGGGAAAGGGAGAAGCAAGCTCGAAACACGGGCGAAAAGGTGCCACCTGAGGTCTCCACAACATCATGATGACAGAGGGAGCAAAGATTTGAAGGGAGGAGGTGACACAAAGGAGACAGTCCCATAGGCATTGTGGCGGCGCCACTGAGGATTAGAGCTCAGGTAGAGGTATTCGGTATTGGTGAGGGTCGAGACTCAAGGAGTTATTGTAAAGGAGGGTGGAAGTGACATCGAGGGGGTGTTTTTATAGGCCCTCGTGGTAGGTTTAGGGTTTGGGTGAGTTTGGGCACTCTTCGGCCACCACCAGAGTGAGAGGAGTAAAGGATGGGGAGGTCATTCTCCCTGCTCCGATGGTGAGGGGATTTAGGTGCAGGCTCTTTGACCTCATTTCGGTGAGGGGAATCATTCTGCTTGGATGATATTTCACGAGGAGGGGTGAGGTGATGCATGGACAAGGGTTGGGTTCCCTTTCTTCTCCCCGCTCTTTGCGGGAGGTTGAAGACAAGGTCCTAGCCATCAATTCCATTTCATCCGTGATCAGTCGGATCAGATGGCTGGGGTGTGAGGCCGCATAAGTGTCTGCTCCCAGCCTTGTTATCAACACAACGTGTCATTCAAATGTCACACATAATTAGCAACTTAGGTCTAGGGTGAAATTAGGTGTATTATTTTCAAATGTCCATAAATCCTAATTGGTTAATCCAATTGCAATAAAATTTTAGGAGTAGATTAATGATATCATGATGTAGCAATGATGTAAAATTGGAGTTAAAATCCGAATGTTGGACATGTGAATTGACTATATGTTGTATTTCATGTAATTTGACTTTATAAGATACTAGGGATGGTATTAAAAGAATTTGATAAGCCAAATTAATCAAGGTTGACATCAAACTCTAACATTGATTCATATATACATAGTTCCTAAAAGAAAATTAGTTCACTAATCACTAGATCACTAAATGAATGATTGGTCTCATGAGAGCGTAATCAATTAGTAAGGGTATTAATTCACAATTGAATTTAATTAGGCATCATATCCCTCTATAGTATCTCAAAACACCTTATTTGGGCGAAGGAATCCATGATTGTATTACCAATTCCTCAATTTGGTATTTGTCCCCTACATAGAATGCTTGTCTCTCAAATATTGTATTAGTTATTGAAACTAAAAAATCTAGGTTATCACATTATCCCCACCTTATTTGGAATTTCATCCTCAAAATTCAAATAATCTCATCCTTAAGAGGTTATTTAGGAATTCAAATTCATATACATCATCATTGCTTAGGTTCTAAGACCACCGTAGTTGCATGCACTCTAAGTTGTCAGCTTAGGGTCTAGAGATTCTTGGGTGTGTCCACCCCACCTTATATATGTGTAAGAATCACTTAATGTCTTAGCCATAACATGACATTATGATATCTTAGGGTTACATCACCTCTAAGGGTACAAGTTTTGTTCATACTTTTAATCTTCTGGAGGAATTCGTTTATATGCCATGATATTCAGATCATTCAACTCTAACATCATTATTATGTTTTATGATCAACATCTTACAATGATTTCAGCATTTGAGGAGATTTATCTTCATCCTTGATATTAAAATTTTTCTAGTTAAGAAGGTCTTACGTAACATGTTTGACCATTAGGGTTTCACCCTATGGTGTGATATGCATACTCAACTTAGAAGCATACATTGAGAAGGATCAAAGTTACGAACTATATTTCTGATCATACACCCTATGATCCAAAAATATCTTTATAACAAGTTCATGAGCTCAACTTTTTATGTCTTGCATGTATTATGTGAAGGGAAAAAGAGAATATACTAAGTTTATCCAATGATCTTAGAATCATATCTTTCATGTTTCATATGAAGGGGAAGAGAATATTTTAAAGTCAAACTTATCATGATTTCAATCTTGGGGACTACATGTATTGTATAGGGAGGAAATATAGAATAGGTCAAGCTTAGATGAGTGACTCCTCATATATAAATCACCTATATATCTTAAGTGAGTTTTCTATCATCATATATTAAGAAAGAGAAGAAGAAGGGAGTACATGTATATTGAGTATCTTTTGTACAAAGCATCATACTCTCATAAATAGAGTTCATATATTAACTCACTTGCAACAAATGATGAGATCCACAAAATATTTCACTCAAGCTAGGACCTAACTTAGCCAAAGGATTGTCTTAATCACATGGGTCATTTACCCATCCTTTTATTATACCCAATTCTCACATATAGATTTGAATCATGCATAAGGACTCAACTCAACACTCAAGAGTAATCTAGTGTAGGAAAAAATTTATAACACATATCTCATATATTGGAGGCTAGGTCCTATGACCTTCTCCCTGTGGGTCTTACTCTCTCTAGAGTTCACCACATATCTCATCCTACTACTAGACATCCATCTTGTTTAAGAGCTTGAGGATCATGCACACTCATCTCTATCTTAACTTAGCTTATCTTAAGTAGGAAAAGGGAAAGTACTTTCATCATTATGACTTAACATAGATCCTCTAAGAGTGGATTCGGCTCATATAAAACTCAAATCTTAATATGGAAACTTATACCATCATAGATCAAAGTTACATAAGATTCTATATGCTTATTTATTTCATCTTTCTTTTGTTTATATATCTATCACATAACCTTTTGAGGCTCTGGACTTCTAGTCTAGATCTATTCTCTATTCTAGACTGATGTCACTCCCTTTCACTTAGATTGCATGAACACCCACTACTCTCCTGTGTGAGGGACACATTTTTATATTTACATATATCTAATAAAATATTATATAGTTTTTCTCCGAGAAAGAAGGCGTCAGAGAAAACTATCGAGGTGTGAGCTGATTGGGAAACAAAACCAAACCAGCAAACTTGAGTGTCCAACACACAGTAGATAGTCTGGTACCATGTAATCAAATGATATGGTGAGAACATGGTGTAGACTAGTGTAGCTACCCAATACATATGAGATCTATATGGAAAGGGTTTCAGATACGTGTCTAAACCTAGTTCTCAAACATCTTAGTTGTAACCTAGAGTCTAGGTCAAACCTTATTCCTGTAGCACAACTTACTAAATTTCTAGGGTTTAAAGTGAAAGGTGAAATTTGTTCTATGTTTCATGGTGAGAGACGGTGAGGTATAACTAGTGTTCATGCTCTGATACCAACTGTGACGTCCCCGAATTTCGGCTTCTCCAAACCCTATTGGGAATGAGTGGTCAGAATCCAAAAACATCATCCAATCATATCAGAGAGCGATGTGGAAGCGACATACGCATACATGAACATAAAACCATAACATATAATACACCATGAAATTCTCAACATTCAACATGTATATTTATAAAACATGTGTTATTACACAATGATTTACAATTACATATCGAATGAAGATTCTACAATCTATGAACATGTATGCTAACAAGATCTTAGACAATAGGTACAACCTGTGCAACTTGCTCACATCCTATTCATTTATCCCATTCTAGTTCTAGACCTAGAAAATACGAGAAACAAAAACATCAACAAAAGTTGGTACATGGTAAAAAATACAATAGTATGGTTGCATGTATGAAATTACTTGAAGAAAGAAGAAAGAAAAGAAAACCATTTCTTAAAGTGAAAAAAAATCAGGTAAAACACCTCTTTTATACATTTCATTTGTTGTAGTTGTACTACAATTTTATAAGCACTTCGCATACATCCAATATGGGCAAAATTATTTCATCATAAATCTAACATGGGCAATTCATCATTCATCCATGTTAGGCAACATACATCCATACTGGGCCATGTGCACTAGTAGCTACAACTCATCATAATGTCCTTTTATGTTTCATTAAGTTTTGGCGAAGCATATAGTATAGTAGTTCAACCAACAAGGTATACGCAAGTAGTACCAGACAAGATACACCATATCATAAGAAACCAAGGAAAACTAGTCTTATACTTAATAAACCACATACCTTTGATCTCAGATCTGAATTTCCACAAGTCTTAGATTAAGAGAGAGTAGATCACCCTGAAATGAAAACAAGGGTATACTTGTTACTATTGGTCCATAGGACCCATGACTAAGGTTGGTTCTTTAGGTATGATGACTTTCATATTCTTATGTTTTAGATCAAGGGTAATCTATGACTTTTATCTTACTTTTGGAGTTACAAAATCAGATCTTCATATTATATTTTCATTTACTTGAAGATACCTATTTTATCCAAAAAGAGAGCATTCCCATTTGAGGTTTCTATTATGGATTAGATTATCAAGGATATCTCTTTAATATGAATATGATTCAAAAAGATCAGATTTGGTTTCTAAGGTGTCAGGGTCGTACAAGGTCATTTAGTGTCATTAATAGTTAGGGTTAGACATAAAGTTGCATAAGGTATACACTATTAGAAATAGTAACTAGAAATTAGGGTTTTTCACAACTATTGGATCAATTATCCCTCATTGATTAGGGTTTCGAGTAACATGATGATCAGGGACTCCCAAATCAAGTTTAGGATGTCCACTAGCTAGATCTAAAAACAAGGATGACTTTATTAAAGAAAATATATATTAAAAGGGTCATTAGGGCTTGTAGGTCATACTTTTTGAAAAGAGCTCAGATCTAGGTGATGATTATATTTTATTAAAATAGTACACATTTTTTTTGATGAAAATGGTATATAGGTTCCCTATAATCTGACATTCCTAGCATTTTCTAGGATTTTTCTAAGATTAATTCATTTCTTGGAAAAGAAGAAAAATAAGAAAAAAAAGGCTTTACCTTGATCAACGGATGGATCTGAATGGATCGAAGGCTGTCGTTGATTTATGGAATGTGAGAGGGCTCACAGATCACTGAGTCGGCACTTTGGGATTGGTCCACGCAACTTGAGGCTGCTCCTGGTTTCAGTTGCTTTGCGCTGAGACTTGTTGAGGTGGCGTCTTCCGATTGGTCCAGGTGGGTCCACGCTGGAACCTCGTTAGTGTCACGCCTTCGATACCTTTGCATTCGAGTAACTACTATCAGGTTAAGGGGGGCGGCAGAGAGCTCTCCGGTGCCGAGGGGAAAGGGAGCAGCAGGCTCCAAACATGGGTGAAAAGGTGCCACCTGAGGTCTCCATGACCTCACGATGACAGAGGGAGCGAAAATTTGAAGGTAGGAGGTGACACGAAGGAGAAAGTCCCATAGGCAGTGTAGCAGTGCCGCTAAGGATCAGAGGTCAGGTAGAGGTATCTGGTGTTTGTGAGTGTTGGGAAACAAGGGGTTATTGTAAAGGAGGGTGGCAAAGACGTCAAGGGGGTGTTTGTATAGGCCCTCGAGGTAGGCTTAGGGTTTGGGTGATTTTGGGCACTCTTTGGCCTCCACTAGAGTGAGAGGAGTGAAGGATGGGGAGGTCATTCTCCCTACTCCGAGGGTGAGGGGAGTCAGGTGCAGGCTCTTTAACCTTGTTTTGGCGAGGGGAATCATTCTACTCGGATGTTATTTTGCGAGGAGGGGTGAGGTGACGCCTGGACGAGGGTCGAGTTCCCTTTCTTCTCCCCACTCTTTGCGGGAGGTTGAAGACAAAGTCCTAGCCGTCGATTTCATTTGATCTGCAATCAGTCAGATCAGATGGCTGGGGTGTGGGGCCACATAAGTGTCCGCTCCCAACCTTGTTATCAACACAACGTGTCATTCAAATGTCACACAAAATTAGCAACTTAGGTCTAGGGTGATATTAGGTGTATTATTTTCAAATGTCCATAAATCCTAATTGGTTAATCCAATTGCAATAAATTTTTGGAGTAGCTTAATGATGTCATGATGCAGCTATGATGTAAAATTGGAGTTAAAATCCTAATGTTGGCCATGTCAATTGACTATGTGTCGTATTTCATGTAATTTGACTTTATAAGATACTAGGGATGTTATTAAAAGAAATTGATAAGACAAATTAATCAAGGTTGACATCAAACTCTAACATTGATTCATATGTACATATTTCCTCAAAAGAAATTATTTCATTACTCACTAGATTACTAAATGAATGATTGGTCTCATGAGAGCTTAATAAATTAGTAAGAGTATTAATTCACAATTGAATTCAATTAGTCATCATAGCCCTCTATCGTATCTCAAAACACCTAATTTGGATGAAGGAATCCATGATTGTATTATCAATTCCTCAATTTGGTATTTGTCCTCTACATAGAATGCTTGTCTCTCAAATATTGTATTAGTTATTAAAACTCAAAAATCTAGGTTATCACATAAGCAAAGGGGGATTGTCTGTCTTGTTTGGAAAGAGTGTATCATGTTGAAGAGAGTGGAGTATGTTCTCCCATGGTTGAAGAGTTTACTACATAATTGGCCGAATTATTCAATAATTTGTTGTTTGTTCAATGTTATCACATTGGTAATCTTTCTATTGTGGATGTGAGAGTGACACATTTTGTTGTCACAAATCATGTGAGAAAATTACTATTTTTATCTCCTATTTAAGCCATTGGATCTTAGCATGTTGGTTCCACATAGTTTCAATCTTAAGATCAAGAAAACAAATATCAACTAGTGGAGCAAGTACACATAAAAGGTTGGCTTGGGGGAGGGACTCTTGGTAGAAAGGATTTCATTGTTTTTTTGTTTAAGTTTGTGGTTTATCCTAACTAATGTTGTTTTTCAATATAATAATCTTTTGTCCAATGTTTTTGAGATTTTTTTTGAATGTGTAATCCTGGTTCGCATTGAAGGGATATCTTGACAAATGGATAGTAACATTTTTTTAAAAATCTAGTGTGATGTTTAATATCTTTGAAATTGGAAGGCATTATATACCCATGTATCATATGTTGCATTTAGGATAATAGGCAATTGGTGGTTCATACCTACAATGGTAGGTAAATGGTATCCAATGACTATGAACATAGGAATATGTCGAGCTTGATGTACAAGGGCTCATACCACCAACCTCCCCCAATACACATCCATCTCCAACACTTTCCTCACTACTAAACGAAGATCTGTGGATACTATTGGAGTGACTACAAGGCAAAAGGAAATATGAATGCTTCTTTGAGCTTCCATGTCTACCCAACCATTAGGTGAACTATGAAGCTCCGATAATCAAGGTTCCAACCCTCATACACATTCCATTTAGCTGGACATTCTTCTAGCTACCAGGCCCCGTGGTAATCTTTGCACTTTTCTTCCCTCCACTTTAGATTTAAGTTTTTCTCAAGATGAGAAAAATATTATGTTTAAGGTGGAGGTGTGTGGTACATACTTTTTCCACCCACTTTATCTTAAATTTATTGCAATTTCCATTATGTTAAGTACTATAGTATAAAAAAAATAAAAAATTGTCTTTTAGTTTTGGCCTTTATCTAGTCGGCCAAGGTTGTATCTATTTGGCCATGATGATAAGTATATTTAGCAATACACCTCCTAAATGATGCAACTTCTTTTGTAACATAATTTATAAACCTACCATTGATAGAAATTATCTTGTCACCTAATGTCTTAATTTACACCATTACTTAGAAAATATGACAACCCGTAGAGGACTAATTTTATTGGTTTTGCCCCTTATCTAGAGTTATAGATTGACTTGAAAATTTTATTGGTTTTGCATAACTCAAAAATTAATTGATCCAATGTATGATAATCTCAATGCGCTTGAATACACAAAATGAGTTGCATAATGAACTATATTTTTTCTACACTTCTTCCATCACATTCCTATCCCTCCACCCCAAAGGAAAATAAAAATAAATAAATCCAATGTGCCAAACTCTAATTTTGGGGTCGCACACCCCTTTTTTCCTCCGTCTTTCACTTCTTCCATACGCCTTGTAAATTTAGTAAGCGCATACTGTCACGAAAAATTACCACAAAGAGCACACCAAAACATGTGGTCAATGTAACTGCAAACAAAGAAAAGGATTCAAGTCGAATAGAGAAGATGCCTCTTCTTCCATACATCCTTCACTCCACTTTCATGCCCGGGTTAATATACATGACCCATCAAATCCTTGAGCCCTGTTCTTCAGGAACGACTCATAAGAATACACGAGAGTACTGAATGCAAATGAAATATAAAATGTATTTTATTTTAGGTCTTGGAATGGAACCATGTTGATAAATAGTCTTAAGGTAAGGGATGTGAAAATTGTTTTCCCTGAATCCAAGAAGTTATGGTTTGTTGGACGTAAAAGGTTTGAATGACTTAAGTGGTGTTAAGTGAGTGAGGATGACATGCCTAAAGTGTTTTGTAGTCAATGTTGATTGAGGACAAACAATGTTTTATGTTTGAGGTATTTTGGTGAGTGCAAACTCATCACCTTTATTTATACAAATTTATCTTTAATTGACAACAAAATTATTGGCTTCTGAATACTTGTAGCATAAATTTTCCTAGTTTATCTTTTCTTCCTTCTATTTGGAGTTTTCACTAATTTTGGTTGGCTTTTATAGGGAAAATGAACAAATCTTCCCAGATCTAGTCTTGTAAAATGACCATTTTAGTTACGAAATGACCATTTTGGCTACAAAAGGATCGGTTCCCTTCACAAAATGACTGTTTCGTGCCCAGACCCAGCCAAATCATTGCCAGAAATAGCCATTCTAGGGTTTCAATGAACCAACACCGACATTAAATCCAACTGACTTGTAGAGATCCTGAGTCGATCGACTCAAGCCTTAGTCAAATGGTTGAAGAAGGAAGATCAGAAAATCTCTCTATTTGGGGCAAGCAATTAAATCCAAAATGGACCAAGAGTTAGAGACTTCAATTCTACCCCAATTAGTCTCGCGAAATGACCACTTCTGTTATGAAATGACAAAAAGAAGATAATGAGGAATATATTGTTCCAAAAATCCTAAACAGAAACCCAAGAAGATAATTTGGATAATAAATATATCAATTTCGTTTTCTTGACTTAAAATTTTCTTAATGGCCAAGTATCATCTAATTTGGATAACAAATAAATACATAATGCCTTTAATACAAGATAATGGGAAATAAGCCAAGAAAGAAAGATAAAATATTTAATGCCCTCAAATTAGAAAACTAACTCCAGATTTGTAATCTAAACATGAAAATAAGCCTTTGGGTAAATTTGCATTTAATTTGGTCAATGTTTAATATTTTATTTTATTCAGGAGAGAGAAAATGACTTAAAGACCAAAAATATTAAATATATGTTGAAAAAAATTAATTAATGCCAAAATCGTGTTCCAAACATTTAGTATTGCTTATAGGCCAAGTTTTACATTTTTAGAAAGTTTCTAGATGCCTCTAATAAATTTAAAGTATAAAATAAGTGATAACATTTAAATGTATTAAATAAAATAATAAAGTCTTCAAAAAAATAAAATAATACCAAATTCGTGTTCTAGTTAAAATAGACCTTTGTATGAATTTTGAATCAATTTGGAAAATATATGATGAGAAGATAAATTAAGGAGAGAGGAAGTGTACAAACCCTTCAACTCATTATTTAAAATAATAAACAACTTCAACAAATGGAAATAATACCAAATTCGTGTCTAACATACTTAATATGAGTTATGGGTGAAGTTTTGTAATTTTTGGATAATCATAGAGTCATAAATAAAGGAGGAAAGAGAAAATGTGTTTTGAATTATTTAACACATTAACAATTCTCAAAAGTCAAAATTAATTCTATAGTTGGATTTTACACGTCAAAATCAGTCAGAATATAAAATTTGTTAATTTTAAGATAATGTTTGAGCCTCCAAAACAGGAGATAGAGAAGCATTAAATCACTTTATTCAAATTTGAATGAGAATCAAATTTACAACTGTGATTTGGCGCTGAATCTTGGCCGTTGGATCTCGATCTAAGGATCTGCGATCTGTCTTCTTCCTCGGTCCATTTTGGCAATAGCTTGCTTTCCAAATTTTCAAATCCATTTATCTTGAGTTTTACTCAATGAAATTTAATAATTTTTTATCCTACCAATTCCTTGCGCAAATCCGCACCGATTTATCCCAAAGTTTTTGGGTTTTGATGGAGATTCGAGAAACACCCAACTTGGGCACCACCCATTTCTACCTCCACCTAGCTAAACCCTAGAATGGGCTCCCTTGCCTATATATATCTATGCCCCTAGGACCGCCATCACCTTAGCAACTCACCTGTGCCTTCGATTTTATGTTTCGTCGTCGTTTTGACCTCCAACAAGCGGCCGAAGCTGTTGGGCTTGCGGCGCCCCTTGCTCTGACGTCTCTACATATCCGGCTCGATTAAAGGTATCATTGAATTCGTCTCTTCATCTTCTTTCTTTTGCATATCTAAATGTCGAATTTGGTTGAGTATACTGGTTTTTCCCAATCTTGCCCGAGCTTGCTACTCACCGAACGCAGCCATGGCGTCGGCCCGGGGAGGAGGATGACTCTTTGCAATTTACAAAAATGCCCCGACTGGTTTCTTCATTCTCATTGTTCGCATGAGGGCAGCGCGGTGATTTTGCTCTATTTGACCAGCATCTGACCCGCTTGGTGTTATGCCTACGTGGCAATTTTCGATTGGTTAGTTTTAGAAAAATCGTATCTTTTTACTCGTTGGTCGAAAAATAGAAATAAAATATGTTTTGGAATCAGGAGAATGTAAGCTATCTAATAAAAATTAATTTGACGCCTTATTTTGAGTTTTTCGAATACGTATTTTTTGAGTTGATTTAATTAACTAATAAATATGGAAAATACCCTAAAAAAGTCAGTAACTCGAAAATATACAAATATATATGTTATTTTGATCAGAAGAATGTAACTAAGACATTGATGAGGTTTTCAGAGTCTAAATCGATTGTTTGTGGAAAAAGTCGATGGTTTTGAGGTTTTAAGCCTTTAATGAATATACATATATCTAATACATAAATATGATGATCATATTAGGGAAAGTGGATCTGATCTCATGTAAAAGTTATGAAAAATAGTTATAGGATTCTAAAGATTAAAGGTATGTGCTTAATACACTTCAGTTGGGAATTATTTGTTCCTCAACCTATGCTTTCCATAATGAGGCTTATTTGCACCTTATATTCTATTCTCTTGAATCTATTGTTATACCTGCCTCATAATCAGTTTGGAATATTGTTCTTGGGTCTTGGTACCCCACTACCATATTCTACATATGAGATTCTATTACTTTCCATAGTTGCTAGCATGTTGATTTTATTAGACTAATTAACTAGTGTAGTGGTACTTGTATGTACAACCACCCATAGTTGGAGAATGTGTTATTTCTCCCCTGGGGAACGTGTTACTCTCCCCCACACACAAAATGTGTGTAGGTGACTGGGAATGTGTTACTCTCTCCTCACCCTTTGGTTGAAGGTCCGGTAGGTGCCTCAACCCTACGTAGGTAACATAGTAAATATTAATCATACATGCAATCATTTTGTGATATGTTGTTTATGGCAACCATCTATTGAAATATTCTTTTATATATATACAACCTCATTCTCTTCATTGTCTTCATCTTATAATGAACCCTAGCCTGTTTTACATGTTTTTCTCATCTTGTTACATTAGAACAACCTTTTGACACATACTTGTTTTTCCTTCCCTCTTGTTGGGTGCTTTCCCAACCACCCAGATGTGGAGCAAGGTGATGAATAGGTGATTCAGCCCTATTTTAGGGCTTAATCTTGTGTCTTTTTGTTCTTCAATCACATTTATACCTGTTAGATTGCATGTCATTCCCCCTAATATGCTTATTTGTATAAAATGCACTTATGGACATTATTTGCATGTTTTTCAGGTACTTGGTCCACACTTGGATGGACGAGAGAGATGGAGGGGCCCAAAGAAGGCTCCAGAGCTCCCCCAACCTATCCCTAGTGGCCAAGAGTCAAGCTTAAGAAAAGAAGTCCATGGATAATGAAATTTGAAGCTCAAAGTGCAAGCTAAGCCCCCAACACGGCCGTGGTAACACAGAACGGTCATGCTGCAAATGAAGAAATCACATGAAAAATCTCAGTTTTGAAGCAGCTGCAGAGCATACTCTACCACGGTCGTGCGACGCAACACGGCCGTGCTGCAACCATCCACCACGGCCGTGCCACGCAGCACGGCCGTGCTACCAGATCCCACCATGGCTGTGCTACGCAGCACAACCGTGCTACCAACTCCCACCACGGTCGTGCTACGCAGCACGGCCGTGCTACCCTCAACCCACCACGGCTGTGGCCATTTTGTCCCATTTTTTACCACCAACCTGACATTTAGCCATTTTAACCAACACAGTCGTTCTCTTCCACCACGATCGTGCTCACCCCTGCCCACCACGGCCGTGGTACCCCACCACAGTCGTGCCACTCATAGAATCCAGCCATTTTCCACTGCTTTCCCCATTTTACCCATAACTTAACCTAGTGCTTCCCCCAAACCTATATATACCTAGGTGGCGGCTGGGGCACGGGGTTGGCTACCTTCTACCCCCTCCTAGCTCCCCAAATTGCCACCCACTCCATTCCACTCCATTTCCACCGCAAACCCACTCCATTCCACCATTTTCACCACCAAATCACTAGTTTAGACTAGTTCCTACCCATCATCCCCTTCATTCTTCACCCTTGCACCTTAGAGGAGGGAGGAGGTCGACCTGCTGCTGCTGGAGAGAGGATTGACAGCCACTACTTCGAGCTCCATGGCCACCTCTATCTTCTTCTCCTCTCTTTTTGTATTTTCCATGTATATGAGTAGCTAGGCTCTTTGGGTGGGCTGTTTGGGGTCAAATATGTTACTTTGATACCATGTTGGGGGAAAATGACATGTAAACTTTGTAATTCCATTTGTTAATGATTAATTTCTATTTGCATCTCATTCTCCATGGATTGCTTGTTGGTTTGTGTGTGAAATCACTTAGGAATTTAGGCAAATTGGTTATATGCGTGAATTTTGGGATTTGCCCCTAGGTCCAATTCTTGGATCGCTAGGTTGCCTCCCATCTTCCTACATCCTAATCAATCTCCCTAAACCTAAGTGAGAGATCTAAGTAGCTAGATTGGATAATTATAGTGCAATTAGTATGGAGCCTTCTCAAGGCTAGAATGTGGGGGAATTGGGGTCCAAAGCCCTAATTTCACCTCCCCATTACTACCCTCGGCCCCTAATTGCCCTAGGAATGCCTAATCTAGAAACCTAGACTTGATTAGACTCTAATTGAATTGAACCTAATCACTAACCCAATTGAGCCTCGTAAGGGTAGTAGGGGGTGTTAGGGACTAGTTCCCCTATACACAACCTAGCATATCCATGGCCAGTTAGTAGCTTAGGTTAATTCATTAGACTCTAACTTGTTGTTTGGTTTGGATAATCTAAATGGAATCATAATGTTCATATGTCACCCCCCAACTTAAGTGATAAGTTCATACCCCTAAACAACCCACACCTCTCTTTATTGCTGAAAACCATAGTTTTTTGCTTGCTTAGCTTAGTTAGTTCTTTTCTTGCTTAGTTAGCTTCTTGCCTTGTTTATGCTAGTTTAGTTCTTTAATTGCTCTTTTGCTTTTGTCTTGCTTGCCTTAGCGTAATTTGTCTTTTCATACATAGCTTAGTCCTTGCTTTCCAGCTTAGTCTTAATCTAGTCTAGGGTTAACATAGATTTCATTCCTACCTTTAACTACTTTCTTGTTCATACTTAGTTAACAATCAAATCACCTTTAAACCCTTAACCCTAGTCTCTGCAGTAGGAACCTAGCCAAACTAACCTAGCTCTAGCGCCCCCTCTTTTCACTGTGGATCGACCCTTTACTTGCCACCTTCCTATACTACGACACGACCCCGTGCGCTTGCGGGTGTAGTGTTTTAGTAGACGTAGGTAGCTAGTTTAGGTTTATAAATTTTGAAAGTGAATCCACCGTGTGTTCCGACCTCGTGGGGCGCATCTAGTCGGGTCAAATCGGCTAGTTTGTTGCACCTCTAGCGGAATCGCACCAATAGGACTTGAAGATCTTAGCTTGGTTTGGACTTAGCTGATGGATATGTTGCTTGGAGACAAAAGTGGAGTAGTCTAGACTTCCCTCTATCTAGATCCTAGTTGTATATGATGATGTAACCCTAAAAGGAAGATTTTTGATGTATCTTGTACAATCTTTTATGAAATTGAATATAGTCAGAAATTTTTTATCTTTCGTTGCTATCCAAATTGGATTTTGTTTACCATTGTTATTAGTAGAGGGTGGTTGATCCCACTCTTTACATATACTTACTCTGTATTCAAATAAAATACTCATATATAATTAAAGTTAGTAGTACCAACCTATAATATGAACATGAAAATAATTCCAAAAGTCAATAGTAACAACTTGGAAGTCGGTAGTACTGATTCATGAACACTAAGAGTTGTGGTAAGCATATTAAAATATAATAGTTATTTATTAATTAAGGATTTGAGTCCCCTATGACCTAGGCCAGGGTGTCACCAAAGAAGTTCACATCATTATTCCAGAAACAACCCTGACGATTGTGCACAAGCTTATGATCCCAACAACTTTGGATGGAAATTTAACAGTTGAAATGTTCTCAATTTATGCTAAACTTCGGAGAGGATCCCCAAATGACAGTTTGTGTGGTTCATCCATTTAGATTCAAGTTTTATGTATTTTGACTATTTTTTTGGCACCATGTCAAGATGTGGGGCTAATCCCCTATTATCTAGTATCCAAGAGTAGCCTAGTATTAAATTTTACATGACAAACTTTATCAAGGAATAACTTTCTTTGTTTGAATCTTGATGATGAAAATTACTTTGGTTTACCATGTACATGCACGATCAACATGCATTATGCTACACATGCTTATCAACATAATTAATAGCACACTAAAAAGTGTGCTAATTTTTATGAAGTTATATATATATATATATATATATATATATACTGAAAATCTTATGTGTTTGATCTTCTACAAATTACAAAATTGGGTTTGTTATTATATTGAATAGTATAATACACTACAAAAGTAGGTAATGTTGGCTACAGACGGCTAATTCAAAAAAGAAAATATAGTTCATTTGATGATAAAGAGAAATTCTATATGGATTGATATCATGGTGAAATTGTAATTCTAAAGAGTTAGTGTTTTTTTAAAAGGTCTATTGAATTCATTCTCTTGTTGATTTCAACTTAGTTTAAGTAAATAAACCAGACATTTTCTTAGGTCTAACTAATTGGATTCTAGTTAATAGTAGTTTCTAGCTTCACAGTTCCACATTTTTGATAACTTGGGATTCAACAATCCTATAATACTCTACATGTACACATGAGTTTACATCCACAATTTTAGAATGTCAAGCCGTCCTAGTTTTACACACTATCAACTTGGCAGGACTGTGCATTCAAGGGTGCAACTTCATCACCATGAATACCACACCTCTTAAAGTTGAGCTACATATTGTATATGAAGATGTGTCATTATACCTTTTAAGCCACCGGTCAAGGTGCCCCTTTGATTTGGATTTCATTTAGGTAGTGTCTATTTTCTCGACCTTTCTCAAAAAAATGAATGTTAACTACGTTTAGTATTCTCATTACCCTACAAATAGAAGATATTCGCCTATATGCAGACATGGACAACCAACCTTTAGTCAACTTTATTAGTGATATAAAATAACAAAAATAAACTTAACAAGTTCCACCTTAGATTCAAAACACCCATTTAAACTACAGAAGTCCCTCAATCAGTATAATGTAACTAATTTAGGGATCTAGCACATTGGTTATACGTGTGGCTATCATGGTCACTGTGTAATTGTTTGTTGGAATCACAACCACCAAAAGAAGTAATCTCCTAAGAACAATAACATGAAACATAATCATTATGGTGGCTAGAACTTATTCTTCTAAAAGGTTAGACACCAATTATGTTGTAACGAGTGTTCGTACATATTTATATGAAAATTGGTGGTTTGAGTTGTGTCTCACATCTACTATTGTTGTTATGATATCACCACTTGTCAGGCACACATCATCCATGTGATATCTTGAGATTATGTTATCTTTAAAATAGGTTGCACGATATGGATAAGTAGTTGTACAAAAACACATTGTTAGTGAAGTCTTAGTGATGTCATTTTGATATTTTGTGTTGAGTCAAGAAAACAAAGTCGTGATACCTATATTTGTTCATTCATAGGTGTTGGGTACACCTATGCTTTTCTGATGAAAGTTTTTGTTGAATTTTTTGATGATACTCCTTTTATTAATGATGATTGTGTTAGCACTCTTCTTACTTCCATATCTTGTGGTGTTTTGTAAATTTTCTTGGGATATGCGAATACAAATACTATAAGCCTGTGTTTCACATGGATATAACTCCTGAATCTAATTTCTAGGGTAAGGGTGGGTGCCAAATTTGTGTTCAAATAAGTTGTCTCTGAAACTATTTAGATCTGTAGAAATACCTCTTTGTTACATGCTATTGACACCCCATTTTTGCTCACTCAGTAGAAAATCACATTGAATGCAAATTCTCTAGCAAATGGTAAAGTCCCATGATCCACCCATTTAGCACTTTTAGTGTTTTTTTCTACATTTTTGCATATTTATCCAGATATGTTATCCAACCATTTACACCCTCTTTTACCTAGTTCGGGTCTTTTTGTAAAGAAATCTTCTTTTTAGACCAAAAGTATAATTTGTCCTTAGATTACACTTTTTACTAGCTCATTTAATTAAATTGTTCAGTTCATATATCCAAAATAAAAAAATTCTATTTATTGAAGGATATTCAATTTATTTTCCATATAAATATGAGAGATAATTCCAAATTATCTTATTTTTTACAATTTTCTTTGATTTTCTCTAGAACATTACTGAAATTACTGGAAAATGGAGAAATCAATTTTCAACCAACTGAGAAACCCGATAGATCTGTGCCATTTACCGAGTGTCATGTGGTGAATTGCCTCAATATGTGTGCCCCATAGATATGGCGTACCAAAATGATCCATTGCCTATTCGAAAAAGTTTTTTTTCCAAAAAATCAAACCCTAATATCGACCTATAAATGCCTCCTATATCATCTATATTATGGGACCTTTTTGAATATCCTATAGTTTGAGGATCAAACTATAATTATCTTTTATTTTCTTATTCATGATTAGAGGATCCTTCCTTTGAGACCTCCTGCCCCACTAGCATATATATAAACAATAATCTACTATAACTGATCATCTATTTTGTTACACGGTGATAATTGCACCATTTGCTCTATTATATTTCTATAACTGCTCCACTTCTATGTTGTTTGATTCCTCTGAAAAATCAGATCTCATTATTTCTAATTATCTTATAAATCCTAAACATCAATCCTAATTACCAATGAGGGATCTTCATAGTGGGAGGTCCTAAGGTGATTAGGACCCTAATATGTTTAAGGAAATGATGGTAACAACACAGACATATCCAACCTGACAAATCCACCAACCATTTAAAGTCTTTTTTTTTCTTTCACTAACTTGAATCACTCACTTCTTTGTACTTACCTAAAAGTGCATTTATACTGATTTACCAGGGGAGATGAGGTTGCTAATCCTTCTCCACTTGTAACAAGATTGTTGAATCTGACCTTTAGGTTTGTTTCATTCAAATTATTTTATGTCTATCAATGTTAGATGACAACTTTGCTTTATATAATGGATTTAATGATTTATAATTGTTTTACTCACTTTCCATATAAAATGTGGTGACGACTCCAAACAGCTCTTTTTTTATTTCCCACACAACCGCCATATAGAGTTTCACTACCGAAAGGAAATATTCTCTCTATTGATCAATATTTCGCTATTTTGGTAGGGTGTGACTGACTAAAGACACCGCTAGGGATGCCAAGATGATCTTAGTCAAACTCTCGCTATAGTATTACAAGATTGAGCCGAAAGTAAGTCAAGAAATCTTTTCAAAAAGAAAGGCAGAGTCACACCCCTTCTAATATTCTAACAACTACTAGTTCTCATGTCAATCTTTAGGATAATTCAGTTCATTTTTTTCTTCAATTTTCATTCTCCTTTGTTCTTATTTTCTCTACTTTCCAATTTTTTTGGTAAATTTAGGAGTAGGTTGGCGCATGCCTCTAGTCCATCATCCCCTAGCCTATCTATCGAGATGATCCACTGGCTCCAGCCCCCCTTTCTATCTCTAGGTCTGTTCTGGTGGTTTTTTCTTATTTTGATTTTTTTTCTTCTACTTTTTTTCTTTGTCCCTATCATCTGATGGTTTATGGTTTCTGTAACACTTCTCTTTTAATATTTCAAGGTTGCTTCCCTTGCAATTTTTAAATAAAAAATATATATACTAAAAATGGAGAATAAAAAATAAGGCTAAACAATGGCTATAGGTTGGAAATAAAATCTGATCATTTTGGAGACGCACTACTATTTTTTCTTTATATGCATGTAACTAACTTTCATATTATGTGAGCTTGCTTCTATAAAATGCTAAAACACATCGCTTGAGCCTTACATGCCCATAAACCCATGTGTCACTGAACAGGTGCCAACTTCATGTTGGATCTCTAGAAATGATGTGGGATGCCAGTAAAGGTATCATCATAGCATTAAGCTAGATGTCCAAAGGCATTGAAAGAATCCCACTCTCCTAGAACTCACGATTGATTACTACAACAATAGTCACAAGGTGTATTAGGACGAATACCCTCATTCACTTAACCCATGTTATCCCTCAATGAGTGGCATCTACCCATACAGAATATAAGGACCCACCCCTCCTATCCAGGTCATGTTTAAGGATGGACATAATGTAGATCTTAATTTATGGGCTAAAAGGGGAGGGTCATTTACATCCTATAAATATATCCATTTTTTGTTTTCTAAGAATGTTTGATATTGTTGCTAACCCTTTTCATGTGTAGATTCTAACAATCTTTTTAAAAGATTAACAATCTCAAGTCAAATAATCTTTTTGATGATTCAAAATCTCAAATCAAACAATATTTTTAGTGATTAACAATCTCATATCGAACAATCTTTTTGAAGATTAACAATCTCAAATTAAATAATATTTTTGAAAACAAATGATCTTTCTAAAAGATTAACAATCAAACAACCTTCAAGAAAGTTTGCACAGTAGTCCTTCAAAAGTAGGATGATGCTTTTAAAAAAATTATTCTACTTGCTAAAAATCCTTGGAAAAAACAAAACTCTTTATTAAAAAATTAAAAATTATTATCCTCTAAAGCTCAATTAAGTGAATAAGTTCTTCAATGTTGAGTGAGGTATCACTTGTTAATGTCAGGTTTGTCTAGATCTATGGTCCTTAACTAGGACCTTAAACTAGACCATCCCATGCTTTCTATGCTCACATTTAGGGTCATAGACTATGACCTAAAATTGGACCCATATCCTCTCATAATCACATCTATGGTCCTAGACCATGACCTTAAACTTGACTATCCCATGCTTTATATGCTCACATTTTGGGTTCTAGAATATGACCTAAAATTATACCATCCAGCTCCTCATTTGATCACATCTATGGTCCTAGACAATGACTCTAAACTTGACCATTGTATGTTATTCTTGCCTATATTTTTGGTCCTCGATTATGACCCAAAATGGGACAAAAACCCATCATCAACCCCATAATCAATAGTGATATGTCGAGGCAATGTTCCCTCTTTACCAACCACTTGTTTCTTTTGAATGGAAAGGACCCCCGGGAGAATCTCCTCAAAATTGGAGGAAATAAGGATATCATGGATGATGCCAATGGATTAAGTTTGGGAACCCCATTGGACAAAGACACCATAGGGTAGAAAAGTAACTGATTTAGCATAGTCACTAGCCCAATAAGGCCTACATTAATATTGATCAACCACTCAAATAACCACCTTCCATGCTCTGTTAAATGATTTTTTGGGAGTTCTTCCACAAGAAGTATCATGACAACCATCTTTACCTTTTTCCATCATGGAATTGGCAAGTACGTCCTATGCGAAAGGTGAATGAGCTGCTCAATCTCGCCCAATCTAGGGGCAAGTAACATCACCTAAAAAACCACAAAAAGACAAAATAAATTGAAAATAGACTATTGCATATGTATTTTATAAGGAGATTATTGAATAATTAAAAAAGAGAGAGAACATCCTTCCTATCAACTTCTCATGCAAAGAGCGAAGTCTTCCACCCTACTACACTAATATAATGGGTGTGATGGGGCTTGTCCTCAAACATAAAGAATCTTTTCATATAATGTTACACCCTACTTTTGAATCCCACTAGCGTGATTTTTAGGACATTACATGAAGGTCAAGAAGCCCATACTTCACCTAGTCATGCCAATGATCAACTCAGAGTTGGGAGCAGTAGTGTGGAATTCTAATCTGATGGAAGTGCAAAGATATATGTTTTCCACAACAAGCAAGATAATCGTGTAGAAGGTGAAAAACATAAGTAGGAAGTCGTGATGTTAGAGACACCTGTCTCTTAGAGGGCCCTAAACAATGCGCGCAAGAGCTGTCAGCTAACGTACTGTTTATGCTTTCATGAAACTCAGGATACACAAGAGGGTGGCACTATCCAAGATTCACTAGTTAGGGAGTTGCATATACTATTTAATCAATTCCATTCTTCTCATATGGCACATGGGTTCCCACCTGAATCAACCATAACCATTATAGTTAGGGCCATACCAGGATTTTCCATTTGTGAACACATTGAGTCCCAAAGGAAGAACCTTGTTATAACATGGTTTTCACATGTATAAACATATTTCAGATGCAAGTATTTTAATAATAAGGATGTAAAGAGGAGACATGAAGAAAAAGAAAAGTATTCTTACCTTGTGTACAATCTTTCCCACCACTAGAAAGAAGTAATTAAGACTTTCCTTCAAAATTTGGTATAAAAGGAGTGAGAGACATCAAATTTACTAGACTATAGAAGTGAGGAGGTTGTTTCCTATTGCTAGGAGGATGGTGTCAACTGCCATTCTTTGTGCCAAATTAGGGGGCCATTGTTGACCACTGCTCAAGTGCTGTTTGGAGAAGAAGCACACTATTGTAACAAGAGTTGTCAATGGACTTACTCCACGACTAGGTATAACTCTTATTACCTTACTTCCTTGATACATCGTTATTGATTAGATCTTTTTTATTAGGGAATCAAACATTACATTTTTGTTTTGTTTTCATTGCCTTCTTTGATGCCTCAATTTTCCAATAGTGGTATCAGAGCCATACCAACTTACAATGTATCTAGATTTAAATTAATATGATCGGATTTATTTTAGTCCATATAATGCGGATATTAAACTGGTTAATGTGCATATCTGATTAAATACCACATACGATTCCATAAACTAATATATATATGTATGTATGTATGTATGCAACTCACACACATCACCCTAAAAATTGGTTTTGATGGTGGATGTGAGGCATGGTTATGATCAATAACCCCCTAGATCATTGTGCATGGTTGGATGATTGTTTTTCCTACTTATATATCATTTTTCATACCTAGCCTCTCTCTTCTTTATATATGTAAAAGTATCAATTCTCTCCTTCCTATGCTCCCCTCAAATGTAACTCGAGTTTCTCTATTACAATGTAATATATAAATAGGATTAGGCTACTTCTATTTTTTGTTATGGAAAAGAAGACACATCGATCGACTCGGAAGGTGAATCAATCAACTTGAGGACCGAGGAGGCAAGATGACAGGAGGATGAACCGATCGACTAGTGGCCCAACTAATCGGCTAGAGGAGTCCAGACGTCACTCGAATAAGACAATCATTTCAAGTGGCCAACCGAATACGAATGTAGTGATTTCAGGTTTATGAATCACAATCACCACATTCATTATGAGAGATGAATGTGACCAAAAAACCATGTGTCACACTCAAGGTGTGTCTGTCTGATACACTGTTCCCTAACATGTATATGTGTGCTTGGTTTGGTATTGCCATATCATGACTTAGTGAGATTCAATCATCAACCAACTCACAATCCACTCTAATGTGTTACTTGTGTCTATCTGCCTTCCACTATAACAACTGGCTAGGCACATATTGAGAACATTTATTTGTACTCTTAACATCCGTATGATATCATTTTGACAAGGCTAATACTTGAAGACATATGTCATAGAGTAATATTATTCTCTAGACATTCACTTTGTATCCTCATTATCTCATAACTAAGTGAAACAAATGAATTGGAAGCTTTCCTTTATGTATGTTATTACTAATAAAATCATTTTAGGTAATTATGCCATGTCATTAATCATATGATTGGCTCTATGGGCATAACTTACCAACACAAATCACATCTACATCACTCATAGTCAGTCCCCCTGTGTCACATCTACCTAATCATCACCTTTATTGCAATCCTTATTCAAGGTTACATTTGATGAAGTTAAAGTATACCGAATGACATGTGATCAGATCTAATAATCAAAATCACCACCTTTACTATGAGATATGACTATGCCCACCAATAACGGTTTCCATGTGTCATTCTCAAGGTGGGTTTGTCTGATACATTGTTTTCTAACAAGTATTTGTGTGTTTGGTTTGATATACCATATCATGACCAATGAGATTCTGCCATCAACCAACCCACAATCCAGTCTTGTGTGTTACTTCTATTTATCTGCCTTCCACAGTAATAACAGACTAGGGACATAACAAGAATGTTTATACTCTTAGCATCCATATGATCTCATTGTTCAAGTCACATACTTGAAGACATATGTCATTTAGTATTGTCATTCTTTAGACATTCACAATGTTTACTCATTATCTCAAATATGAGTGAAATAGAATGAATTGGAAGCATGCCTTTATGATTATCAATCAAATTCTTTATGTTATATGCCATGGCAATCATCATATGATTAGCTCTCTAGGCATACCATACCAACATATGCACATACATACCAATCCATCCTACTTCTTTACAAAGTGGATCGATGCTCCCCATGGGGATGTGTTGGGTCAGATGCAACCCTTGTACATTATTTCCTACAATTTCTTCTTTAACTTGAGAAATTCTATTTGAGTCATCTTGTAAGGTGTCATGGAAATCTGGTTTCTCTTTGGATCAAGATATATTGAGAATTCCACTTCTCTCTCTGAAGGTATGCCTGGAAAATCACCTGGGAACACATCAACATAGTCCCTAACTACCTCTATTTCCTCCAAGGTAATCCCTTCTATTCTAGCTCAATCACTATGGCTAGGAATGCTTGACAACCTTTATCTACCATTTGTTCCGCTTTCACAGTTGACACATATAAGATGGTAGTTGTATCTTTCCTACCTCTAATGGTAAAGGGTTCATGACTTGGTCCCTATATTCTTATTTTATTTTCCCTAGAGTCTATTTTTTCATTATTGTTATAAAGGCAATCCATTCCTCTAATGATATCAAAATCATTCATATCAAGAAGGATAAAGTCAATAGGGAGTTCATTATTCATATATTTAAGAGGTATGATCGATGTCTTAAGGAGGGATGAGAAGATAAAACCACTAGGGGTAGTGACTTCTAAGACATATCCTAAGTCCTTGAAGATCGAAAAAGCATACCTGTGAGATTTCCCAAGATGAGGGTATTAGTAGAACTAGAGTCAAATAAAGCTTTAACATCATGCCCATTATATCAAGAAATTATACATTGTTTGTATGACATTCAAGCTATGGACTTCATGGTAAAGGTGACCAAATGGAATTCTGGGGATGGTTATGTTCTATGATGCAGTTGGCATTGTCTTGAGCATCTTCATTAATAGTGGTAAAAACCCAGGCTTGTCAACGCTCTCCTGTAGGAGCGGTTGCTCACTGGGGTGTTGCATCCACTGGTTGAGCTGCCACTGGACTTGGATCTCAAAGGTCCGGAAGAGGATATTTGGATCTCATACATCCTTGTTGATAGTGGTAACACACTTTGTTTCATTGCGACACCGACCACAATGATTCTTCCAGTTGGTTCGTTGTTCAGGGTGTCAGTTCTCTTGATAGTCTTTTTGCCTTTCCTCCATATCTACCCTTTCCATTATTGTGACCTTGTGGCCTCCTATTATCATTCATTGTAGAATAAGTAACTTTAGTGAATCGTAGATATCCTTTAGGAAGGATTTCTACATGTATGATTGTCTTCTCCATGTCTAGGCCAAAGTTGATGGCCTCAGTGAAGTTTGGGGGCTTACTCACCATCACATGAGTTTTTATCTGACGGTGCAAGTACTCCATGAAACGTTTCACTCATCACTCTTCGTTCATCATATAGCCCAAATGCTATAGGAGGTAGAAGTTTTTAGCATAGTGTGTCATTGTCATGTTAACTTCATAAAGGAGTATGAACTACTTTTCCTTCTCCTTTTTGGCATAGCTGGAAAAATCATGTAGAGAACATGGTATGGAAGTCCATCTGTGCCATAGGTTTTGTGATCAAGTCTTGGTCAATGATATAATTCTCCAACCAAGGATTTGGGGCTCCTTCTAGAAGGTGAGAAGCAAAGATAACCTTCTTATTATGTTGCACCTCCTGAATGTGGAAGCCATTCTCCACGGCTAGGAGTCGGCGTGTGCCTTGTCAACCACCTTAGTCTTGTCTTCATCCCAGAAATTTTGTATATTCAGCTTGACAAAGTCAAGGAAGGTAGCTATGAGGAGAGGGAGGATAGGTAGGGGTTCACCATTCTCATCTTTGTCAACATCCTTGAGTGCTTGGTCACTAACGGGCTTCAGTGAGCTTCTTCTGTTTCTCTAGCTAAAGTGTATTAGGGGTACAAACAACTACTTTCTCGACTGTCATTGTGGAGCTGGAAGAATGGTTGCGGTCATTATTGGACTCATCTTCCATCATAAGTTAACACTTGGGGTCATGACCATATTTAGGGATCAACATGCCAAATAGGATAACCTTGTGCTTGGGCCTCTCTCAGTAGAGGCCCCATCTTCCCTCTTATGCTTCATAGAGGACTCACCCTCCATGGACCTTCTCCTCTTCTATGAGGACAATCATCCCCGCTGGATAGTCACAGGGTGTGTCATCAGGGATGGCAATGTTCTTGGCTTAGGCCATGTCAGTTCACATAAATAACCTCATTTCAGTTTTGTGTTAAGGGCACATAAAGAATCATAAAATTATTTCCAAGACCGCTTGTTTACATGCATTTTATTATTTGGAAGATGATGTCGTAATCCCTAATATCCATAAATATAGTACTCAGAAGGGTTTAGAGAGCAGTTATCAGGTCCCTAGGGTTGGGTTAGAGTAGGGATGAAATTATATGAGAATAAATCCTAGAGGTGTTTTATTTCGAGTAAAATCCTATTGCTTTGGACAAGCATGATGCATGGGTTTGGGAGTCCTCATAATATGACTAGCGGTGCGGAGGAAAGTTTTTCCAACCCTTGGTCATGGTCCTTCTATAAACCATCATCTTTAGAGAATACCCTAATAATTCCCTGGGACTCTAGAGAACTCTTAAAATTTAATAATTATAAAAGTTAAAGTGTAAGCTAGGCTCTAATAATAAATGTTACAACCCCTCCCCTTGCTATCCCCAATTAAGGTGAACTGACTGGGCAAGCGCCATTATCATTATTACAAGATTGAGGTTTAGCAATCAACCAAAAATAATTATAAATTTCATTGAATGGAAATTTTTTGATACCATATGAAAGATAAACTCTCCGTTAAGGAGTTAGATGACATGGAAATATATTTTTTGCAACTTGAATTGAAAACTATATATCTAAATCATTCAAGGTAACTTTAAGCATCTTTCCTTTTGGTGCCTTCGTCTTGGATGTCCATTTAGCAAATTATAGAAGTTTAATCTAAAATGTCATGAAACAAAATAACGATTAGTAAATCGAGATGTATTGGTATGTGGGGGAAAAATTGTTCACATGTAGGCGTAACAATATAATCAACCATAGAAACAATAATGATTTCAAAATTGAATAAGAATTTTCTTATTTTAACCTTACCACCTTTATCATATTTTCTCTATGGCATGCCCTCTAAATAGGGGAGCCTCTTTATGGAAATCCCTCTCTTTAGAGTTTAGTTCATGCAACAGACATTTCATAGCCATCCCTCACCCAAGATTGATTTCATACATTGGCCTTTCTTTCTGGGCTAAGCCTGAGGTGATCGTCCTTTCTAGGCTTTATCACCAATCATTCCCATAATAACTTTATTCACCCACACTCTTTAACTCACGAAAAATTATTCTGGGTTTGAGTAGGTTACAGTAATATAATATGATATCCATAATTACTTTATAGATTGCAATAAGTAAATAAACATCCAGACATTTAATTGCACTTCAATTGGGAAAACTCTTAGAAACTACAAAAGTCAGTTATGGAGAGTATTCATAGGCATAACCACATACATTTCTTATTTGTAACTTCAAGTCCAAGTAAATAGGTGCATATGAGAATAAGCAAGTAATCACCTAAAATTAATGCATAACACCCAAGTATTACTATTTTGTTCATAAACTCACATTAAGAATGACTTGGGTTCCAAGTTAAGGTTTTGGGGTAAAATTAGGGTTTTGTCTTTCCAAACCCTAATTATCACTTTTAATGCCTTATTAACTCACAAACACTAATTTTGACATCCTATGAATTTTTAATCTCAAATTAAGTCAAAGGTGTCTTTTGTATCCAAAAAGATTAAACTTTATCCATCTAAGTCATTTAAGAAAGTTATAATAATTAAAACTAAGAAATTAAGGTTTCTATGATTTTCATAAATTAAAGTTAGTATCTATAGGTACTTATTGAATTTGAAGTAGAACTAGATATTGAATCCAATTTTAATGCATTCCATTTATTTCTATGATAAACTTTTGTATATAACTTGTGATTGTTGGACATTCCTACGAATTACTATAACTTTTACAACATTAATACAATATGGGCAAATCAGATATGCCACATAGGAAGCCTAGTTAGTAGAACCAGCGCCATGGGGTCACTTAAAAGCATCCATCTTGTGCCTTGCTGGCGCACGAGATCTCCCATGCTTAAACAAAAAAATGAAGAGAAAGTCAGCAAAGACCATAACCTCACAGAAGGGAAGTTGGGGAAGACAGGTCATTTCACTAAGGATTGTCTACAGCCTCAACTTGATTCCTTCCTCCTGAGTAAGAGGTCAACCATTGGGTTGACTTTGAGCTTTAGGCCTCTTGCGCAACAATAAAGAGGGTTGTCACCTTCCTAACACCTTGTCGTACTTGACCACGGTCTCAATTTTGACTGGGGGTGGTCAGAGTAGTGTGAAAGACAAGGTGTCCTTGCTGGGTTACTTGGATCAGAATTGGAGAAGAAAGGAAGGCTTTAGTAGGGAAATTGAGAGAAGAGGAGAAATTTGGGAGTTAGATAGATCCTTGTGGAGGGTTGTTGATTTTGTATAGGGTGGCTACCCTACTTATATATAACTGGCTATCAGGATTAGGGTATCTATGGGGCTGGTGATTTGGGCAAAGCCTTAATGGCCTTCCAAAGGTGACAAATCCTAGGATGGATTGGTTCAATTTTGTCTCCTGAAATTAATGGGATAACTTTTAGGATCTTGTATAGTCTGAGGAGAGAGGTAGGTGTGAACAAAGGAACTGAAAACAGTGTGCCTGATTTCCCTTTTAGCCAAAGGTAGGAGACGATCTTCTGACCATTGTATCATGATCATATGGTTGCGCATAATATTTAAAAAAATATGGGTTTATTGTCCTATTCTGATTTAGAAGGTGACAGTTAGTACATTGCTTTATAAACCCTTCAACTTTATAGAAAATTAAACAATTGATATCTCCATCTCCTTTGATCCTTTTAATCTGAAATTTCAAATGAAAGTCTTAATTACTTTGATCTAGGGGTGGGTGAGATTTGAAAATATGCAACTTAAAAGTGTTTTTCTTTGTCTCCAATTATCATTCTTATTTCATTTATTTAAGGCATCAAATTAATTCTTTTCTCTTCCCAACTTGGCCATATTTCTTACTTTAATGACTTTCCTCATTAAAAATAATATTGAACTGAAGACAAACCATTAGTTGCCTTTAACTTCACTTTTCTAGAAAACTCCACATAATTCCATATGTACAATACAAATTATCCATTGCTTTTAGAAATTCATTTAATATAGGATTTTCTCTCTTTATTTCTCCATATTTTTTTGGATTATTTAAAACAGTCCAAACCACAAAATCCCTTACAAAGGAGAATTTGCATATTAATTCCATATTTTAAAAATAAGGCACACCAAGTTTCTAATATATCCTTATTATTCAAAATTCAAATATATAAATACATGTGAAAAACCATGTTATAACATACCATGTCGTACAAAACAATTATGTGCATCAAGTATGGATAATTCGATCTGACTTTTGGAGTACTTGAAGATAATAAGGAAAATAAGATAATTCTAGAATTTTAGAATAAAATGACTTTTTGTGTGATGTGAATAGTTGTTTTAAGGATATACTTGAAAGGAAAGTTTTGGATATGAGAGTTATTCCAAAAAATCGCAACAATACACACACACACACACATATATATAAATATAAATATAAAAATATATATATGTTTGTGTGTGTGTGTTGGGAAAGGTATTAATGAGTTTTCCTCCAAGTTTCATAGAAAAAGGAGGCTCCTATTGGCCTATATAAAATTGGTAAGAAAGAAGGACATGTTTGTAATAATTAAATCATGTTTCCTTAAAACATCAAATGATTTACAACTAAGGGCACGTGCCCATGGATGTGTCACATTGGGCCTGAACTTTAGATAAAAGATTAGTAGTGTAGTTGTTGTCTCCTACCCTGAGTCAAATATGGAAACCAGGCATGAATGATGCAAGACCTTCGCTTCCCTGATCTCCATCCACACATCATCTCACCACCAAATTATCACACCACTAGGTTCCCCTTGCAAAACCTAAGTTATATACCCGAAAGTTCACCATTATTGAATGGGGCTGGGAACCTTCCTGATTGGTGTCAGCTCTCATCTGATACTAGTCAGCGGCCGTCGATGTCAATGCCTATATAAAGGCTTTGAGGGCCTATGGTAACCAGAGGGAAGCAAGATCAAAATATCTGACACACCCAAAGGAGAACCCCTTCTAATCCACACATACTCCACCCAGGGCATCTTCCATTTTGTACATCTGTCTTCATTTCTGGTGAGAGATGGTGAACAGACAAGGTAAGGATAAGGTCTCGTGAGACCTCTAGTAGGGTTCTGTAAGGGCTTTACTTTCTCAAGAATAATAGAAATCTAATGAGGCATCTATCCCTAAACACCTTTGCCACATTTCTGACCTAGAGGTTGCTCACAGGATGGTCAACCCTGACCATGGGTGGTAGTGATGAGGTGTTGGGCAAGTTCTCCCATGATTGGTGAAGCCCATGGATCCATCACGGGGGCGTTCTAAGAACTGTAGGTGGAAGTTAACCCTTTGGTTGATGCTCACATGGTGTTGCACTGCTAGAGGAAGAGAAACAGAGGTAGAAGTCGAGAACTAGTGTTTTTCTGTAATAGCCTCCAGATGTGACACAGTATGGTAAGGGCCAAACCTAACTTTCTCCTTCTCCTTTTTAATCCTTAGTCATGTGGGAGTGGGATGCCGATGTGGTGTAAGTCGATAGTCTCAGGCCCAACCTTAGAACTGAGTAGGATCATTCGATTAATATATAATTTACTAACATGTCTACATGCAATTAGTTAGAATAATGTAATCTTTATAAATCATAGTAATTTATTGGTAGCTCTAGTCGAGATGAACCTATATATGAAACCGATCAAGGAAACAACTAGAATCCAAATAAAATAGTATCATGACCTAGATTTGATTGTAATTCCACAAGTGTAGTTAATTCATGAATGTAGGGTAACTAGTACATGTAATTTCTAGATATGGTAATTCACATGTTGATTATATTCAATCCCTTTATTTGATAAATAGTTTGTCATTATTGAATATAATAAAACATAAGATAATGATGATGATGATGTATAATTAGCATTTATAAAGTATATAATCATCGACATTTGTAACTAGGGTTATGAAATAAATTTATATGTTGCTTTGACCTTAATGCACATGATCTAATCTAAATGTTCATGATAACCTAATATGATCAATATGATGAGAATCCAAGTCCATGATATAGTTTGGATAGTAATAATCATGATTGAAGGTTGTAGGTCATAAATATGTATAATTAGAGTTTATAAATAATAAACTTTTCCATTGTGATCTTTAGTTGCATATATTTTCTCTTAATGGCATAAAATGCTCAAGTTGATGAGTAGGGTTTCACATAGCGACTAATATGAGTTTATACCTCTAATGAATCATGATGCAATGTGATTAGGGTTTGATACCCTTATTCCTTATCCAAATCTAATACAACCTTAAAAACTAGCTTAGGACATATGTTAGATTAGTATGTATTGGATATGATGGTGATACCTAAGAGTATACACAAATGCGGATAATTCTAGTTGATTATATTGAATGCTTGGATGTTTGAATATATGCTTGAAATAAATGTTGCATGGTTTCTTCATGGAAATGAGGTATGTGGTTATTTTTTGAAAATCACATAATTGACTACTGATGTTTGCTGAGGATTTCCAAAGATTGATAAAATAAATTATTGGATGTTTATATACTTCCTATTCAACTATCAATTCTAATATGTGTATCACATAAAGAACTAGAATATTATATACCCCAAGTTACACTGATCAAGGGGTAATAGACATGAGGCCAAGGTGGGACAATGATTGCACCTAAGATAATAGTGTTGGGTTTTTGTGGGATAGAACTGGCAATAGAAACAAAAATTTTATCTAACCACAAACCCATAACCAGTAGATCGCATAAAAAACTATGCAATAGGAAGGATGGTTTATCGAGATATACTTGGTTCTGAGGCTTGCTCAGTGACAATACCTCACAGCTAGTGTGGTCTTCAACCACCTAGTTTTCGACGACATATGGGCATCTCCTGGTGTAGACACAGATTACAGTTTACGGTCGTCCTCCTACGCAGCAAAAATCTCACGCCTCTATAGATAGTCCACATGGACCACTGAGAACTCTAGTCGTCCTGATGGATAGACTAGAAGGAGTTGTCCCCTTCTGTCAGTGTACTAGTCATCGACACACTCTCCCACCACTAGTCTCTTTTCTGTAGTTGTCTTTCCCTCATTGTTCCTCCATGGACGGACGAGTACAACTTGCTAGGGCCCTCTCGGTTACCACAAGCAGAGAGGACAACAAATTTGCAGAGCAACTGATGTTTTGAGTTGTGTGTCTGGAGAAGCCCCATGTACTCCTCTATTTATAGTAGAGGGCAGGGTCAGGGTTCCTAGTATGTATGGGAGTAGAAGGGTCTAGAATTCCCATGAATAATTTGCATTGTGGTAGGCGAACTGGTCGTTTTGTAACTAAACTGGTCATTTAGTAAGGTGAGCCGATCGGTTCACTAGTGAACCGGTTGGTTGGGAATGTGAACTGATCAGTTGACTTAGTCAACCAGTCATTTCACCTCCCAGACATACCGTCAATTGACTTTCCTTATTCATTTCTAATTAATGCAAATATTAATTCTTGTCCCAATCGAATTGAACAAGTGAACTGAGGATCTTTTCTCACAAAATGGGAAACCCAACACCTGCTCGTTTGGTCCATGTGAAATGATAGGTTCACTAGAGTGAACTGGTTGTCTCACTGACCATGAGTCGATCGGTTCACCCAGTGAGCCGATCAGTTGGTGGTCTAGGTTGTATAGAACTCAATCAATGCAATTTTCAATCAATCTAACATTCTAATCAGTTGGTTAAACACTTGAACTTGATGATTCTGAGTCAAGTCATTGAGTACATAAAAACTTTAGTAATCAATATAAACATCATTCATAGATAAACTCTTCTTCTAGGTTAATCCTATGCGTGTGACCCTATAGGTCCCATTTCACGTGCAAAGTGAATGTCCATAACTAACTTATGACTTCACAAGCAAAGAGTGGTACCTAGTCACACATCATTACTACCCAAGTGAAAAGGAAAGTTGGAGAAAAACTTTCAACCTACAATTTGTTATTGGTGTTACAGTGAATGTATAGTCCCTTTGTCACTGATATCTGGATTGAACTTGAGGCATGGACTTGTCATCCTCTACAAATGTTCAATCCATGTTTCTTGAACCAGAGTAGACTGTCTGAGATATATGCAATATCAATATCATATATTGACTCACATGTACATGGCCATGTATTTCTCTGTCTCTCTTATCAAGTGGCCAAGATATCATACTCCCTTAGGAGAGACAAATTCCACATCTATGACTCATAGTCAAAACCCCATGTGTCAAAGCCACCCAATCATCACCTTTTTAATAATACATATTTTAGGACAACATTTGATGATGTCAAAGTGTACCCAACAACATGTGATGAGTGCAGTGAATTTAGGTCTAAGAACTACAATCACCACCGATACTATAAGAGATGATTCTGAATAACGAAGTGTGGTTTCCATGCATCACTATTATGGTGGGTATGTCTGATACATTGTTCTTGAACATGTATCTATGTGCTTGGTTTGATATCATTTAGCATGATTGATGAGATTCTGTCATCAACCAACACACAATATAGTCTTTATGTATTATTGATGCCTATTGATATTTCCACATTAATAATTGACTAGGGATATAACACAAATGTATACTCTTAACATCTGTATGATCTCATTGTTTAGGTCCTTAACCTGAAGACATATGTCATTGAGTAATATGATTCTTTACACATTTAACATGTTATATCTTTTTCTCAAAATGGATCAAACATATAGATGGAAATTTCATTTATTATTATTCAAATCATTTACAAAGTATGTCATTACAATCATCATAGGACTAGCACTATGGGCATACATACCAATAGACTTCCACTTGCACTTAGAGCCAATCACCCAGGAATCTCAATCCTTGTGATCTGGCATGACCATCATGCTTCTGCTATGACAGTGCCTTATTCAAGGGATCAACAATATTGTCTTCGGTTGGTACTTTGCAAATCCTCACATCTCCTTATTGTACAATCTCTCGTATGAGATGGAAGCTTCGTTGTATGTGCTTGGACCACTAATGTGATCTGGGTTCTTTAGCTTGTACAATAGCTCCATAGTTGTCATAATAAATCTCAATTGCATCATAGATGTTAGGAGCCACCCCAAGTTTAGAGATGAACTTCTTGATCCACACAACTTCCTTTTCCGCATGAGATGCAACAACATACTCGACCTCTGCCATAGAATCTGCAACTCTCTTGCTTGGAACTGTTCCAACTCACAACTCTGTTGTTGAGGCAAAACACAAATCCTGACTGCAATCTGTAATCATCTTTATTGATTTGGAAGCTTGCATCGGTGTAACCCTTTACCACCAACTCTTCCTTGCCGCCATACATGAGGAACTGATCCTTAGTCCTTCTCAAGTACTTTAGGATGTTCTTCACGACTGTCTAGTGAGCATCTTCAGGATCTGACTAGTATCTGCTTGTCATGTCGAGTGCATACGATACATCGGGATGAGTGCACAACATTGCGTACATGATGGATCCAATTTATGATGCATATGGAATCCCATTCATGTGTTCCCTCTCTTCACAAGATTTGGGAGATTGAGCTCTACAGACAAGAACTCCATGAACCATGGGTATGTTTCCTCTGTAAGATTTCTCCATGCTGAACCTCTTCAACACTTTGTCAATGTATGTTCTTTGACTTAGTCCAAGAAGCCTTCTCTATCTATCTCTATAGATCTTGATTCCTAAGATATAGGATGCTTCTCCCTAGTCTTTCATTGACAATGTATTTCCAAGCCATGTCTTTACCTTTTGTAAAGTAGGGATGTCATTCCCCATCAATAGTATGTCATCTACATACAATATGAGGAATGTAGTCATGCTCCCACTAACCTTCTTGTACACACAAGATTCATCTTCATTTTAACTAAAGCCAAACTCTTTGACTACTTTGTCAAATCAAAGATTCCATCTCTGAGATGCTTACTTCAATCCATCGATTGACCTTTGTAGATTACATACATTATTTGCATCCTTTGGATTTATAAAACCTTCAGGTTGTGTCATGTACAAATTCTCGACAAGATTCCCATTAAGGAATGTGGTTTTAACATCCATCTGCCAAATCTCATAGTCATAGTAAGATGTAATAGCAAGCTTGATCCCGATGAACTTAATCATGGAAACTGAAGAAAAGGTTTCGTCATAGTCAACACCTTGAACTTGTCTGAAACCCTTTGCAACCAATCTTTATAAGTTTGCACATTACCATCCATGTTGGTCTTCTTCTTGAAGACCCACTTGCACCCTATGGGTTTTACCCCTTCAGGTGGATCCACCAAGGTCCATACCTTGTTGGTATACATGGATTCCATCTTAGATCTCATGGCCTCAAGCCATTTCTCAGAATCTAGACCCTGTGTAGCTTCTATATAGGTAGTTGGTTCATCATCTATGACCAACTCACTGCCTTCTTGAGTTACAGGATATTCAAATCTTTCAGGCTCAAGGCGTGTCCTACCAGATCTATGAGGTCCATGTGTTACTTGAGGAGATTGAGATTCCACAACCACTTGTGAATCGCTATTTTCCTCTTGTTCATCTAATGGTTCAATGTTTTCTTGTTGGTCTTGAAACTCATCGAGCTCTACTTTTCTCCCACTATTTCCTTTGGAAATAAATTCTTTTTCTAAGAATACAACATCTCTGGCAACAAACACTTTGTTGTCAGATTGAGAATAAAAGTAATATCCTTTGGTCTCCAAAGGGAATCCAACAAAATAATCTTTATCTAATTTTGGTACAAGCCTTTGAGAAAACATTTTACTAACATAATCTTCACAACCCCAAATCTTCATAAAAGACACATTGAGATGCTTCCCATGCCGTATCTCATATGGTGTCATTTCAACCAATTTAGATGGTACACGGTTAAGTGTAAATGTGGTAGTTGTTAGAGCATGTCCCTAGAAGGAAGTTAGAAGATTGGCAACACCCATCATAGATCGCACCATGTCTAGTAATGTGCAATTCCTTCTTTTTGACACACCATAGTGGTGTGGTTCTCCAGGTGGATTCCATTATGATACAATACCACGTGCTCTTAGAAGGTACTCAAACTTTTGGATTAAGTATTCTCCACCTCCATCAGATCAAAGTTCCTTAATACTTTTGTCAAGTTGGTTTTGTACTTCATTAATGAAATCCTTGAACCTTTCAAGGGTTTCTAATTTATGTTTTATCAAGTAAACATAAGCATACCTACTGAAGTCATTAGTAAAGGTAATGAAGTATTGATACCCACCTCTAGCATTTGTTCTAAAAGATTCACATACATCAGTATGTATGAGTCCTAATAGATCACTCACTCTCTTATTTTTACCTGAGAAGGGAGCCTTTGTCATCTTTCCAAATAAACAAGATTCACATGTCTCTATTGATTCAAAATAAAAAGAGTCTAGATAATCATCTTTATGGAGTCTAGATATGCGATTTTCATTTATGTGCCATAGACGACAATGCCAAAGGTATGTTTTGTTTGAGTCATTGAGTTTTTGTCTTTTGGTATTTACGTTGTATACACTTGTCTATAGATCTATCAAAGATATACCATAAGACATTGGGGCACTTCCATAAAAGATCCCATCTTTAGAAATGGAACATTTTCCATTCATAATAAGAAATTCAAATCCATCCTTGTCCAAACAAGATATAGAAATGATATTCCTACTAATGGTAGGTACATAATAGCAGTTATGTAACTCTATTATCAGCCCACTTGGTAGAGATAACACATAGGTTCCTACTGCACTGCCAGCAACTCTTGCTCCATTAGCAACATGCATTTCAACTTCACCTTTTGCTAAAGGCCTACTTCTTTTTAGATCCTTCACATTTGAAAAAATGTGTGATCGACCTCTGATATCAAGTACCCACAACAAAGAAGTAGTAAAGTTAATCTCAATTATTTATACACCTAAAGTAGAGATCTCTATCCCTTACTTCATCTTCCTTGATTCCCTTAACCCTTTCCATATTTTGAGTGCAGAAGATTTGGACTTCAGCTTGGGGGGAGAACGCTTCTCCGCCTTGCCTGTGTCCTTGGATTCCATTCCACGGATCACTATCATGGAACTATCCTTCTCCATTTGTGCTTCAACATTTGAAAAAATGTCAAACAACTCTGACATCGGTTTAGCCATGCTACACAAGTAGTAATACTTGATAAACATGATATATGATTTAGGCCAAGATTGCAAAATCATATCCGTGGCCAATTGACCCAAAGGAAATCCCACTTTCTCTAAACTTACTATATATCCAATGACATTGAGCACATGGGGTCTAACTAGATCTCCCTCTATCATTTTACATTCAAACAACGACTTAGGTGTACATTGAGTGGATTCTATAACCACTGGTATCTTAGGAATATACAAAACACTTCTCATAGTCCTTAACCAGTTATGGAAAATTTCAATTAAATTGTCCAATTTCAATGATGATTTCTTTGCCATTTGATTCTACAAGAGAAAACATTTGCCTTTTGTCAAAACTCCTTTTGATTTGATTTGATTTGAATAAAGTTAATGATATTTAATTAGGTCATGAATTAATTATCGCTCCCTTTATTTAGTTGAAACTGATAGACCTCACTATAAATTTAGAAGATTGCACCATACAACCTTCTAGTGAGCTAAGATCCAAAACAATTGAGTTATTACCCGGCCAACGCCAGTGTCCATAATCAATTGTTAAGGTAGGTAACATTTACCAATTGCATCTTATGAAATTTTGGATAGATGATATGCAAAACTCTTTTCCATAGTCATCTCCATGCCTCTAAGTGCTTAATCTCATTAAGACCACTTAGTTAAGCCTGACCCAAAATCCAACACGATAGGAGTGCACCCCAATTAGTGGGCCCACACAACTACCATCACACTTCTAGGAGATAGACAACACACCACCCTTGGGATGCCTACACTTTTTCATCAAGCTTTTCAGGTGTGCTTCTTATGGAAAGCATCTAAGACTTAATATTATATTGAGGGATTTGGTATTTATATACATATACATATCAAATCCCCATATATATAGTACATATCATATACATGCTATATCCCACAAGAAAACATACAAAGAGATAAAGCGATGATTATGGTCATCCTATTTGTAATTCCTTGAGTGACAAGGAATTACAGTCATCTAGGTTTACATCATATGCAGGAACTTGTTGTTGATGAAGATTTGTGCTTAGGCCATTCTGGGTTGATCAGCTCATCCTATGACTAACCGGCTTACCTCCTGGACAGTCAGTTAGTTGTCACCAATCGATCGTCCAGCTCCTCCAAACAGTCTGTTCGTGGAGTTGTCGTGCTCCTTGTCAGGCCACCAATTGCTCGTCTCATACCATCAGTCGACCGTATCAGTCCTTCAGCTATCCGTCTGGGCACACACCAATCTTTGACATAACAGGAAATAAAATTATCCTACTTTTACATATTTATTTGGGAAACCCCGAGTTACATTCAGGGGGAGAAAAGGTAGAAGAGAAGGCTTGACTTATCTCGAGTTACATCTGAAATAGGAGAAAGGACTCAGTACGCAGACTGAGATGCAAATAGCCACAACCAACCAAGCACACACATAGGGGTTTATAGGCCATAACCACGCTATACATCCACCATCAAAACCAATTTAGGGTGATACATATCGATTGCATATATATACCATATCATATATGTATATAAGGATTTGTGGTGTTTAAACAGATATGCACATTAGCCAATTAAAGTATTTACATCGCATGCAATAAATAAATGGAAAAAAACCAAAATTGATCATATCCATTAATCCTAAAACATAGTATGTTGATGTGGCTCTGATACCACTATTGGGTTTTGTGGGACAGAATAGGCAGCGGAAACAAAAAAAGTATCTAACCAAAAACTCATAACCAGTAGATCGCATCAACAACTATGCAGTAGGAATGATAGTTTAGTGAGATAGACATTGTATTGAGGCTTCCTTAGCGACAAAACCTCCTAGCTAGTGCGGTATTCAACCACCTAGTCTTCAACGATGTCTGTGCAGCATGTGGTGTAGACCTAGACTGCGGTTGACAGTCATCCTCCTGAGCGACAAAAATCTCCCACCTCTATAGATTGTCTACACAGACCAATGATAACTCCAGTCATCTGGATGGACAGACTAGAAGGAGTTGTCCCCTTCTATCGATGTACTAGTCACCGACACACTCTCCCACCACCAATCGCTTTTCTATAGTTGTCTTTCCTTCACTGTTCCTCCCTGGATGGGTAGAAATTACTTGGGATCTCTCGGTTACCACGACTAGAGAGGACAACAACTTTGTAGAGCAACTGATATTATGAGTTGTGTGTCTAGATAAGACCCCTATACCCCTCTATTTATAGTAGAGGGAAGGGTTAGGGTTCCCAATTTATGTGGGAGTAGAAGGGTCCGGGATTTCCATGAACAATTTGCAATGCGGTAGGTGAAATGGTCGTTTCAAAAATGAACTGGTCATTTGGTAAGGTGAGTCGATCGGTTCACTAGTGAACCAGTCAGTTGGGAGTGTGAACGGATTGGTTCACTGAGTGAATAGGTCATTTCACTTCCCAGACTAGCCTTCAATTGACTTTCCTTATTCATTTCTAATTAATACAAAGATTAATTCTTGTCCCAATCAAATTGGACAAGTGAAACGAGGATCTTTTCTCACAAATTGGGAAACCCAACACATGCTTGTTTGGTCCATGTGAACCAATCGGTTCACTAGAGTGAACCGGTCATATCACTAACCATGAGCCGATTGGTTCACGCAGTGAACCAGTCATTTGGTGGTCTAGGTTGTGAAGAACTTAGTCAATGCAGTTCTCAATCAATCTGACACTCTAATCAGTTGGTTCAACACTTGAACTTAATGATTATGAGTCAACTTTATTGATTGAATGTTTAATTGAGTACCTAAACACTTTAGTAATCAATGTAAACATCATTAATGGATAAACTCCTCTTCCAAGTTAATCTTATGTGTGTGACCCTATGGGTCCCATTTCACATTGGAAGTGAATGTCCATAACTAAATTATGACTTCACAAGCAAAGAGTGGTGCCTAGTCACACATCAGTACTACCTAAGTGAAAAGGAATGCTGGAGAACAACTTTCAACCTACAATCCATTATTGGTGTTACAATGAATGTATAGTCCCTTTGTCATTGATATCTAGATTGAACTTGAGGCATGGACTTGTCATCCTCTACAAATGTTCAATCCATGTTTCTTGAACCAGAGCAGACTATATGAGATATATGCAAGATCAATATCATATATTGACTCACATGTACATGGCCATGTATTTCTCAATCTCACTTATCAAGTGGCCATGATATCATACTCTCTTAGGAGGGACAAATTCCATATCTATGACTCACTATCAAAACCCCATGTGTCAAAGCCACCCAATCATCACCTTTATAACAATCCATATTTTAGGACTGCGTTTGATGATGTCAAAGTGTACCCAACAACATGTGATGAGTGCAGTGATTTCAGGTCTAAGAACCACAATCACCACCAATACTATAAGAGATGATCCTGACTAACCAAGTGTGGTTTCCATGCATCACTCTTATGGTGGGTCTGTCTGATACAATGTTCTTGAACATGTATCTATGTGCTTGGTTCGATATCATTTATCATGACTGATGAGATTTTGCCATCAACCAACACACAATCTAGTCTTTATGTATTATTGATATCTATGGATATTTTCACAATAATAATCGACTAGGGACATAACAAGAATGTATACTCTCAACATCTATATGATCTCATTGTTTAGGTCCTTAACCTAAAGACATTCACCATTGAGTAATATGATTATTTAGACATCTAACACGATATATCTTTATCTCAAAACAAATAAAATATATAGACAAAAATTGCTTTTATTATCATTCAAATCATTTACAAAGTATGCCATTACAATCATCATATGTCTGGCTCTATGGGCATACATACCAACAAGTAGACCATGTGTGGGTTGGAATATGTAAAGAAAATGTCAGTTCTTATCTCCAAGTATTTGATGCATTATATATTGTTATCTTAGTTGCACACATTTTGGTTGCACCACATACATAGTGTAGAAATGTGTTGACCATGTTTTGGACTGTTAGTGTTTTAGATAAATTGCAATATATGAATTTATATGGACATGGTGGATCTAATTAAATCAATCGAAGACACTAAAGCTAAATAAAATAGGAATAGTTAGATGCTTCTTCTCATATGTAATGGTTTCCCATGTAACTGTTTGACGAGCATCCCTATATATTTTGTAAACAATATTTGTAAAATAACAGAAATCATGTGCTATTACTTATTATTTGCTAAATCCAAATCTTGGGAATTTAAGTAATAGTTGTTGACTTTAAGGTCCTTTCTTAATTGAGGGACATTGAATTTGATTTTGTTACATATTTTGAAGTTAATGGTTCATTCAATTTCGTTAATAGTTAATTTGGGGTTTTAAAATTTAGCCATTAACCTAACCAAATTAGAGTTGGTTCATCTGGTTAAGGTTAATTTTAGTGATTAATTCCATTTGATATTTTTTTTAAAGTCAGAATAGAAGAAAGTACGTGTTAGAATAAACTTTTTATTAATATACCAATATATGACAATTACATGAATGTCTTTCCGGAAATGTGTGCCACAAATTGGGTTGCCAAGCTTTTCTAAATTGCAAAACTTATGGATCTAAATATAGAATTATTGAGTGTAGATGAAGGCAACATACAATAACTATTTGTTATGTATTGAATACAATTAAGAAGGAAACCTTCATCGTCAATAAGTGTCCCAAAGGTATCAAAAGAAAAAGGCAATAAATGATGGTGATTTGCCTCACAAGCTGCTCAATGCTTATGAATCTTTCTTAATGCAACATCAGTAGCTGTCTGCCTACGTTAAAATTATTTGATAGGATACTTATCATATGTTAATTGGTTACAGAAATACACTTCTATAATAACATTATGATAAAGTATTCATAAAAGTTTGAACAATGTCATATCATAGTAGTAATACATATACATATAACGTTATATAATTTGTAAACACTTATTTATTATAAAAATGTGAGGTTCATTGAAACAAAAGTACAACTATATAGGTATTTATAGGTATAAGATAATTTTTTATGGATAAATTGTAGTTATTATGTGAATTTGGTTAGCCAAGGAGGATAGCTGACAAAGTAACCTTTTAAACAATGGAACTTTGTATTGAAAATAACTGACAAATTGATGTTTTAAACAATTAAATTCAATAAATTATCCAAATTTACTGAATTAACCAAATTATGCAAATCAAACTAACCCTTTGGAGTTAACCATTTAGTTATTGTGTAGTTAACCAATATCTGCTCACCCCTAGAGTGACTTACCTATAAAATTTGTTTTGACCTAGTATCACCTATGTACTAAGTAGGCTATGTAGGTACACTATATGTGCTATAAATTATAATTTCAAAGCTTAGATTTAAGTCTTTGGGTATGTTAAAGGTACCATTTCATATTTTCTTTATCACTCTTGTTTAATTAGTGTATTATAAGGTCATGTTGAAGCAGATTAGATTTTTAGCCTAAGAAAACAAAGTATATCAGTGGCTATGTTTAACCATGGCAGTATAGTAATTTCTTAGGAATCCTTTAAGCAATGTATTTTGGCTATATCAACGATATAGGTTGGCTTGCTATCATGTTAATTGTCTTAGAAATTGGTTTCCCAATTTACCAAAAGATTCAATGTTGTCTCCTCCTATATTTATTTACAGTGGTAATATATTTTCCATAGACAAAGATAGACAATCCAAAGATAATATAGGTAAGTAATTTAGGAGATTAAGGTATGAAGGAGTGATAAACATTCATTAACAAATGTTTAATATCTCCAGAATTTGTGATAGTTTTTGAGAATATTGTTGAACATCTCACAAAAGGTCTAGCTATAAAGGTAGTACTTAGTTTGTCAATTGGTTTGGGTTTTCTTCCTAGAGTAGAATGTTAGATATTTCATGAGTATTTTCATAAAAACATAATTCAATTGTGTTTTTGTTTGAATAGAAGAGCAATCTAAGAGTTACTACTCCACACCCCCTAAGATGTTTATGATTTGTTTTTTCTTTGGTAGAGCAAGTTATCTTATCTGAATGAACTTGGGCCATATGTTACATTACATATTCATAGATTCCTACTATGTGAGTGCAAGCCAATTTGGGGTTTATGTGTGTTGGGTATTCTTGGTAATGCACTCAAAAAATAGATTATTGTGAAAGTCATATGGCAAAACCTACTCTTGATCTTTATTCATGTTGTTTCAATGTTTGGATGAGTTATTGAAATCTGAATCAAAGAGTTTAGCTTTATAAGTAGTTCACAATGTCTTGAATGTATATATATTATTTCTAAGTAAGACTCAAGTTCCCAAATATGAAAGATATAGTTTCATACATTATTTTTCCTTTAAAAAATTAATTAGATGTATCAAATATATTAGGATTGTGTTACATTTCCACCTTTATTCGAAGGTATTCAAAAACCTCTTGAATCAACATTTACTTTTTTAATGTTTTATGTATAAATTTTAAATCCATTAATTTTACTTATTTGATTTGTTTTCTTTTGGTATTTGTCATTCTAGATTCCTAATGTTGCATAATGCTAATTTTGGGCTTAAAAATCATTTATTTTTCTTTCTTCATTGTGATTTTAATCATGTATATATCTATTTATTACCTTGTCTTAAGAAAAAATGTCATCAAAAACTGAGTAGTTACAGGTCAAGAGTAAGTTTATTTGAATGGTATTGAAGACTGTATTTGACCGGATGTGTTGATCATTTTATGGTATGCACCAACACCTTTTACCCTTTTATCAGCTTATTTGAGTTGTACTTGGAAAAATAGTTTCCACCTATTCAAGTACATTTTTATTCAACATGATGACTTATATTTCAACTAGATGATATCTTGTATTAGACATGTAACTAATCTATCTTTGGCATATTCTTCATGTAGAGTTTTGGCATATGTTTATATTTATGAGAGTCGCTCCTTGTGACTCCTTGTTTCCATAGGTCAAATTAATTATGATTTTTGAAACCAAGCATTAATTATTGGATTAATGAATAACTGCTCATATGTATATGCCTCTTCACTAATTTCTCTTTGTATATTAGGAGATTTGTTCTTCCCATTTTATATACACTTCTAAACACACTTGACATCAAAAATATTTTTAAGTCGTTCCTTCTCTTAAATGTTAATAATTTTGATGTATGTGGAAGTTATTATTGTTCCTTGATGTCTCCACTATGAACATACTCATGTTCCTTCTTATCTTGATACATCTCTCACTTCATGTGTTGTACAACAACCTATTTCTAACAGTAGTTTTTCTCTACTGTTGTCAGATCCTATAAATAGTTTGACAGTTCTCTTTTTCTATCATTAGGAGATAATTATATAAGTTATTGGGAGGTGAATAAAACTGAGAGGACACCATGAAGCTTGTGCATATAAAAGGTATTTTTCCCCATCAAGAACCCCTCCCAGAAAGGGCCACTTTGTAACCCCTTGAAAGGATAAATCAGGGGTCCACTATGCATGCAACTTAACACACCCATTAAAATTGCATAATTATTTGTCCTATGCAAGTGGCAGCTCATTTTCAAGGGTGATTGTGTATAGGATTCAAATATGGGTCCCTTCATAGAAGACGTTTGTGTTGAATCATTTTTTCTACCACTTATCAGCATAGGAGCGTAACAATTTGCCTTTATGATAGTGATCTATAGATGCACTTTCATTCCTTACCTCAATTTTCTAACTCATTACCTTTAATTCTTATTTTATCAGATCTGATTGAGTATGATAGTTTAGTTTACTTACAACAATAAGTATTTTTTACATTTTTAAACAAAACTTCTTAGAAACGTGGTTTTCCTCTCACACATCAAGGACTATGATCATCTAGAATGTTGGGTGTGTGATTTGTTTGACGATGCTCGTGAAATTACCTAGACATGGTACAAAGTGTTCCAATGAAAGGGCTAGTTTGGTAAGATGTAGTTGAACTAAATTGAACATTGGATTTTTAAAAATACACATCAAATTCACAAGTTTTTTGCTCAACTACACCCAACTAAACAAACCCCAAATTCCTACCAAAACATTGGTGGAAAACATCTTATTTTTTGTATTCTTACTTTTCTTTAGCATACTATCAACTCACTTTTTAGATATACAAGAGCTAATATGTTCTTTTGAATGTATGTATAGTTTGTGGAGTGTGCGACCCATGTCCCTTTATTAGATCTAAAAAAAGCTATTTGTTGAAATTAGTAGACAAATTTTGGGACTACACATATTATTACTAAATTTTATAGTAGAGTCTCCACCAACTGGATGATGACTCGCCCCTCAATTTTGTGAAGAAGACCAAGTCATTAGTAAATTAACATGTGATAGGGATGTGATAGTCTTTTAGCTTTGGTCCAATTAGGCCATTTTCTCCTGCTTAATGCCTACTTCACATTCCTCCTCAATATGTATTCCATATTTGTAAGCAATATATGTGATAATAAATCTCTTTATCTAAACCCCTCACCATGGGAACAGACAACATGTCTGTGGTTTTTTTAATAGAAGTTCCATACTGATTGGAGCTATGCACACCTTCCTATCAAATGCTTTATATTGGAATAGTGTTCCATCAAAAAGCACATTTTTGTTGGTTCTAGTGTTATATGTCCCAAGCCCATTAGGGCATTGTTGGTTGTGATGACAATTGGATCATAAATCCCAATGTGCCAACCACAAAAGTAAGGCAGTAAAAAAAAGAACATACATTGTTAATGTATGGAATGAAAATTTGCCATTGGACTTCTATTCACTCACAGATGCGGGAGGAAAAGCATGGAAGAGGAGGAGAGAAAAAGAAAGGAAGAATATATGGATCAAGGAAAGACTTCCAAGGCTTGTGGGTTTTCTTCTTCGTTCCATCTACTAATGTGCACTTTATGGAAAAAGGTGTCTTCTTTGGAAGTTCTAGTGTCGTGAAGTTGTAGGTATTTCTCAGTACATTAGTTTTATTCTTATATATCCTTTTAGTTGTATGATCTTGGGTTTGGGGTCAACACTCGAGAAGGAAATTATACTTTCTTTTCTTATAGTGGATTTCTCAATCAGTTTGCCCTATGGTGTTTCCCTCATATTGTGTGGGGTTTTCCATGTAAAATATTTTATTCTTCCTCCATTTGATTGCACCCAATTCTTGAGTTTAGACACTAATTGGTAATTCTTTCACAATTATTATTTTTTATTGCATCATAGTTTCTTAATATACATGGATATTCCCCTACAAGTGGTATCAGAATGCAGGTTGCAGATACAAATCCAGATGGGGAAGGATGATTATATGACAAATTTCATGTTAACAAGAAAACAAATGGCAGATTTGGCAACCCAAGATGGCGGATATTTTTTATTTCAAGTATTTGTATGATTTTATAGAGGGACAAAATCCATAGATTATGTTTGATGTAGACTGGACAAATTACATAGAAATATTGTGGGAACACTACAAAAGTATCTTGTCATTTTTGTATTCCATTATGTCAGAAAAGACCAATGTCAAAGATCTATGGAAAAACTCAAGAAATTATATACGTAGAAGATCAAAACAAATAATGCTTTCTTGACTAGGAAGTTGGTAATATGAAGTATAGGTATGGTAATAGTATTACCAAAAAATTGAATGAAATTCAAAGTATTGTCAATCAGTTGGGGTCCATAAAGAGGGTTCTTGATGATGAATTACATGCGCTACTTCTTCTGTGATCACTACCTAATAGTTGGGAGAAGCTTGTAGTGATAGTAAGAAATTTTGTACAAGAAGGAAAGTTGACAGTCAACTAGGTGAAGGGCAGTCTATTAAATGAAGAGACTCAAAGACATACCTCAACAAAAAACATGTAGGTGCAGTTCATTGAGAGTAGGAGCATTGATAGAGTGATATCATGTGGCAAATCTCATAGCCATGGTGAGCCCCAAGATTTTGGGAAGGCTCGTGGTACATCCAAGTCGAGGAGTAGAGGGTGTTTCCATTGTGGCAAGCTGTGTCACTTTAAAAAGGATTCCAAGGTCTAGAAAAAGAAACATGGGTTTGAAACTAAAGAAAAGAATGATGATGACAATAACACTACAATGAAAATTTTAGATGATGGGAACAATGATGATGATGTGGTCTTGATTGTCCAAGAGCAGTTTTGAATGTCGATGATGATGATTCTGAGTGGGTGATGGATATTGCATCTTCTTATTATACATCACCCAGTAGGAGTTCTTCACTTTATATATGAAAGGAAACTTTAGTAGGGTTAATGTAGGAATTTACATGTTCTCTACAATCATTCAAATTTGAGAAATTTGTGCCCAAACAAGTTTCAGTTGCATGCTCACACTCAATAATAGTCATCATGTTTCAAATTCATGGTTGAATTTGATATTAGGTTTTTTCATTCATAGAGAATGTTGTCATCTAGACATTAGTGGTGAAAAATATAAGACCACAAAAGGCTCTTTGGTTATTGTATGAGAATGTTGTCATCTAGTTTATTGTAAGACCACAAATGGTAACAAAAGCAAGACCAGTCAAATGACTTCCAAAAGTCAGTCAATCTAGACATTGACTTTCCTAAGTTGACCTCGACCAAATGGTGTTATTTCCTCCTACCAGGGTTGCAAGCTTTCCTACCTGTACTTTGGGACTGTGTGAACAATCAAGAGCATATTAGACTGAGTCCTCCTTACTTTGTGGGTTCACCTTGGATAACAAGCATCCTTGTTCCTACTACATTATCTTGAGGTAAGACTGACATTAAGACATAATCACACTCAAAAATTTTAGTAGATTAAATAGCCCAAATCCGTCATTCTTGAAGTAATTACGCTAAGAGTAAGCTTGAAGACATGTAAGCCTAAGGATAGGAGTTATAGCTATATCCAAGAAAATTGGACCCAAAATTTTCCTTTTTTGAAAATTTTGTGCATAAAAGATTCTATAAAAAGACATGAATATATACATGAGCAATGATTTAATCAAAATTAGTTGTTCAAAGATTTTTTGATTTATCAAAAAAATTATTAAGGGTGGAGAAATTGCAAAATTGAAATTAAGTGTAGAGACATACCATGTTCTCTTGTTTAGACCCCCCCAAACTTATCATCCACCCTATCCCCAAGGTGTTAGAGAATGAGTTTGATCTAGAACAGGCAGATTACAATTGATTTTTCAATATAGCCTATTCAGAGCATAAGATTCTCATCGTGTATTGGCCTCAAAGATGATGATAGTCATTGTCATGGTAGTGCTCCACCTTCTAGTCTCATGTGGCCAACATATGCCTCTAGAATAGTATGCATAATCTATAGTTCTTAGATAGAGGTGTTTGATGTGGGCCTCTTTGTCTAATGTACAAGACCCACAAAGTTTGATATTAGGTTCATTCATTGATAGATAATGTTGTCATCTAGACATTAGTGGTGACAAATGTAAGACCAAAAAGGGTTATTTGGTTATTGTACAAGAAACATTGCATTGCACATTAGAGAAGATCGGTTTAAAGTGCTCAAAGGTGGTATACATGTAGTTGAGGTCAGAAAGAAAATCTATGACACATTCAGGTTCGATAAACGAGTGAGGAAGGTTTGTAGCTTCTATCAAAGTAGAAGTTGATTTCATGTATCAAGGACAACAATATCAAGTCATATGATTCATGTTAGACAGGAAACCATTGATGATTTTCTTTCAAGATAAGACCAAATGTGAAGTCAGATCTTCTACAATTATTTCATTTGGATGTCTACGGTTCATTTAAGGTGGATTCACTATGTGTTAATAGATATTTTGTCAAATTTATTGATGGTGCATCTAGGAATGTGTAGTCTATTTGGTGAATGCCAAGGATCATGCTTTTTAGTGCTTTTAAAAATTGCATGGCATGGGTGAGCATGAGATAGAGAAGAAGTTGATGTTTCTCTACACCAACAGTGGAGGAGAGTACACCTCTATATAGTTCTAATATCACTATGCACAATAGGACATATGTCATGAGTGGTTAGATCTTGGCACACCACAACTCAATGGTACACCAAATAAGAAGAACTGTACCATAATGGAGAAAGTTGAATGCATGTTGAAGACTACATAATTTCCAAACAGATTATGGGGTGAAGCATTAAGTATTATATGCTATTTGATTAATCCATCTCCATCAACTCCTGTGATGTTTTATATATCTGAGAAGGTATGGATAATGCAATGACGCATCCTCCTCTTATGCAAGTATTTGTGTGGAAGGCATATTGACATGTTTCTACAAAAAAGCTACAAAAGATGGATGATAAAATGGTACCATGTATCTTTCTTGGCTATGGAGATTAACAGTTTGGCTATAGGTTATGGGGTCTTGTAAAAAGGAAAATGAGAAGACCCAAACACGTGACATTCTATGAGATTCAGACTATGATAGAGCTTAAGAGTGGTGTTGGAGAGGTTGCAAGATTAGGTAATAATTCTTCTTATGATGAATATGATGATGCTTCATCTTCTACATAGGTGCAATCTACATATGAAGAAAAAGAGTAGCATGATCACCCTAAATAGAATATTCATAGCACATTCAATGGTCACATTCTAGATGGACTTTTGAAATATTTAGATTTAGAAATAGAGACTTTTGGAAAGGGGTGCATGAACATCATCAAGTAGAGTCCTTAGAGAAGAAACTAAAGAGGTTTGATAGAGTTCTTCATCCTTCATCTATATATCTAGCATCTAATTATATTTTTGTCATTAATCAGTGATTCCAGAGACTTTTTAGGAGGCACACGCTCATAGAGATAGAACATAGTGGCATCAGGCGATGGAGAAAGAGATGACTTCTATATGAAAGTGTGGCACTAACCAAGGGTTGAAGAGTAATATAAAATAAGTGGGTCTACATGATGATGCAATATGACATGGATAGGGACATAACATATAGAACTAGACTAATCATAAAGGGCTATGGTCAAAGCTAGGGGTGGATTTTAATGAGATATTCTTTTCATATTGTGAAGATGACTTTTTTAGATCGGTTCAAGGTTTGGTTTCCAACCTAGATGTAGAGCTTGGGTAGATGGATGTGAAGACATCATTTATTCATAATGATCTAGCTGAGCATGTCCACATGAAGCTTCTACAAGGGTTTTAGGGACCGAGGGAAAGATAACTTAGTTTGTATATTGAAGAAGAGTTTGTACGGGTTAAAGTAGGCTCTTAGGTAGTGATACAAGAAGTTTGATTCTTTCATGCTGAGTCACATTTCAAGAAGACAAGAATAGATCCAGATGTCTACATTAGGAGGTTTTCCAATGACAAGTTCATTAGTTTGCTACTCCATGTGGATGGCATGTTGATAGAGGGACAATATGTCAGTATGATTAGAAAACCAAAGATAAATCTTTCCAAAGTCGATGAGATGAAGGACTTGGGACCAACAAGATGGATTTTGGGGATGCAAATCATGCGTGATAGGAAGTAACACATGTTGTGTTTTTCATAGTAAAGCTCTGTTCAAGGGATTCTATAACATTCCACATGAATAAATCCAAAGTCATGAGTACTCCACTATCAGGTCATTTCAACTTAAGTAAGAAGTCGTGCCCATCTAGTAATGAGGAGAAGGAGGATATTGTTAGGATTCCCTATCCTTCTGCTATGGAGAGTTTTTTTTGACATGTACTCATCCTAATATTGTTCATGCAGTTGGCATTGTGAGAATTTCTCACAAAACATGGGAATGATCTGTACGAGCCAGTCAAGTGGATCTTCAAATATTTAAGAGGCACCTCAAACATGTGCTTGATCTTTGGTTATTCTGAACCAAATCTGAAAGGCTTCATTGATGATGGCATGGTAGGTGACATTGATCATAGGAAGTCTACCTCTATGTATGCTTTCACTATTGCAGGGGAGTTTATATTTTGATACTACAAGTTTCAAAATGTGTTTCATTTACTACAACAAACACAGTGTGGATTACGACAATGGAAGCAGAAAAGGAAATTCTCTAGACTATGAGACTTCTTGGGGAGCTGGGCATGAATCAAGTGATCTAACTTTTTTCAATGATAGTCAGAGTGTTATTGATTTGAGAAGAGCACAATGTATCATGCATGAACAAATCATATTGATTTGAGATGTCACTAACTGTGTGATGTGATTGACAATAAGTTATTGACACTGAAGAATTCCATATTGAGAAGAATGCTTATGATATGATGACTAAGGTGGTGTCACGAGACAAGTCAACCTCTATAGTGATCTCAATGACATACATTCCCAGTGATGATTATGTGTTTGAAGTCTCCTTAGGGTAGAGGGGGAGATCATTGGGCCTTGAGTTTCTCTAACCAATCCCCATTAGGGAATTGTTAGTTGTGATACCAATAGGATTATAAATCCAAATGTGCTAATCATAAAAGTAAGATAACAAATAGAAAAGAAAACCAATCGTCATTGCTGTATATAATAGAAATTGTTGTGGGACTACTATTCACTCATGGAGATGGGAGAAAATGTAAGGAAGAGGATGACAGAAAAATAAATGGAAAAACACAATGAGTGGGTCAAGTTTATCGAGGCTTTGAACTATCTATTAGCATGCATTCTATGAAATAGAATGTATTCTTTAGATGTTTTAGTATGGAGGAGTTATAAGGATTTATTCCTACATTGGTGTTTTCTTATATCTCCTCCTAGTTGTATTATCACAGATTTGAGTTCGAAATCGAACACAAAATTGTACTTTATATGGTTATAGTGGATTTTTCCGTTGGTTGTATACATGGTTTATTTCTCATTTTCTATGAGTTTTTTCACTTAAAATGTAGTATATGTTCTCCCTCTATCTTCTTGTAGTCTAGTCTTGAGTTTACACACTTGTCAGCCACTCTTCTGTAGTTATTATTTTCTATAACATCATGATTGCGTGATATATGTCAATATTCACCCAACATGTTTATCAATTATAGATTCAAATTGTGCACTTGACACTATGTATTATTTTCCTACAACACAAGCAACACTTGCTCCCCCACTAGCTAAAGAATCAATAAGATGCTTCCAATTTTCTGTTGGATCTTATATGATATCATTTTTCACCCCAAAAGAATAAGTATCCAATCATTGTTAAGCCCATTTCTAAATAAGCTACAACCTAGATCTCCCTTATATTGGACAACTTTGATCAATTTTTCTTTCCAAATGGGGATGATGTCTTTGCCAATTTGTCATTAGCTACTCAATCCTAAATTCTCCATTCTTCCCAACAATTAAGTTCATCTCGAGGTTAATCATATTGACTTGTTTTTCAAGCTGGTAAACCTTATCAAGTTCCCTTACATCGAAAGGTAGCATTGGCAGACAATAGACTTTTGCCATTCATAGGAGCCCTATGATAATTTTTCCTCAAAATTGGTCCCTAAGATAGGTATGTTCATCTTGTGTCTTATAAAGAATTAATATTTCATGCATGTTTTTTATCGATATACTCATGAGAAGGTTTGTTACTCTTCTTTATAGGAGTCAACATTATAGACAAATCAATTGTCATTAGTGAAATAGTTGAGAATGAGGTTTTAGTCCTCATAGCCCTAATATAGTGGTATTGTCGTCTGGAAGCATCACCCTATTTGCTCTTTTTCCCTTCAAAAGTCAAAGGCCTGGTATATGAGAGCATTTTAGAACATTAACTCGATCAACTCATGGTTGTAAACAACATCTTCTCAGACTGATAAATAGTGAAAAGGTTTGCATTTATTTGGTGCATACATGACTACTGATAATTATATGAAGGTGGTCTCCTCCTTGGAATGGAAAGGGAGATTTTTGGACTGCGTGTTAGCCTAGAACAAGCCCATTGGGGTTTTTTTTTCTATGTTGCTGATGGGATTATAAATTTCAATGTACCATCTGTTAAAGTAAGACAACAAAGAGAAAAGAAAAGCACCCACCACTGATATATGAAATTGAAATTTTGTGGGACTATTGTTCTCTTATGGAGATAGATGAAAAAGACAGAAATTAGAGAAGTGAAAAATAAAGAGATGAAAATAGACAGTGGGGAAATTCTACCAAGACTTCTAGGTTTTCTTCTTTGGTCTATCTACTACTATGCACTCTATAAAAGAAAGTGAATTCATGAGAAGTATTTGTGTGATTGAGTTATAGGGATTACTCCCCACATTGCTATTTTCTTATGTATCCTTATAATTGTATTATCTCATGTTTGTGGTAAAAATTGAGAAGGAAATTATAATGGCTATGATTGTCGTGGATTTTTTCATCATTTGGACCCATGTTTTTTTCCTCATATTATCTGGAAATGTTCCAATTGAAATCTAGTATTTTTTCTCCCTCTATCTACTTGTGGTTTAGTCTCAGATTTACACGCTCATCGCTAATGCATGTACAATTTTTTATTTTCTATTACATTATGTTTGCATAATATATGTCAATAATCCCCAACAATTTATCTATTATGAATTCAAATTGTGTACATCACACTCTGCACTATTTCTTTCAACATAGGTGGAACTTGTTCCTTCCATCAACTCAAGTCTCTACCAAGTGCTTCTTCTTTTCTATTGGATCATATATGAGATTGTCTTGCACCCGTAGAGGAGAAGTAGTCGATCACCATTAAGCCCATTTCCAAATGAAGCTACATCCTAGAACTCCCCAATCATAGACATATTTGATCCATTTTTATTCCAAAAGTTGTTGTTGCCATTCCCAATTTGTCATCGGCTACTCATTCTTGACTTCATCATGTTTCGCAACACTTAAACTCATCTTGGTTGTAAAAATATTAACATATTTTTCAAGTTGTTAAACCTTATTCAAGTTCCATTGCATCAAAATGTGGCCTTATATGACAATATACTTTGAACATTCATAGGAGCCATTTTATAATTTTTTCATAGAAGTCGGGCCATGAGATAGGTATTTTCATCTCATATTTGTTAAAGCATTAATATTTCATGCATGTTATTTATTGATATTTGTGAGAAGGTTTGTCACTCCTCTTTATAGGAGTCAAGTGTATAAACAAATCAAATGTCATTATTGTAATACTTGAAAATGAAGTTTCAGTCGTGAGAACCCTGGTATAGTGGTACTGTCATCTTGAAAAATCAACCTATTCTTTTTCCCTGCAATGGTTAGGACCCTAGTATATAAGAGAACTTCATAACATTCACTCGTTCGACTCATGCTTATAAATTACATCTTCTCGGAATAATAAATAGTTTGAATGTTTTTATCTACTTAGTGCACACATTCTAGTGATAATTATGTGATGGAAGTCTCTTCCTTAGTCTAGAGGAAGAGAATGTTGGGTCCGTGTTAGTCTAGCCCAATCCCATTAGGGTATTGTTAGTTGTGCTGCCAATAGGATTAATTCCCAATGCGCCAACTTTAAAAGTAAGGTAGCAAATAGAAAAGAAAGAACTTGCCATTGTTGTATGAAATGTAAATTCTTATTTTGGGTTGTTGTTCGCTTGTAGAGACAAATGAAAAATCAATTAGGAGGAGCAGAGAAAAAAATCAAGGGAAGAAGATAAATAGTGGGGAAGCGTAACAAGGCTTCCAGGTTTTCTTCTTTAGGTAACTACTATTATGCATTATGTGAAAGGAAGTGTCTTCCTGAGAAGTCCTAGAGTGGTGGAGTTGTAGGGATTTCTCCCAACATTGAGATTTTTTTATATCTCCTTCTGGTTGTATTATCTCAGGTTTGTGGTAAGAAATTGAGAAGGAAATTGTACTTTTTTTTATTGTAGTGGATTTTTCATAGATTGAACCCATGGTTTATTACTCATAGTTTGTGACAATTTTCCGCATAAAATCTAGTATATATTCTCCCTTTACCTACTTGTAGTTTAGTCTTGTATTTACTCACTCATCAGTAACAATTTTACAATTATTATTTTCTATCACATTGTGGCTGCATAATATATATATAATATTCCCCAACAATTTTATAGTTTATGGACTCAAATTTTATACTTCACACTTTGTATTGTTGTCCTTCAACATAGGTGACACATGTTCCCCTCATCAACTCGAGATATAATTATATGCTTCTTCTTTATTATTCAAACTTTTATCATGGTGCCCCTAGTTATTTGATCACCATAAAGCCCATTTCCAAATGAATCTACATCCTAGAACTCCCTGATATTGGACAACATTGATCAAATTTTCATTCCAAGCATTGGTGTTGCCATTGCCAATTTTTCATTGGCTACTCAGACTTTGCTTAAACATTCTCCTAGCAATTGACCTCATCTTGAGCATAATGATATTAACATACATTTTGAGATGGTAAACTTATTCAAGTTTCCTTGCATCGAAAGGCAACCTTGACAAAATATACTTTGGCCATTTATTGGAGCCTTTGATAAATTTTTCCTAGAAGTCCCCATTGAGACATGATCATTCATTTTGTGTCTTTTAAAACATTAACATTTTATTCATGTTTATTATGGATATTCTCATGTGAAGGTGTGTTACTTTTCTTTAAGGGAGTCAACATTATACATAAATCAATTGTCATTGTTAAACACTTGGAAATGAACTTCCCATTGGTACAGTGGTACCCTTGACTAGAAGAGTCACCCTATTGTCATGTTTCCCTTCATTTGTCAAAACCATGGTATATAAGAGAATTTAGATGAATTGAATCAGTCAACTCATGTTTGTTAATACACCTTCTTCAAATAATATATAATTAAAATGTCTGCATCTATTTAGCTACATACATTGCTAGTGATGGTTATGTGCTAAAAGGATCCTTCTTGGTATAGACGGGAATATTGTTGAGCCTGGTGTTGATCTAGAGCAAGCCCATTAGGGCATTCTTGGTAGTGATGTCAAAGGGATTATATATCTTGATGTGGTAGTCCTAAAAGTAAGGTAGAAAATATAATGGAGAAGAAGTATAAATTTTTGCACAAAATCAAAATCATTGTAAGATTGTTATTCGCTCATAGAGATGAGAGAAAAAATCAAGAAAGAGGAGAAAAAAATAAAAGAAAGAAAATAGAGAGGTGGGAAAGTCTACCAATGCTTCCAGATTTTCTTCTTTGAGCCATCTATTACTATGTAGTTGGTGAAAGAGAGTATCTTCCTAAGAAGTTATGGTGTGGTAATTTTGTAGGGATTTCTCGCTACATTAGAATTTTCTTACATCTACTTTTAGTTATATTATCTTATGTGTATTGTAAGGCCCCTGACCTAGCTTAATGATTAAGTGTGCTCGCTTTACTTAATGAGATTCTTAAACATTAATCTAATCCATTGAAATGCTTTTATAACATGTGACAAGCTTATGTTCTCAGTTTGAATTTTTGGAAGGTGTTTGATCTATGCATGCTTGGTTCGGACCAAATTGCAATTTACCCTTGAGTGAGGGTTATCTTGCACTTTGTCACATGTAGAGTATGCACTCTATGACTTGGCATCATGAGAGAGAGAGAAATGATCATAGGGGCTCTTTTCTTGGACCACAGTTGATGATGTGACATCACATGGTGAGTTTAGGGTTTCTAGAATTTACCTTATTGATGTGTGTCGACCATACTAGGGTTTGTGTGTGTTGCGATTACAACCCCACTCTTGGATGAGTATTGTGACCACAACAATTACCCTAGGTGTTATTTGCTTCAACCACAGTGACCTAATGTGGTTTGGTAGATAGGGTGTGTCTTTTAGTGGAGTGTTTCGACCATGTTGAGTGGGTGAACTGGTGTAGCATTCGCTACATGGTCTACCCTGGTGTGTTGCGACTGCAACACGGGATGTAGCTGACCTAGGTGGTTGCTACATTCCCTAGTTTATATCACCCTTCGATGCATGCATGTGATAAGTGGTTGCATGGTTGTTTCCTTGTTGGACAAGTGTCCTTTTGATGCTCTCTTTTGTTGACACCTCATAACCCCCTTACTTCCCTCCTACCTTGTGTATATAACCCTTGTCCTTCACATGCAAGTATCCTTTTTGGCTCTACTCTTTCTCTTCTCGCTTGTGTTCATTCTTGGAGCTTTGTCGAGCAAAAGAGGACTGATCTTAGAGATTTGGTGTTGACCAACCTTGCATGTGGTGACCTTGAGATTGATCATCTTCCTTGTGGTGATCCTTGGTGATCTTTCTTTCTTAGTAAGTTGTTATGATTCCTTGGTCACATTTTCTTATGGCTCTCTACCCTACCTTCTCCTCTTTTCTTGTCCATTATACTATGTCTTTACCATAGTGTCTATCTTGAGGATCTTCTCTTCATAGAGGTCAGAGATTATGGTTCGACCATGGCGGTACCAATGTTAAAAGTAGCTTCCTTCTTTCTTCTTACTTCTTTCATCACTCTTTTTCATATAGGGTTTGAGTTTTCTCCATCTTGAGCTCTTGTTTGACCTGGGAATTTTTTATTCTTCCTGAAGTGATCTCTTAGCCATGGAGTTGATCTTAGTTGGAGTTTCTTCTTCCCTCTTGGAGCTTATGTCTTTAATGCTTGATTCTCTACACAAGGCGGGTTCTATAACTTTCCCCTTTTCTATTATTTGAACCATAATCTATTTTCATTCGACTAAATTCATCCCTAAAACATGAATTAAAGATGTTAGATGATGTTTCCATGACCTAGGATTTATGATTTTGTAGTATTCTCAAGTAGATTTTGCTTTCTCTAAAATGCAAATTTCATGTACCTGATTGGTAAGTGATGGGGACTTGTTGATTCTTACATGCAATTCAATCATTAGTTCCATCTACATATTTAAGTGAGGTTTTAGGTTTTTGATCTCTGATTATATGAATTGGATGATTTGATTCTCTCTCTATCATCATGGTTTTTTATGTTCATTTTGGTGACGCTTGATTTGGGGTTTAGATGCCCATTCCCATATGGAGTTTTTCTCCTTGATAACATTTTATTTACTTGATGATTAATCATCTACTTTAGACATGGTTTAACTTTGTTTTGGGGATGGGCAACTGTTTTTTTGGGGTAGATTGACATTCAGGTCACTACACTTTGCTTTGATGATTATGGTTGATACACTCAACTTGATGTTTGGGGGTCGCAACCCTATTGATCCTTGTTTTGGTTGACACATTTTGATTTGGTTGGATGTTCGCTACACATCTTTGATTTGGTCACAACAGGTTTTCTGCAGCGGGTCACTACACATGGTTGGTGTTTGCTTCGATCGTAACAACTCACCTTGGTGAGCTAATGGTCACTACACCTAGGTAAGCATGATGGTCGCTACAAGGTGTTATCATGACAGTCGTTACACATGGGTGTGTGTATGATATGGTTGCTACATACATCTATATGATTGGTGGTCATTACATATTGTTGTTTACATGATGATGATTATATGTTCAAGAAAGTAATGTTAAACCCTAATGTTCTCCAAGAAAGTGGGAATCGATGTTTCTATGGTTTTGTGGTGATTGTTGACTGGAAACCCTAATTGGCTCTTGATAAACCCAAACCCTAATATTAAGTGTATGATATAATTGTTTACCTTACTTGAATTAAATAGCATGAGATGATATTTTCTCTCTCCTATTTGTGTAAATCCTAACAATGGAGGTGGAATGAATGTCATAGCTAATGATTGCTATAGTGTATATGTGATATGATACAAGTGATGATTATCAGCCTTTATGAGACATGTTGAGATTATGATGATGTGTTTAGTCTTATGATCTGATGAGTGCTCTATGACTAGTAAGAGGCAATATCCTCCAGTGGTGAGATGAGGGATTATTATCCTCTTATGATGTGATAATGATGTTGGTCTTGAATGGCAGTTATAACATGTGATATTGGTGACGTCCTTGTGAATGGCAGTGATACAAGTATCATGTGATGATGTGACAAGTTCATACCTTATACATTTTAAATCTTCTGAAGTTGTTATATAGACTGCTTTCTAGAATGAATTAGAGTTTTGTACGTCCATTTACTTGATGCAACCTTAATTCACCCAATTGGCATAACTAATAAAGTGAAACCCTAATCTTGTAGTTGCCTTGTACCATAGATTGATCTTGGGCGTGAATACTTATTGGATGGTGAAACGAGTCATTCCTACACGAAACTTAGAGTGCATATTGTTAAATATGTGGGGGTGAAAGTTGGAGTTTCTCCTTGCATCCACAATTGTGGTTTATTGAGGATGGTTACTATCGTGCATCAGATGTTGCGATATGTGATAGGCAGAAGTATAATTGCATTTATGCCACTTTTTAGAATGGTAATTCATGAACCTGTTCTCTAGCGTTGAGCCATTTACCATGGTGGGCTAGGTGTTTATTAGCTTGAATATATGTTGTTGTTTGCAGTTGACAGTTATGTCTCTACGATGTTTTATCTCGTACTGACCTGAAGGTGTCGGTGAGATCATGGAGTCTAGCTCCTCCATAGATCATGTATGGTACTGATTTCGACTTAGCAGTGGTTGGTTGGATTTTATTGGTATGCCTCAAATCCATAGGGCATAATAATAAAAGACATAACTCAATCATATAGTATACTTGCTTAGGGTTTAACATGCCTGACATTGGTTGACCCTTTGTCTTATCTTTATACTGATTTCTTAAACTATAATATGGTAAGAGTAATTAACTATTATACATGTTCTTCATATTCCTTTTTAAAGTAAAAGATGTTCTATTGCTGAGTTGCAGATGCATGAATTTCTTAAGAGGTGTTAACTGCTTTGCTCATATCATTTACCTAAATCAGCTCATTTTGAACATAATTCTATCTTGTTTCTTTAATCTATATGTACATATAATAAACATTGGAAGAGAGTTATATCTTTCATTGGGACGTTTGGTCACACCCTGTGGGTTTCCACATATTTTAGGGGGTCACGCATGATGCGGTATAGATTGTACAGTGGAGGTTGAGTAGGAAGAGGAGTAATTGTATAAGGCTGGGTATTCTGCTAGTGTTTTTTAGTAGAGCTATAACGACCCCATCTACCGGTAACCCCCAATTAAGGGAGACCAAGAGGTCAGAGCCGTTATCCCAATAAACCGAATCAAAGGTTCAACAATTTAATCAATAATAATTAAGAAATTCTACCAACTAAACTGAAATCTGGTATAAAATAAAATTTTGCATACCTTTTGAAACTTTGGAAATCTACTTCTATCCACATCTTTGGATTTATTCTATCTAATCCTCCTTGCACTTTATTTCTTATTTTCACAATGTGTCACTTTACTATTTGTTCATTTCAGGGTTGAACCTAAAATGTCGACAAACAATATGACGGTTAGCATATAAGAATATGTCGTTATGTGGGGACAACTAAAAGTTCACAAATATGGCTAACAAACTAATTATCACAACCAATGTAAATTAACAAATCAATTTACGTTTTCAATGTGTCAATATCCACTACTTTTTCCCTAACCCAGGAATACCCTCTCTAGGTTTTGACTTAAGTCCACCTTCTCAATCCCAAGCTTGGTGCCTAGGGTCACCTCTTATGGTGCCCATTAGTCATGCAACATAGACCACCTTCTCATTCCTGAGATTGGTGTCTGGGGTCACCTCTCATGGTGCCCATTGGTCTTCCCTCCTGGGCTTGACCTTGTTGCATCATCCATCAGGGTGGCATGTGGGTGCGAGAATACACATTTATATTACAAGTGTGATAATCATAGTGACTTTATAATTTGCAAGTATGAAAATCCAACTGATAGGTTGCATTCAATGCGATGAATCATCCAGAAAACCTTTGAGAAACTAATGTGATTAACCATAATTAACCACATACCTATCAAGCTGACTTGATTGCAGAAATAATTCAACCAATTAAGTGACCAGGCAAGCACACACCAAGTTGATCCTGAAATAGGCATCCAATTCCCTATTATTGATCATGCCATCAAGATCTATTAAACCTATCTCGCTTCCTAGGGTTTCTAGTCCACTTTTCGGGTTTCCGTTGCAATTAGGGTTCCTCTTCATTATTACTCTTTTAGTCCCTGATTTTATACAATTACACGAAAACCCTAATTATCTCATCTATTCTTCACAAAAGATGTTAAGGTTAACATATTACCTTATTTTCGGATAAAAGGCACAATTAACTATCAATCAAGCCCATTATGCCTCTTTTACTTTAAAACTACCATTTTTATCCTTTTTAATTCATGACAATATTATTAGGCCCAATTATCATCTTTGGTTCATTCCAAATTAACAATTCATAGTTCATTACAATCTAATCCACTTATGAACTCTATTTATCATTAGTTCGATCTTTATCCATTAAAAAACCCTAATTACCATATTAAGGGTATTTATCTACAATTAGGAACTTTTATACTCAAAATAGCATTGAACCATCGTATTTAAGCATTATTCATGAATCTAAACAATTAAAGTCATTAAGAGTCACAATGACTAACATTAGGGTTTCAAGGCCCATTAAAGCTCATTTATATACGTGGAACCCTAAATTAATTAACTTTACATGTAAAATAGATTGAATCTTGACTTTAATATTCAATAGGTTATTACTTCACAAATTAACTGATTAAACCTTAAATATTTGTCCTTTATATTCTAATTGGGGTTCTAAGTGCTTAATCATTCTTACTTGAGTTAAAGACCCTAAATCATGCAAGAAACATCTAGATTAGGCTCAAGTTCATCATTAACTATTCAATAGGTTGCAATTACTCAATTTCATCAACTAAGAAACATGAACTTAACCAATATGATCAATTAGGGTTTCTTAATCTAATACATAAGCACTTTTCATTAGATTAACACACTTTTGTAAATAGGAACATATTCAGGTTCTCAAACCAATTTTACTGTGTTCCTTGTATTTTTCTAAGCAATTTTTAGGTATTAAGTTTGTTAATCTGAGATTCCTAGATATTTCCATGAATTTTGCAAGGAAAAGCATGATCATGGATTATCTGTTAGTTTTAGAAATTTGTTGGCCATCCGATCTATGATCCTGTGGACTACGCGATATCCAATGGTCCATAGAGACGTACCTCTCTTCGCAATTAAATAGAAAACAATGACAAAAAAGACCTTACCTTCCTTCACAAATGTCAGAGGCAAGGAGGTCATTCCCCCCTTCGCTTCTTCTTCCTCGTGCATCTCTATTTGCAGCCCAGCATTGCCCGACAGTCAACTGCTAGGTTGACTCCATGAACCTGGCTTCCCCAGCAACCGGTGATGCCTCCTACTCCTTCGCCACGAGCCAACAAACTCGATGGTGGTCTCAGCTCTTCTAGAACCGGCCGGAGTCACCAGAATGGAGGATCTCTTCTCCAGTCAGGGAGCTTGGACCAGGGAAAGGTTGAAGACCAGTGCCCAAAGCGAAATCATTTGATGGGTCGTGATCACGAAGAGAAAAAGGGTCTCTCGAAGACGTTTACATCTCAGTTGGGGGTCAACAACCCTCCTTTTATAGGAGGAAACTCATGGAACCAATCTACCTCCATGGCAGTTTGGGTGAATCTACTAGAATCAATGAACTCCTATGAAATCTAGGGTTAAACAACTCGGACTGCCCTCCCGAAGTTGTTGATCCAATTCCCAAATCTTCTCATCCATCCTTTTGTGAGAAATTTGACTTGGAAAAATTGATCGTATTGTTCCCCTTTCCTATTCCGTATGGGGTAGATGATGACTGAGTAACCCTTGGATCTCGATCCAATGGATAACGTGTCGTGTGAAGAACAAAGGAAATCAGTCTAATTAAATCAAATTGTGACATTTATTGATTTCCTCAACACAATAGGAAATCGTACAAAAATCGTATCTCCCAAACCGCTTATAATTTTAATCTCAAATTTTATGGTAAAGTCTATAATGACTTAAACTACTTGTGTGAAAATTGTGAGATCAAAAACTGAAAGGAAAAACCATTTTTCTTCATATGCAAGTCAAGTACCTATAAGGCACACATTATGTATTTAAACACCTATTTTCTCTTTCCTCTCTTCCTATTTTCTTTATTTGAAATACTTTTACCATTAGGAGCCTTATGGATATGAAAATCCACCAAAGATAACTCAATTATACCTCTTTCCACTTATTTCCCACATTTTATCATTGCTTTCAATTTCTTTCTTAATAAAGAAATATTTAATTGATCTTTTGTTTTCTGGTTGCATTATCTTTGCAAATTTGGACTCCTTGGAACCCAAGATGTATGAAATCCAACTTTGGATTATATTCTTTTTCCTTCTAGAGGTTTCTACATCTTTCTTTTCTCTATTTCTAAATTACTCTCTTAATAATTGAATTTCCTTTGTCTTTTCCTTGTTATTGGGCCCAATAGCCAATAAAGACCACAAAGAAATCAACAAGGCTATTTTAAACGAAATTTATGCATTCAAACAAAATACATCATTATTTGTTCATTTATATTTATTAAGAGAAATTACATTTCTCATCAAAAGAACCCAAAATTGGGGTTGTAACATCCTTCCCCTCGTATAAGAATTTGGCCCTCAAAATTCCACCAGGCACACAAATAAATAGGATAAGCCTTTCTTATGTCCATCATGGCTCCCATGTGGCATCACCCCTTCCATGGTGCTTTCCAAGAACCTTCATCATTTCATATTCTTTCATCTGAGTTCTTTCTTACCTTGGTATATCGTACCCTCATAGGTGACTCAGGACTTTTCAGCCTCTCAAAAAGCTGAATAGGTTCAGGGCTTAACACATGGCTTGGGTACCTCACATAGTGCTCCAGATCGGACTCATGGAACACATTATACATCAAGCTATCCTAAGGGGTAAGGCTAAACACAATGATCTCCACCAATCCACCTCAAATGGACCATGCAGCCGGGACTCAGCTCTCTTAGCTATAACTTAGAGGGGTCGAATTTTCACATCACATATTCTCCCGCAGTGAACTGCATGTCAGTCTGCTTTGCATCAGTTCAGGACTCATGTCGCCTCTGGGATCTCTTTCATCCATTTCACGATCAAAGCGACTTCATCTGCACACATTGTGGTTCTTTTCTGGCCTTCTCAAGGCCCCTTCACCAACATCATCTCAATCAAGTGGTGACCGACACAACCTCCCTTACAGAGCTTCTTTACATCCCGATATTGGCTATGGTGGTTATCATCACATCTTACAAAAGACAAGAACTGTCTCCATGTATCACCTTGAATGAGCACACATGCTCTCATTAGACCCTCTAGTCTGGATCATACTAACTACTAGTTAGGGGTGATAAACTATACTAACACCGAGTTCTTCATGCTCCTACGTCCACCACATGGAAGTGAATCTTTAGATTAAACTCAAGAACTCGCATCATGGTGTAGTTGAACCATCTCTCTCATATGTAGTTCAATCAGATATATCCCTTGACAGTATTCTCTCTTTCTCATGTCGTCTAGGTAAGGCAATCTACCATAACCCAAATTGCATCTTGACCTTATCTGGTCTATGGGAAACTTCCTACACATCCATAGTGATGGACTCCCATTCTCTCTCGTGGATTCTTCATCCCCTATATCAACTCATTGGGTTACTGGTGTTCGTCATTCACCTCCTGTCATACATGGCAATATGCCACATGCAACATTATCTTAGGCATCCAAAGTACTACTGCAACTTACGATCTTAGTAGTACCACGGTATATGATGAACTTAAATCATGATCTCCTATACGTCATGATTCCTCAGAAACCCTAAACCACTCTCAGTAGGGTTTTATCACCTTCATACCCAAAGAAGTGCATCTGAGGTTCTACAACCATTCTTTTATTGCATCAAGGCCTAGGTTCGCTAATCTAAACAACTATTAACTTAATAAACAATCTCATTACATCAGAGTGTTAGCCAAACATATCTCCCTTTCTTTTTTAACTTAGGGTTAACCTAACAGCCTCTTCTAGCCTCTAGCTAAACTAGGTAGCTGCTTCTCAACCACTTCACATCCTTAGGTGTTAGGTAACGTTGAAGACATACACCTCCATGTATTCCACTTATCATCTCATCTCTGACTCTAAGTCTATCTTTATCAATAAACTCAGAGCTCATCCTCTTAGTTTTTGAACTCAACCTTGTATAACTCATAGCTCATGATAAAACATCCTTATAAGGTGACTACCTTATCTCTCCTATTGCTTGTAAACTATCCACATATTGTTCACTCCACCAGAGTATGTTATCATCTCTGTCCTCATACCTCATAGCAACATTCCAACTTACATCATCTTTATCCTTGGTGTATGGCACACGTACTGTTCTATCTCTCACTCCTATAACAAGAGGAAATAAGCATTTGGCTGCAGTCCAAATACAAAGTTCTTCCTGTTCCAAGAGTAGAGATGGTACATCCCACCTTGACATTACACCTTCAAATCTAAGTTGAAACATGCAGCTTATGTCTCTATATCACAATCATCTCGATATCAAGGTTACTTCCATGGAAAATTGGTTTCGAACCTACTTGGGTCACCACACAATCCTTGGTCATATCCTCTAGGTCTATAGGGTGCCGACACTTTTGGGGTCATCCCTCTTCCCTTATGCATCCAGAGAGTTCCCTACTCATCTTCCCTTTGGGTCCCATGAGTTCATGAATGTGATCAATCTCCTAACCCATGTCCCTCAGACAATGATAGCTATTACCTCCCGACCGTATGGTCATGTGAAACTAGGGAATTAGGCAACTCCTACTTCCATCGGTCTTATCCCTACCTGACCCTAGGATAGACTTAGGATTCTATTATAGTATATGTCCAGCTTAGAACCTAACCCAAGCCTTCATCATCTCTCTCCCTACATTCATGGGCTGACTTTCATCCTTTCATAGGGGTCATGGCAACCTGCCTACCTTGGTCAAGCCCCATACCGGTTACCACCATGGTAACACATGCATATGCACTTAGAGATGGTTATCTATGGGTCTACAAGTTCATTCTCATACCATATACTTTTCACTTAGCTTCTCAAGATCCTATGAGACCTCTTTAGGTTTCCTCAAAACCCACAAAACTGGTATACACCCTACCAAAGGGTCCCTCTCCCAGGATGGGAGTAAACTACAACTCTTGACAATAAGGTCACAAACATCCTTAGGGTTTATATTCACATGAGCATGCTTAACCCAACAGCTACTAAGGCACAAGCAGACCACCTACTAAACCATGCTAGGTCATACTTGTTCTCATCCTCAACATTGGATCAAGATCATACCATCCCATGTCATCCACTTAGATGTGAGGGGTTCATCAAACATACCTTTAAACTTAAGGGGTTCCCTCTCCTCTAACCATGAGGAGTACCATGCCCGAATCTATAGAAACTCAAATCTCATCATGAGCATCAGGTACAACACTTCCCCTCTTAGGCCTAAGAACCCTAGGTTCACTTCTATATGCAACGGCTGTCCAACTACATGATCAACCTTTAACCACGAACCAAGCATGTCCAAGGTATGTCATGCACTTCCCATGATCCTTTTATTCGAGCAACACTTCAGAGTCGAGTCCTCCTCAAGGACAAAAAACAAAGTACAAGGCCTCACAAGCTGTTACTAAACCTCTCCAAATCTATGGAACTCTTCTTCTCATCTATACCATAGGTACAGAGGTACCAACAGACTCATCCTCTGTCTAGGGTTTGGTTCCTCTAATGGAAACCAAGATATCACCAGCCTCCAGGGATCAAGCATGAGGCAACCTCTATCTCTTTCGACTCCTTGGAACCCAAGAGGTACGAAATCCAACTTTGGATTATATTCTTTTGTCTTATAGAGGTTTCTACATCTTTCTTTTCTCTATTTCTTAATTATTCTCTTAATAATTGAATTTCCTTTGTCTTTTCCTTGTTATTGGGCCCAATAGCCAATAAAGCCCACAAAGAAATCAACAGGGCTATTTTAAACAAAATTCTTGCATTCAATCAAAAGACATCATTATTTGTTCATTTATCTTTATTAATAGAAATTACATTTCTCATCAAAAGAACTCAAAATTGGGGTTGTAACAAGAGCCCTATGTGTCGTCCCTATACTCTGAGGTCCTTGGGGAGGTTTTGTGGTTTTTTTACATTGATATGAGGTTTTTGGTAGTATGTCATGGTTGTACAAATATGGCTTGTATATATATGAATAGGTAACCATATGGAACATGTTGTTGCAAGTTAGTCAGTGAACAATAATATGTATCATCTTTTGGCATCATATGTAATACATATGTAATAAGTTTCAAATTTTGTGCTTATGTGAAATCAGTTTTAATATCCTATGTTTTCTAGTAATCTGATTTTTTAGTGTTTATTTCACTCTTTGTTTTGAGTAATCATGTTTTGTGTGTTGATGGGTGTCACAGTTTGGTTGGTATCAGAGATTTAGGTTCGTTGAGTCTACAGGGGCATAGGTCTGAGGTTTGTGTTTGTTGTAGTATCCTCCAGTATATCATATGATAACTTATTCTTATGCAGAAGAAGAACAAGAAGAGAATAAAAAAATATCTGGATAACATGAAGAACATGTTATCGAGATGTGTTGTTGCACTAGGATGTGGTGCAAGGAGGCATGCTAGAGTTGACGAAGTTCCAAAAGTGTGCTAGTTTGACTGAGCCATGACGGAAAACCCCACATTAAAGTCCTTATTTGGACTCTTTATGGCTATCATGATGCACATGAAGGATAGAATGCATGTACCTTAATCTAGGGCATTAGTACCCAATACAGAATCTTCAGGTTCTTAGAAGAGCTTTGAGAGGTTGAAGTGTGTTGGGGCGGTTGAGTATGCTGGTACAAAAGATCCATTGGATGTTGATCTATGGTTAATAGAGTTGGAGAAGGCTTTCAAGATTCTCAACATCCCAGAGGAGGATAAAGTGAAGCATGTAGTGTATCAATTGAAGGGGAGTGCTGGAAATTGTTGGGCCATCGAGGAATAGAAAAGGCCTGGTGCTGCCATGAATTGGGAAGAATTCCAGTGGGAGTTTGTAAGTCAGTATTTTGCTCACACCTATCTGGATGAGGAGATCTCATAGTTTGAAAAGATCAGGTAGGGATCTATGTCAGTCAATGAGTATGAGGGAAAGTTTATGGAATTCTACAGTTTTGTCATCATATGGTTGTGACAGACCAGGAGAGGATTATACACTTTGAGAAGGGTTTGAGCATAGAGTTGACGATGATGATGTCAGCTCTGGAGAATAGAGAGAGGTTTGCCACACATAGTGGAATTTGTTAGATGGATTGGATATTCGTCAATCGAGAAATGCCATGTGAATGCCAAGAAGAGACCAACAAATTACCGGGGGCAGTCTTCTAGAGGCTTCAAGAAGCCTAGGTTCTCAACACTGCAATCACAATAGAGATCAGGTGTTCATTCACAGTGGTCATAAAGTAGAAGCCTAGGCTATAGTTGTCCACTGGAAGCAGCCCACAGTGTAGCATTAGTATCAGTTATAAGTCCATCTAGGCCTTTATATGATAGCAAGACATGATATAAATGTGAACAGATTGGGCATATAAAATCGTATTTCCCAATGAAGGATGAGGAGGTGACCCAACAACTGAGACAGAGTCAGCAAGGGTCGTAACAATGACAGGAGGTCAAGGATGTGGTCAGGCGTAACATGTTGGTTCTTTTGGGCAAGCTAGCATAAGAAGGGGAAAACAATGGGCAACGACCCAATTCTACACCATGAATCATCGTGAAGGAGTGGTCAAATCATGAGTTGTGATAAGACTGATGGAGTTATTTCATTATAATTTGTCTTCTTCTTATTTTATGTCTATTTTGCTTGAACCTGGTGTGACACACTCTTTTAACACTTGAGAAGTGATTGCTAGTTGTTCATTTCCTATTAGTCATAGACGTAATAGTCTTCATTTAGAAACCCCTTTGGTTAGTTCCACCGAGTTGTGGGAGGTGTGTCCTTATGTGTCCTTTCTTTTTCAGGTCATAGCCTCCAAATGGACCTCATACCACTGGACATGCATGGATTCTATTTGATCCTTGGAATTGACACTTTAGAGAAGTATCAGGTGGTCTTGGATTGTATTTCCAAAGTGGCTAACTTTATCAATGGTGATGTGTCGTAGCTCCTCCAAGGAGATAGAAAGATTCTTCTGACGTGTCTAGTATTAGTGATGACAGTAGAGAAGATCATGAACCAGGGTTGTGATGTGTTTTTGGCACATGTGAAAGATACCAACGGGAGGAGCCCTAGTATCTCAGAAGTGTCAATTTTCTGTGAGTTTGAGGACATGTTTCTTGATGAGTTCCCAGGTGTTCCCCCTCCTAAAGAGATTGACTTTGAGATCAATCTGGTTCCTGTTACACAACCAATGGCTCAGACACCATACAGGATGGAACTAACTAAGATGTTGAAGTTGAAGAAATAGTTGCAAGAACTACTTGAGATGGGTTTTATCAGGACAAGCACATCATCTTGGGGTGCTCTAGTGCTGTTTTTGAAGAAGAAAGATGGATCCATGAGGTTGTTCATCGATTACGGATAGCTGAACAAGGTGGCGATAAAAAATAAGTATCCCTTGTCGTAGATTGATGATCTATTTGACCAGTTATGAGGCTCCATAGTGTTTTCAAAGATAGAACTAAGATTAGGATATTACCAGTTGTGGATCAAGGCTGATGGCATACCCAAGTCATCTTTTAGGACTTTGTGTGGTCATTATGACATTGTGGTTACACCATTTAAGCTGACCAATGCACCGAAAGTGTTCATGGACTTGATGAATAGGGTGTTTTAGCCATATCTTGGTCATTTTTTGGTTGTGTTCATAGATGACATCTTTATATACTCCAGAGACATCCATCAGCACGAACAACATCTGTGTCAGGCATTGACCTTGTTGAGACAACACCAATTGTATGCTAAGTTCAACAAGTGCCAATTTTGGCTAAAGGAGGTGTCTTTCCTTGGACAAATGATATATGTTGAGGGTGTTCGTGTTGATCCTAAAAAAGTACAGTTAGTAATAGAGTGGGAACAACTCAAGATGCCTACATAAGTTCATAGTTTTCTGGGTTTGGTAGGAAACTATAGGAGGTTCATCAAGAATTTTAGGGTGGTGGCTCTACTCCTAACAAAGCTGACAAGGACATATGTACCTTTTGTCTGGGGTGACAACTGCCAGCATGCCTTCTAGTTGTTAAAGGAGAAGTTGACTAGTGTACTAGCATTGGTTCTACCTAAGCAAGGGAAATGATATATCATCTTTTGTGATGTGTCACAAAATGGTTTGTGTTGTGTGTTGATGCAGGATAAGAATGTGATTTCTTTTTCTTCACAACAACTTATTAAACATGAGGAGAACTACCCAACCCATGATATAGAATTAGTTGTAGTGATTCATGCCTTGAATATCTAGACACATTACCTTTATGGCGAGAAGTGTAAGATTTTCACATATCAGTAGAACCTGAAGTACATCTTTTTGCAACAGGAGATGAACATGCAGTAGAGATGCGAGATGGAGTTGATTAAATACTATGATTTCACCATAGACTACTATCCAGGTAAGGAAAACATGGTGACAAATGCTTTGAGTAGAAAGTCTTCTTCGTCATATTTTGCTGAGAAGGCACAAATATGCTCCTTGGTGTTCCATAAGAGAGATATGTTAATCTCCTTGCTGATGAATGCATATTCATCTCTTATTTTTGCTTCATTTAGAATAATTAATTAGGATTTTTTGTTAATTTTAGCTAATTCAAAAATAAATAGTACTTTCATCTTCTTGATATACTTTTCCTGAATTCTTATGATATTTTTCTTAATTTTTAGGAATTATCTAAGTAATTAAATCGAGAAAATAAAAGATGAAGATATGAGGCTTTCAAATATTCCCGCAGTGCCTGAGATACTCGTCACCAAAATAGCCATATATTTTGCGTCTAAAGGAAGAATTTCAAGATAAAGTATGGAATGAAAAGATAATTTTATTGGATACAAAAAAGACATATTTTGTGGCAATTTTTGTGTTTATTTGGCTGCCCAATTAACCAGTGAAAGTGGCATTACGTTTTCCCGCAGAGTCTGATTGCAGTATATACCTTTCACCAAAATTGGTATAACTCCCACATCCCAAGGAGGAATTTATTGTGCAAGTATGTGTTGGAAAGATAATTCAATTATCTACAGGAATAATATATTTTCGGGCCACTTGAGAATTTTTTAATGGCCCAAAAATACGCTCGAAACTGTTTTTGCGGGAAATTAATGCAAAAGGGATGCAAAGAAATCAATTGTTTCCTCTATTGACTAGATCTAGAAAGTTAGCAGCCGCCGACAGCCATTTCTTTTTCCCTAAACCTAATATATACCCCCCTCCTTCTCCTATAAAAGGAGGGGCACTTCCTCCTCCTCAAGGCATCTTGGATTTCTTGTATTTTGGAATTCTGCAGCAATCAATCTTGTAGTCATCTTTTTATTATGCAATAAAGTAGTTTTAATTCAAGCACCGTTCTTCCATTCTTGTTCTTGTCTCCTCTTCTCTCCTTAGTCTTAATCTACTTTTCTCCGTGCTTTATTTCTGGAGCAAGGAACAAAGGACTAAGCCATTTCATTGACTCTAGCATAAGGATTCGTCTCCTGATTTTTGGGCTAGACTATGACTTTTGTACTTTCTTCCTCCGTCTCCCCTTTCTCCATGTGTGAGTAGTCTTTTATCGGGGCAAAGGGGAATAACCCCTTAGCCATGGTTTTAACGATTTCTTCTTAAATGATTAGATGGTAATCGATTTTAATTGAATGATTGATCTTCGGATCGCATGTTAATCCAGATGGATATGACCATGGAAATCCAGATTTAGAACAATAAAATCGATTACAGAGACGTTTTGATATGACCATGGATTCTCGTCTTTTAGGTTGATAAACTAGGAAGCATGAGCACCAGGACCAATGGGCTCATGTGGAGTTTCTCTCTTGTGAGTTTTTAAATTCACAAACCTTCATCGAATTATCGTTTAAGATTTAGTTGTTATCACCTAGGCTAAGGTGGTGAAAACCCCTACGAGCCTCGATTTCCTTCTCTTGATTTAATCACCACATCGTTCGTTTTCTTTAATTCTTAGTCTTCCATTCATATAGTTTTGCTTGTGTTAACAATCTTTTCATTATTGTCTTGTGCATGTTTATTCTTGTTAAGTACTTTTCTTCTTACATTAGTGTAATCACAAAAAACCCCAACTGAACTTTACTTTCTGCTTCAATAAAAAGAAAAATACCAAAAAAAATAATAATAAAGTTTTTCAATTTTTGGGTTCTAAAGAACAATCTCTAATAGTTGTCCTATGGGATCGATCCTTCTATACTTCCCTTAAAACCGGAAGTAAACAAGGTTTAAACTCTAGGATTAACCATCTTAGTGATTGATATTGCAAACGACGAGTATCAATTTGGTGCCGTTGCCGGGGACAACAGATTTTTTTCTCGAACCCCAAAACAATTTTGAAAAAACTTTTTTTCTTTTTTTTCATGCCTTCCGAGTAACATTCCGGAAGTGTACTCCTCTTTCTACGGAGTTTCCATTCCGGCAGTATGTTTTTTCTGCACACAAATTAGCTGCTTCATTTGTGCATGCAACGCTCGCCGAACGCCAATTCGGCATGGCAATTTTTTAATCTGGAACAAGAGAGGCTAAGGATGATTTTAATAGATGATGATGACGATGATTATATCATCTTCAATGAAGTAGAACCAACTCCAGTACCTAAAGCTCCACCAATCACTTCCATTGTGGATGTTAATCTAGTTGATTCTAATGGCCAATCTACTTCATTAGAACCCTTTCTCTATAATGAACCGCCACCCTTAGAAGAAGTCCAATGTGATATAGTTGAGATTCCACATAACCTTGATCAGGAGATGGATATGTGCTACAAAGAAATTCAGGATGCTGTAAATGAAGAACTTTGTTTAGCTAGGGTTGCAGCTGTATGGGGCCCTGACTATCCATATAAGTCAGAAAATGAGTGGATGGAGGCCTATGTTGATAAATTCATGAATCAAGAATCTTTTAACAAAAAGGTTAAAGACTGGTGGGCTCAAAGATCATCCCAAAAACCTAAGACTCCACCCTTCTCGATTGTAGGCCCATATTTGGATGTTTGTAATAATCATCCCATCTTGGTTGAGTCTATTGTGACCAATGTACCATCACCTCCCCAACATGCACTGATAGATTCTTTTGAAAGGCTTCATCATCAAGAGCACTATGACCTCACTCAACCACCTCTTTTTCCACATCTGGTTGAACCTGATGAGGTGATTCTATCACTGCAAGAACCTTACATTACACTGTTATATTGTGAGGTGATCCCTTCTGAGCCCATTGAGTTGGGAACTTGTCCTATAAAGGAATCAGATCTCCCCTTAATCATAGTAAAGGATCCAATTGATTCCACATACATCCATGTTGATGAGATCTTTTATGAAGAAGAGATGGAGAACTCCCCAATAGAGATGGAACAACCTAGATTGATCATTTTTGATAATTATGATGACAATTATGCCATTTGTGAGTCTTACACACCAAATCCACTGGCTTCCATTTATGGGGTAAAGGATCCAGACGCACCTTGTTGCATAATCCACCAAGAAGGCATACATCCCCATATGATTGTTTACTTGGCTAACAAACCAGTTCTTCTTATACAGGCACCCTCTTCACCACATGTAGATCCAGGCGGCAAAAAGATACTTGAGCCAGATTCTCCATCCCACATCTGACACTAAATTTGTTACCCAACTGGCACCTGCCAATCCCCCCCAATCCACATTCATCCCCAACACTACTTTCAATGTTGAAGGAAGATATGTGGATCCTACTCAAAGGACTACGAGGTGATACACAACATCATTCAGAAAACCTTTTTAGGCTTCCACGACTACCCATCCATTGGGTGTACCATGAATCTCCTCTATTCAAAACTCCAGCCATCATCGACATTCCCTTCAGATGGACATATTTTGAGCTACCAGGACCTCCTGGTGAACCGAACAAATTTCTTCCCTCCATTTCGGGTTTGGGTTTTGCTCGGGACGAGAAAAAATCTAATTCCGGGGTGGAGGTGGGTGGTATGATTCTATTCCACCCCCTTATCTTTTTATTCTTGCATTAATTCCACTTTTTTTTTTTGGTTTTGCATATAGTTGTTTTGTTCATGGCCATTATCTAGTCGGACATATTTTTATTTCTTTTGTTGCAAAATGGCCTTTATCTAGTCGGCCTTGATATGATCATTTGTCAAAATACTCCCCTTAATGATGTAACTGTCTTGCAATTAAAATTTTGAAACTTTCATGACTAGAAATCCTCCTGTCACTTAGGACCTCAAATAATAATCACTCCTTGGAAAAGATGGCAAGCCATAGAGGACTGATAGGATTCAAGAGTGATGCTTTCTTATCATGTACAACTTGTATAAATTTTCTTGATTTTTCGCATGATTCGGTAATAGTTGAACCAATGCATGGTACTCTAAAAATAAAGATAAGAAAAAAAAAGTTGCACAAGAGCAACCTCTTCTACTCTTCTTCCACCACTTTCAAATCTTTCCATTCGTCAAAAAGAAAAAAAAAGCCAATAATGCCCAAAAGGCTAAGTTTGGGGTGGCACCCCTTCCCCCTCTTCCGCTTCTTCCATACCCACACAATTGGGTGTATCACCAAAAATCAAAGAAAAAAATGCTATCAATGTAACTGCATGTCCACTAAATAAAAAGGTCTCGAGTCGAATAGAAGAGAGACTGTCCTTCTTCCATACCTCCTTCACTCCAATTTTCTACCCAGGGGAAAACTACAAAAACCCCAACCATCCAAAATCAGCCCTGTTCTTGTGTAAAACTTAAAAAAAAATTGGAGTACCAAATGCAAAGATGAAATGAAAATCCGTTTTATTGCAGGTCTTGAATAAATACAAGTTTGTGAAGTAGGAAATATAAAAGTCACTTTTCATGAATTCAGGAAGTCAGGGTCGTTTGGCCATATTTTGGTGGAAGGAATTAAGTGGTTGTTAGGAGAGTGAGGATGATAGGTTGAGAGTATGTCTTGAAAGTATTTCTTAATTTTAATATTGCTCGGGACGAGCAAAGTTTAAGTTTGGGGTATTTTGATGAATGCAAATTCATCTCTTATTTTTGCTTCATTTAGAATAATTAATTAGGATTTTTTTGTTAATTTTAGCTACCCGCCTCTGTCCGGCCGATCATTCCGCTGGCATCTCGCATTCACGTCCCCGTTCTTCTTGATATACTTTTCCTAAATTCTTATGATATTTTTCTTACTTTTCAGGAATTAACTAAGTAATTAAATCGAGAAAATAAAAGATGAAGATATGAGGCTTTCAAATATTCCCGCAGTGCCTGAGATACTCGTCACCAAAATAGCCATATCTTTTGCGTCTAAAGGCAGAATTTCAAGATAAAGTATGGAATGAAAAGAGAATTTTATTGGATACATAAAAGACATATTTTGCGGAAATTTTTGTGTTTATTTGGCTGCACAATTAACCAGTGAAAGTGGCATTACGTTTTCCCGTAGAGTCTGATTTCAGTATATACCTTTCACCAAAATTGGTATAACTCCCACATCCCAAGGAGGAATTTATTGTGCAAGTATGCGTTGGAAATATAATTCAATTATCTACAGGAAAAATATATTTTCGGGCCACTTGAGAATTTTTTAATGGCCCAAAATTACGCTTGAAACTGCTGTTGCGGGAAATTAATGCAAAAGGGATGCAAAGAAATCAATTGTTTCCTCTATTGACTAGATCTAGAAAGTTAGCAGCCGCCGGCGGCCATTTCTTTTGCCCTAAACCTAATGTATATCCCCCTCCTTCTCCTATAAAAGGAGGGGCACTTCCTCCTCCTCAAGGCATCTTGGATTTCTTGTATTTTGGAATTCTGCAGCAATCAATCTTGTAGTAATCTTTTTATTATGCAATAAAGTAGTTTTAATTCAAGCACCGTTCTTCCATTCTTATTTTTGTCTCCTCTTCTCGCCTTAGTCTTAATCTATTTTTCTCCGTGCTTTATTTTTGGAGCAAGGAACAAAGGACTAAGCCATTTCATTGACTCTAGCATAAGGATTCATCTCCTGATTTTTGGGCGAGACTATGGCTTTTGTACTTTCTTCCTCTGTCTCCCCTTTCTCCATGTGTGAGTAGTCTTTTATCGGGGCAAAGGGGAATAACCCCTTAGCTATGGTTTTAATGATTTCTTCTTAAATGATTAGATGGTAATCGATTTTAATTGAATGATTGATCTTCGGATCGCATGTTAATCTGGATGGATATGACCATGGAAATCCAGATTTAGAACAATAAAATTGATTACATAGACGTTTTGATATGACCGTAGATTCCCGTCTTTTAGGTTGATAAACTAGGAAGCATGAGCACCAGGACCAATGGGCTCATGTGGAGTTTCTCTCTTGTGAGTTTTTAAATTCGCAAACCTTCATCGAATCGTCGTTTAAGATTTAGTTATTATGACCTAGGCTAAGGTGGTGAAAATCCCTACGAGCCTCGATTTCCTTCTCTTGATTTAATCACCACATCCTTTGTTTTCTTTAATTCTTAGTCTTCCATTCATATAGTTTTGCTTGTGTTAACATTCTTTTTATTATTGTCTTGTGCATGTTTATTCTTGTTAAGTACTTTTCTTCTTGCATTAGTGTAATCACACAAAACCCCAACTGAACTTTACTTTTTTGCTTCAATAAAAAGAAAAATACCAAAAAAACAAATATTAAAGTTTTTCAATCTTTTGGTTCTAAAGAACAATCTCTAATAGTTGTCCTATGGGATCGACCCTTCTATATTACCCTTAAAACTGGAAGTAAAAAAGGTTTAAACTCTAGGATTAACCATCTTAGTGATTGATATTGCAAACGACGAGTATCACTTGCATCATATGAATGTGAAGTTGGAGGTGTCCAAGCTAGTAGGACTATTGGCACAGTTATAGTTGAAGCCTATGTTGAGGTAGCAGATTAGAGATGCATAGTGTAATGCTATTATGATACAGCAGATTCGGTCAAAGTTTGGTAGTGAGAAGTGTGATGGCTTCCACAAGTTAGAGGATGGGACAATATGTTACCACAATATAGAATTGGTTCCTAACGTTGATGATCTGAGAAAGATAGTTCTAGAAGAAGCTCACTCTTTGATGTACGTTATACATCTAGGTAAGACCAAAATGTACCAGAACTTTAAGGACTTGTATTGGTGTCCTAGTTTGAAGTGTGATGTACCTGAGTTTGTGGCTAAGGGTGTAGTATGTCATGTAGGGACTTTGCAACCTTTTCCTATAACATAGTGGAAATGGGATCATATTATGATGGACTTTGTGAACTTCCTAGGACAGCCAAAGGCCATGATTCCATATGGGTGATCGTTAATAGGTTGACTAAGTCAGCACACTTCTTTTATGTGAAGAGCATGTATACAATACAGAAGCTTGCTCATATATCTATTGATGGGATTGTTCATTTGCATGGTATTCCAGCTACTATCATTTCAGATAGAGGTCCTCGGTTTACTAGTCTCTTTTGGGAGCACTTGCACATAGCTATGGGTTCATAGTTGAGGTTCAACACAACATTTCACACACAGATAGATGGACAATCTTGAAAGGACCATACTGACTTTGCAAGATCTACTGAGATCTTGCATCTTGTAGTTTTTGGGCAGTTGTAATGTCCACCTCAATTTGATAGAGTTTTCCTATAATAACAGTTATTAGAGGAGCATTGATATTGCACTATATGAGGCTTTTTATGGGATACATTGTAGATCTATTTTGTTTTGGAATGAGACTGGTGAGTACCAGCTTCTAGGTGGTAAGCTTGTGCAATAGACAATAGTGAAGATCAAAGTGATTCAACAATAGTTAAAGTCATGATAGGATAGGTAGAAATCATATGTTGATAATCGTCATAGACCCTTGGAGTTCCAAGTAGGAGATAGAGTGTATCTCAAAGTCTCTCCTTGGAAGGGTGTGTTGAGGTTTGGGAAGGAGGGTAAGTTGGCTCCTAGGTTTATGGGACGTTACCTTGTAGTGGCATGTGTTGGGAAGGTGACATACAAGTTGGAGTTGCCACCTGAGTTGAACAGGTTGCATCTAGTATTCCATGTGTCCATGTTGAGGAAGTGCCACCCTTATACTGAGTTAGTGCTACATCCAGTGGAGGTTGAGTTGTAAGAATATATGCCATTTGTTGAAGGGACTATTTTGATCCTTGATAGAAGGATCAAGAAGTTGAAGAAGAAGGACATATTGTTGGTGAAGGTTTTTGGGGGTATCACAGTAGTGTTGAGGAAGCCATGTGGGAGCTTGAAGAATAGATTCATAGGAAGTACTTGTCTCATTTCGCATAGGATTTTGGGGACGAAATCCTTGTTAGGGGTTTATTGTGGTAGGCCCCTGACCTATCATAATGCTCAAGTGTGCTTGCTTTTCTTAATTAGATGGTTAAACCTTAATATAATACTTTGAGATTCTTTTATGACATGTGACAAACTTATGTTTTTAGTTTGTTCTTATTTGGATGATGTTTAATCTATGCATGCTTGTTTTAGACCAAATTGCAATTTACCCATCAGTGAGGGTTATCTTGTATTTCATCACATGTAGAGTGTTCCCTCTATGTCTTGGAATCATGATAGAGATAAAGGAACACATGGGTGGTTTGCTTGGACCATGGTTGATGATGTGACATCACATGGGGAGTTTAGGGTTTCAAGAGTTTACAATGTTAATGTGTGTCGACCATACTAGGGTTTGTGTGTGTTGTGACTGTAACACCACTCTTGGAAGAGGGTTGCAATCACGACACTTACCCTAGATTTTGTTTTCTTTGACCATGGTGGCTTAGGTGTGGTTTGGTCGATAGGGTTTGTCTTTTAGTGGAGTGTTTCGACCATGTTGAGTGGGTGACCTAGTGTAGTGGTTGCTACCTGATCCAACCTCGTGTGTGGAAATTGTAATATGGGATGTATATCACATAGTTAGTCTCTACACTCCCTAGTTTATATCACCCCTCTATTCATGTATGTGTTAAGTGATTGAATGGTTGTTTCCTTGGTGGACAAGTGTCCTTTTGATGTTCTCTTGTGTTGACACCTCAGAACCCCTTACTTCCCTCCTACCTTTTGTATATAACCCCTCTCCTTCACATGCAAGTATCCTTTTTAGATCTACTCTTTCTCTTCTTGCTTGTGTTTGTTCTTGGAGATTGGTTGAGAAAAAGAGGATTGATCTTGGAGCTTTGGTGGCCAACCAACCTTGCATGTGGTGACCTTGATCTTGATCATCATCCTTGTGGAGATCCTTGGTGATCTTCTTTCTTGGTAAGTGCTTATTCATCCTTAGTCACATTTTCTTTTGAATCTCTACCCAACCTTCTCTTATGTTCTTGGCTATGATACTATGGCTTAACAATGGTGGCTATCTTGAGAATCTTCTCTTCATAAAGATTAGAGACTATGGTTCGACCATGGTGGTACCAATGTTAAAGAAGCTTCCTTCTTTCATATTTCCTTTTGAACTAGGGTTTGAGTTTCTCCATCTTGAGCTCTCCTTTGACCTTGGTATGTTCTCTTCTTCTTGCGGTGATCCTTTGGCCGTGGAGTTGATCTTGGTTGGAGTTTCTTCTTCCCTCTTGGAGCTTGTGTCTTTGGAGTTTGATTCTCTACATAAGGAAGGTTATACAACTTTTCGCTCTTCTATTATTTGCACCACAACCAGCTTTCATACTACTGAATTCATCTCTAAAACGTGAAGTAAAGATGCTAGATTATGTTTCCATGATCTAGGGTTTATGATTTTGTACTATTCTCAAGTAGATTTCTCTTTCTCTTAAACCCTATTTTCATGTACCCGATTGGTAAGTGATGAGGAGTTGATGATTCATACATGCAATTCAATCCTTGGTTCCATCTCCATATTTAAGTGAGTTTTGAGGTTTTTTAATCTCTGATTATATGAATTTGATGATTTGATTCTCTCCCTATCATCATGGTTTTTCATGTTCATTTTGGTGACACTTGATTTGGGGTTTAGATGACCATTCTTGCATGGTGTTTTTCTCCTTCATAACGTTTTGTTTACTTGATGATTAATCATCTATTTTAGATGTGGTTTAACTTTATTTTAACTATGGTTAAGTGTTTTTTTGGAGTAGCTTGACCTTGAGGTCGCTACACTTTGATTTGATGCTTATTGTGATGGAGTGGACTTTTTGGAATCCTTAAATGTCCAATGACATAAGTGAATTTGTGCATGTTGAGTTATCTTAAAAGTTACATGTGCTTTGGTAAAGTTGGTTGGTGATTGGTATTTATATTATGATTAATATCCCAAAATTTATGGCTCATTGAGATATTTCTTTGACAAGTCAAATAGTTGAGTTTTGACACCAAAATGGAACGGAATGTAGCTTGAGTGATGATGGAGCTATGGTTAAATTTTGGTGGCAGTTAGAGTAGCATAGAGAGAGAGTTATGTGGGTTTGATCCTTGTCAAATAATGGTCGTAATTAGTTATTGATATACCTAAGTATGATAGTAGTGTCTAAGTTCTAATAGGGAAGTGTCACACACTCACCAGGATGAGGAGCCATGGATTCAAATCGTGGCCTCTTGGACACCGTTAGATGAGTTGGATCCAATGGCCAAAATTTTGCCTTCTAGACCAGTTAGACATGATCGTAGGTGAGTGGAATTGGAAGTTGTGATCGCCATTTTGTGGGTGATCGTGGTTCCAAAATGGAACTAACTGAGAAGTTGGCTCCGTAGTGCCACGAGCTTCGATTTGACCCCTTGGGCAAACTTCCTCACCACTCCATTAGAGAGAATGATCCTCCCTTTCTCGTTGTTTCTCCACAGCGGCAAGCTTGGGGTGTGGAGAAGTCGAAGACAGGTTGGTTTTCATATGCTAGTGGTGTCTACCTAGGTGACGAGCTCCATCCTCACTACAGACAAGCCTGAGTTCAGGGACGGGTCCTCCTCAACCCGCATCCATATACAGAAGGGACATAAGGTCCACTGGACTTGTCTAATTCTCTAGAAACCTTCAATCACAGATGAGGTGCTTCAGATATGCTTTCCCCCTTCCTTGTACACTCCGGCAATAGGCTACGGTAGAGCCACCATGGAGACAGACTTGTTGTTGGGATCTAGAAGCAAATTCCACGGAGGAGTAATCATGATAGCAGCAACCTAGAGACCGAAGGCGGCGAGGAGGTCATGCTTCCAGACGATGTGGAGGAAGAGAGGTCGAGGTTGTTGGACGTCTAAGAGATAGACAAGGAGGATGATTGTGGTGCTTGTTTCTTGCCTTTGCCCAGCCTTGCGGAGGCGACACTGGTTTTAGAAATGGAATAGAAGACCTGCGGCATCATCGAACGAAGGTGAGAAGTGGAACGCCAGTGGCAGTGATGCTTTCGTCGTTGAGAGGGATGCCTCAGGCATCCGTTTCGTGTGGATGGCAGGAAAGGAGAAGCGAGGCAGGAGTCTTGGAGAGATGAAGGCAGAGCAAAGGGGGGAGCTATGGGAGTTTTGGTGGTTGACCACAAGTAGGGAACTCCGAGAAATGACAGGCAGTGTGATGGGCTGTGCAGCATCAGACGGAAGCAGCCAAGGAGGTAGGCTGCCACACGCCCGAGCGAACAACGCAGGCACGACGGGCGCTAAATCGTGAGAATGAAAGAATGAGCCAAGTAACTCGGGTTTGTGGATCATAAGATCTGCAGATCCACCCTTGGATCTGAATCAGCCACCTTCTTAATGAAAAGGAACAACCATAGCCTAAGGAGACATATGGCAGTGCTCCATTGGACACAAAAAGGTAAAATCCCAAAACGTTCATTTCTTAGATAAATCATAGAAATTAACCCGTATATTTGAAAAATACAAATAAGGTATCAAAATTCTCAGAAAATTGCATAGAACAAGATGGCACTATAATATCAGGATTTTGATGCATTAATCTCTGCGATATAATGTAATATGTGCAATGTTTATTTAATGGAAAATAAATAGCAAATGATGACATAAAATCATAGAAAAATATCAAAAAGTTCATAATTATGTATAGAATGCATATGATGTTAGATATGGTCATGTTCATGCACGAAAGCATATAATTTGATTAATATGGCTGATTAGGGCTAATAACACTAAAGATAATGCAATTAATGCAAACATGCTCAATAAATGATGAAATTTATAGAACAATCTTATATCACTAATCTGAAGCTAATGTGGAACTTTGATATCAGTTAGATGCACGAAATTCATGTTATATGAAGTGCACCCTTAATACATGAGATGTAACTCTAATATGGTTAATGAAAGTGATATAATGTTATGTTCACATAATAATGTGACACATGAGTATATCCAGATGATGAACTATAATCTAGAATATGACATCAGTAACATAAATCTAAGACAAGAATACAAGTAATCATGAGGATATCATAATGAGATAGACAAACCCTAAAATGGATATAAATAGGGTTAATGAGGATGAGAACTTGATAGTATATGATCTTGTCTTAATTAGGGTTTGACCTGGGATACATAGTTGACTCTTGGATATATGTGATGATTAAGTTTATCTCTTAATCAAGGTACGCCATTACCTCTTACTTGGCTTATTATACATTATGCTTGTGTTATATGGTAGTAAAGACTTGGCATATGGTATTGACTGAAATGATTGTCTTGTATGATATGTTGCTTGAATTTCCATACATATTGCTATGAACAAATCAAACATAATATATCTGTTCCATTATATGAAAGCACCAACTCTGTGGCAGTGTGCTTGGAAGTGACCGAACTATTTGGTAGTGGTCACGTTGTACATATGGAAGCACCAACTCTTTGGTATTGTGCTTGGACCCAACTCTTTGGTAGTGGTCACATTGTACATATGATCCAACTCTTTGGTAATGATCATAATGGCCTTAATGCATTCCACTCTCAGATAGTAAATGCATGGATGATAAAATGGAAATTATGCTTAAAATATGTGTCTCTTTTGTTAATGAATATCTTTGTGCAAGTATACACTTTTCTTATTTTCTTCTTTTACTGCCAAGTTTAGTTTTATTTTATTGCCAAGATATGATGAGAGGTATATAAAAGACACATAGGCATACTCAGTACAATATTCTTGAATATTGTGTTGATGTGTACCGCTTGTAATCTTTTGTTTAGGTTGTGGTCTTGTGCTCTTGAAGATCCAAGATAGTGAGAGTTGTGTGGTGAGTTGATGTACAGGTGGACTTGTTGTCTTAAGATCTTGTAGTTTAGTGCTAGTACATGTATATGTATAAGTGTGTTGTTCAATATGTAATATCAAATGTTGTAACAATTCATGTTGTAATTATATGTTGTATGGTGAACAGGTGTTGTATGGTTTTATTATTGTTCATGTGCATGTGCTACTAATTGTTTCCTTCTGACTGCCTTGATTTTCTTCTTCTTAGCCTTGTGTGGGCTGTTTAAATTGGGATTCTCGCTGAGGTGAGGGTTTCAATTTGGACGTCACACATTAGATTAAGTTTTAAAAAATCCTGGGACATCACATGTGGTATCAAAGCATGAACAATAGCAAAGCATGACATTTGCTCATTATGCAACTCAAAACCAAAGAACCTTGAACTTAATAATCTTTTAGGGTTAGATTAGTCATCTTTTAGAGACTAGATCTGACCTAGCCTCTAGGTTGGCACCTAGATGTCTGAGAACTAGGTCTAGACTGGTGCTTGTTGAGTTGCAAGTCCTTATATGTCGTTCTTTTATTTTTTTTTTGGTTAAGCCAGGGGTCACTTTTATTCATCCCACACCCCTCTTGTGGGCACAATCATCCAAAAATTACAGCTCCTGCTTATAACAGTACATGTAAAAAGCAATAAAAACCAAATACATCATAACAACCTAACCAACAACACTCCGCAAAACAATGTAAGGGACTCTACGTTTCTCTAAATCTGCCATACCTCTTACTCTACGTGATATATTCAGAATATCTAAAGCAATGAATGGCTCATTTAACCTACTGACCAATTTCCCTAGTTCACGAGGTATCGAGTTGATGACCTTATGAACCAATGACCCATATATCAAAGCAGAATCAAGCTCCTCTCGCAGCTCCCTAACGAACAGTGATGTCTTCCATGGTTCCATCCCGTTGTTCCATAAGATTTCATGCACGTACACCTCATCAATATCTATACACAAAATGACCAATGCATGGTCTCTCGCTATCTTCAACCCGATAGCACACGCTTGCATATATGCAAGTATGTAATCCGTACTCCTGAGCCAAGCTCTGAATACAAGGCAAATATTAGCCCTGTGATTTCTTATAACTCCCGCCGCCCACCTTCAAGGAACTCCTTGGTTATCCCTATCTCTCCCGATCGTGAGGTTGAGCTTAAGATTATGCAGGTCAGGGGTCTTCCATCTCACCAGCTCTATCTGTCTCATCAAGACTCGCGGTTCAGTCAAGCCCGCCTCCCTCATCCGTGCATAGATGTTGTTATCTGTATCTAACACAAAAGGTCTCCTCTTCAGCTGAACATTCAGCGCCGCAATAACCCAACTCCACTCATGAGATAAAGGTCTATGTTGCTACTCAAATCTAGCTTGGCATCTCAACCACCATATGCTATACGGGATCAAAAGCACCAGGTTTCCAACTATCCACTCTTTTAGTTTCTTCCCCTTCCCCAGAACACAGGTATCTAGTAGGGATCTTACGTCATTAGGTGGATGCATGTCTTTCAGCTCGGCAAACTTACCCCAAAAGAAACCCGCCATTCGTCCAAGGAAAATCAGATGACCAATGCTCTCCTCGTGTGGCTCCTCACAGCAGTTGCATCGAGATGCAAAGGGAATGCAGCATCTAGCTTTAATATTATCATCCGTTGACGTGGCCCCTCTAATAGACTTCCAAATGAAAGCCGCCGCCTTAGGGAAGCTACTCTTCCAAATCCACTCCAACCCAACAGGGCCTTCCCTTCCGTCTACCATCAGTAGCTTTTTGAATGATCTCATAGAGAATGCACCTCTCAACCCCGGACTCCATATCATTCTATCTTCCACATCAGTGATCCATGTGTTAGATTCACGGATGATATCCAACCCATCATCGTCAACTATCATCCTTAGTAAATCCCAATCCCATCCCTGGCCTTCAATCCAGAAGTCTCTAATAAGAAAAGGGTGTCTTCTATCACTAGTGAATCTAGCATGATTAGTCAAGTGCTGCTCACACCACCTCGAGTCCCAGAAAGAAATTTCACCTCTCCCTACCACCCATCTACACATAGGGAACACCCACGGCATCATATCCCATATATGTTTCCAGTATGGAGAAGGAGAAGGTCCCAACTTCAAGGAACCAGGAAAGACATTATCACGACCTGCTACCACATTTGCATACTTCCACCTACAGAAACTGGCCCATATTGAGTTTGACGTCAACACCTTCCAACAAGCCTTCCCAACGAAAGCATCATTTATCTGACGGAGCGATGGAAACCCCAGCCCCCCTTGAGATAGAGGTCTTGCAACTCTGTGCCAACTAAGCCAAGCTTTTCTGTGTTGTTCATCCCTGCCCGCCCACAAGAAATGAGAAAGCTTCCTCTCAATTCAGTCTGCAATCCCCACCAGAACGTCAATGGTGGCCGCCGTATATACAGGAATGGATGATAGCACGTGAGCAATTAGAAGTCTTCTTCCCACGAAGGATAGGAGCTTGGATCTCCAAGATGTGAATTTATTAACAATCTTCTTCATCAAGAACTCGAAGTCGTTGAGTCTCATCCTTCCTTTTGTTATAGGGATACCCAGGTAAGTGATAGATTCCTTCGCTGCCCCCATATCCATACAAACTGCCACTCTATTTATCATCTCCAAATCTTTCCCACCTACAACACATATGGATTTATCTTTATTGATTCTTTGCCCCGTGACCCTTTCATATGCCTCAAAAGTATCCCTAACCTTCTCCATTGATCTCTGATCAACATTGAAGAATAAAGCAATGTCATCCGCATATAATAGAATGCTTGGAGGAATCGCCTCCTCCCTTATCTTGAATCTCGAAATGTGTCCCTCCTCTTCTATCTTCAGAAATTTTCTACATAGAATCTCCTCGAAAAGAATGAACAAGAAAGGGGATAGCGCAAAACCTTGCTTGAGACCTCTACTCATCGGAAAAAATCTTGCAGTTTCATCCCCAACCGTGACGGTAGCCCATGTATTAGAAAAGAAACTTAAGCACAGCTTCACCATATCTGTACTAAACCCAAATTGTTGCATCACTCTCCACAGAACATTCCAGTCAGTCCTATCGTAAGCTTTCGACATATCATACTTCAGAATCACATTGGGTGTCCCTTGTCCTCTATTGATGTCGTGCATCAGCTCCTTCGCAAGCCTGACATGATGAGTGATGTCCGATCCTTTAACAAAAGCACCTTGTACCTTGGAAATCAACCTCGGCATCATGGGAGCCATCCTATCACTGAGAATACGTGCAAGAATACGGAGGGCAACATTTTCAATAGATATTGGCCTGAAGTCCTTTGGTAGTCTCTTTGGGTAAATCCACCTTTGGAATAAGCAGAATTTGGTAGCAGAAAAGGCCCCTAAAGCAAGGCTGACCTCTAAAGAAATCCTTCGTCATCTTCATACAATCTGCACCAATTATGGACCAAGCAGCCCAGAAGAACATCCCAGTGAAACCATCCGGCCCTGGAGTTGCTGAGGAGTCCATCTTTAGAAGGGTCTTCACAACCTCCTATTCACGGGGGACAGAAAGAAGGGAAAATTTTTCATCCATAGATACCACCTCCGGGATAAGATGCAAGAAATCCTCCAAGTCAGGTACATTTGTTTCCATCACCTCATTGAAGAAATGTTTATAGAGGTCTGCCTCCACCTCCGCCATCATCTTAGGATTCGATATACATGTGCCATCCTGCAAGACTACACTGTTAAGCCTCCTGTGCTTCCTTTGTGCTTTGACGGTAGCATGATAAAATTTTGTATTACGCTCCCCGTCTTGAAGCCAGCTTATCCTCACTTTTTCTTTCCACATCGCCTCTTCTTCATCCAACAATTGTTGCATTTCTTTCTCAGCCGTCCTCAGGTTAGGTTCATTCACCATAGTTGGGTTCCCATCGAACGCCACCTGTGTAGTAAACACCACATCCTCCAAATCTTTGATGCGCTGCTTGATTTCTCCATAGGACTCTTTGCTCCATCTTCGCAAAGCTGATCTAACTCTTGTAAGCTTGTGATAGAAAATGAAAGTCGGGTGTCCAGTCACCTGTTCACTCCAAGCCTGTTCAATCACCTTTAAACAGTCTTCGTGCTCGAGCCACGCCTTCACGAAAACAAAATGTGCCGTCTTCCACTCTATTGCTTGATCACCTGGAATTGTCACTATTGGACTGTGATCAGAAACTCTATCTCTGGTTAAGTGTATCGATCTGGTTGCGGGCCTTGCCACCATCCACTCCTCATTCACTAACACCCTATCTATTCTCTGCCACATAGTAGGTGTAAGAATCTGCTTGTTCACCCAAGTGAATTGACTGCCTTCAAACGGAATTTCATCCAAAGCAACATCCGCAATCAAGGTGTTGAAATCCATCATGTCCTGATACCCTGGAGTGTTCCCTCCTCGTCTCTCCCTTATATTACGTACCACATTGAATTCACCTGCAATCATCCATGGTTCTTCACCTATATGTTCTGCCATTGACATTATCTCTTCCCACAAAGACCTCCTCTCAAGGTTATCACAACTAGCATATATGGATGTAACAAAGAATTTAGCCCCATCTCTGGCCTCCAAACTCACCGTGATATGTTGCCTATGTCTCTTGAAAACAAAAGGATTTGTATCTCTATCTACGTAGAACCAAATCTTCCCTTCCTCCTCTTGATTATCCACCATCCAATCAAGCCTCACAATGTCCATGAGTTCTGCAGCCGGTTCAGCATGGAGAAATGACTCAAACAAACAAACCACACCTGGTCTATATCTACCACAAATTCTGCTCAGAACTCTCCTCGTAGGATTATTTGATGCCCCTCTGATGTTCCAAAAAATATAAGTAAAGTCCATATTAACTTTGTGCCGCCGTCACCACCAAAGATGAAAACGATTAGGGGCTATATCCCCCTTCCAACTCTGACCAGTATCCATCAAAAAATTCCCCATCGTAGTCTGAGTGTCTCCTTCTAGAATGATAACGTTTGTGGTACTGGCTATCATCACCATCTCTTCTATGTCTGCTATGACTCCTTCCAGATGTCCTCCTATGATCAACATAGTTACCCTCACTGAAAATGAAATCCTCCAGTCGTCTATTCGACAAAAATCTGTTGTTGCCCTCTCGATCCACGACCACTCGTCTTGGTGATCTATGGTGCTGCCTGACCGGGGACGAGCTCCATGCCTGAGGTATCTCTCTAGAATTCGTGGTTCTATCTGACACGACCACCATGGCATTAGATACAATCATCTTCTCCTGCATGGTTAAAGCCACCCTAGGTATCCCGGATTCTCTCCCAAACTCAGTAAGCTGTGTGCTATTGGACCCCACCGGTCCTCTTACCAACATGAAGAACTGCACAGATGTCCGACGTTGCCCATAAGTAAGAGATAAAAATTGAGGGACATCTTCACTGAATGCCTCGACCAGGATAATCAAGCCCGATAAGTCATATTTTTCCTTCTGCCAGTCTGAAATGAACCTTAGTTTACCGAAAGGTGATATCATCTTCTCCATTGTGTCATCATCTCTGCAAGTAATATGGATGTCACCTACCCAAAACCTGAAAGCTTCCTTCCATTGGTGCTGTTCTCCATCACTCATGAGTTGCAAATCAATTTTTTTCCCGCGCATATCTGGCACACCCTTCTCCTTTACTTCCTTCGCCTCCTTATCGCATGAGAAGAAAGCAACAGCCTTATGTTCCGCAAATCTGTAAAGGTCCGTAGCATTGGGCCAGCATTGCCGCAAGAACGGACAAAGGTCCCTCCATTGAACACCGTAGGGCCAGGATATCTCCACCGCCCTCTCAAGCGTCGTCATCTTCGCTTTGTGCATCTCGTCGTCAGGCCCGACATCAACATCGATGCACTTAGGGATGTGTTGCGGACCGGCCTTGGCCGGGATGCCTGACGGTAGTGGTGGAAACGTCGCCCTTGAGTGTACGTTCAGTGGCCTCGATCTCGGCATATACTGCGTGCATCTAGCAGCCACATGACCCAGTCTACGACACTTATAGAAAACCTTGCTTCCTCTACACTACGCCTGCCAATGGCCTCTCCCCATACATCTAAAGCATGTGTCGTGAGGGATCCCGCATAGCGGTGTCTTCCTCTGGGGCCTCTGCGAGATGACCGACTGTGTGATGGGTGTCAGAACATGTTGCTGCCTAGGGTTTGGGACAGCAAGAACCTCCGTCGTTCTGATTTCAGATGACCGCGTCGCTTGATTCACCGGACCAGTATGGTCGATCGGTGGGCAGTCTGACTCGATCACCATAGAAGTATTAATGTCTCCTTCCTCCCTCGATGGCGGCGGTGGCGCCCCCTCATCATCATGACCCTGGGTATCATCCTGTGGCTGCGTCGTCATTGGGCTACTCGACGCTGGATCCTCCATCCACTCAGTCCCAGTACGATCGGGTCTATCAGCCCTCCGTTCTTCCACCAACGAAACCCTAAACGGCGGGTCATGCAACGTGTCTTCACTGGCCATCACAACCCTAATGTCGGGAAGCACCTCCTCCGGTGAGACTGCAGTCGATATCATCTTATTTCTACTCTCTGCAACGACCTGTTGCGTCCCACGATCTCATGTGGTCTGTCGTGTTACCCTACGCAACAGGGGCGAGGGAAACATATTGATCGATTACTTAGCTACGATTGATGGTGGCCTCCGGAAGGCGGAGTGCCTATCCGGAGTGGATGGCAGCAGCGCCGCCAAAGGCACGCACGACCAAGGATCTCCCCCGATCGCCTCAGCGCACGACCAAGGAGTCAAAAAACTATGGTAAGCATGCATGTACCTACAACTTGTCCTTAAGAAAATGGGAATTCACTCTTAGATGTCGTTCTTTCCTTGTAGTGCAGTGGTATAGGACGTTGCACTATTTGGAAATGATGTGCATCAAGGGAAAAGAAACCCTAGACATATTGCGCATGTTTTCTAGAGTAGCTACACTAATCTACACCATATTCTCACCCTTTTCATTCGTTTTCATGACACTGGACTCTCTACTATGTGTGGAACACTCGTTTTTAGGATTTGGTTTTTGATTCCAAACAGATCGAACCTCAATAGTTTTCTCTGACACTTGTTTTATCGGAGAAAAACTATATAATATTTTATTATATATATGTATTAAAAAAATGTGTCCCCACACATGTACGAGTAGGAGGTGGTCCTGCAACCTAAGTGAATGTGAATGACATCAGTCTAGAAGAGAGAGTAGTTCTAGATTAGATGTGTAGAGACTTTTTGATATATATGATAGATGGAATAGATGATATAAGTTTTGATGATATGATGTAAGTCTTACATAGATGATATAAGATGGTTATGCTGATTTATGTTTGTCTTTGAGGACATGAGTTAGGTTTGAAGTTTTGAGATAAGTCTTGATGATGCAAGTAACTAGGATTTTATGAGATAAGATATCTTAAGTTAAGACTAGGTTGTGAGTCAGTATGTGCCTTAATCTCTTTTACGAAGGAGGACCTCTAGTGTTAGTACCATTTTTGGGGTTAACTCGAGAGAGAGTGAGACCCATTGGGAGAATGTTAGAGAACCTAAACTCCAAGATATGAGAATTCTGAGATATGTGATATGATATGTCCTAAACTAGACTACTCCTGAGTGAATGAGTTGTGTTGCTTAATGCATGATTCCTATACTCTTGTTGAACCCTAGATGTCCTTGGGAGGACCAAACCCTAGAGTTGGAGAGAGGCTGGTTATATGTGCATATGTGAGTTTGAATATGAGGGTCTGCCATCTGGGTGAGGGAGAGAGCCCAAGACCCTGGAGGAGGCAGCTATGTTAGTTTCTATGACGCCTCATGCTCGGGTTGGTGGTTTCCCACATAGGAATCTAGTGGTGTATATAAGAGAGTTTTGGGTAAGGATGTTGCATGGGTAGAAAGTTATGAAGAGTATATCATAGTATGTTTTTGTTTGTGCTTATGTGGCTAGAGTTTGTAAAGTTATCACTGGTGCCAATGAGGTAATCTGAGAACCCTAGACTAAAGGAGGGAAGATAAAGTTTTTGTTATGAGATACTCATAGAAATGAGTGAGCTCAAAGAGATTGAGCATGACACCACCCTCAAGATAATGGTTGGGAGAACCTCAGTTGGACTAGATAAAGTTTTAATACATGTTTGTCAAGCCACTTGTATAAGTTTGTTTAGCACAACTGTGATATAATAATTGTAAGGATGTGATCTAATCTTGACATGTGATATATAGATGTGATATGATGGAATCCTAGAGATGTTTTGATAGATCTTTTTGCATGAATGGTTGACCACATACATGAATAATGATGATAATATGAATTTTTGGTTAATCTAGTGATGAAGTCACTCATAAAGTTGGTAATCTAAGATGAGGAAATGAAAATTAATGATAAATAATGAATGTGGTGCTAATGCTCAATAATAAAGATGTTGAATTTTATCTGAAATATTAATAAAATGAAATGATTATGACACTTTGATATGATCTAGATGGATAAAGTGAGTTAATGATAATTAACTCCCTCCTAAAAGACATATGTGAATGTTGAATATTTTCTAACAATTACCTCAATAAAATGTTGATGACACCTTGATAATGGGTTAACTTGGGTTAACTCCTTTAGAACATGGTAATGTGATGTGGGAACCCCAATGCATGGGTAAAGATGAGGATGCAACCCTATCATATGAGATATGTAATGACATAACCTTGAGTTTAACCTTGAATGGAGTGTTTGTGCACCAAGATGGTTGTAAAACCCCCTAATAGTGCTTTGGATACATGGTTCTAGGTAACCTTTGTGGATATGTCACACATAGAATAGTGCCTACATGTGGATGAAGGAAAGATAAGGTTTTCCCTAGAAGTATGAGTATGGTTTACTTTCGAGGACAAAAGTTCTTTTAAGATGTATACGATGTGATAGATTGGATTTTGGCTTAACTTTGAGGACAAAATATATTTTAAGGTTTGTAATGTGATGGAGTGGACTTTTTGGAATCCTTAAATGTCTAATGACATAAGTGAATTCATGCATGTTGAGTTATCTTAAAAGTTACATGTGCTTTGGTAAAGTTGGTTGGTGATTGGTATTTATATTATGATTAATATCCCAAAATTTATTGCTCATTGTGGTATTACTTAGACAAGTCAAATAGTTGAGTTTTGACACCAAAATGGAACAGAATGTAGCTTGAGTGATGATGGAGCTATGGTTAAATTTTGGTGGTATTTGGAGTATCATAGAGAGAGAGAGTTATGTGGGTTTGATCCTTGTGAAATAATGGTCGTAATTAGTTATTGACATTCCTAAGTTTGATAGTAGTGTCTAAGTTCTAATTGGGAAGTGTCACACACTCACCAAGATGAGGAGCCACAGATTCACATCGTGGCCTCTTGGACACCGTTAGATGAGTTGGATCCAATGGCTACAACTTTGCCTTCTAGACCAGTTAGACATGATCGTGGGTGAGTGGAATTGGAAGCTGCGATCGCCGTTTTGTGGGTGATTGTGGTTCCAAAATGGAACTAACTGAGAAGTTGGCTTCATAGGACTACGAGCTTCGATTTGACCCCTTAGGCGAACTACCTCACCACTATAGTAGAGAGAACAATCCTCCCTTACTCGTTGTTTCTCCACCGCGGCAAGCTTGGGGTGTGGAGAAGTCGAAGACAGGTTGGTCTTCCTGTGCTAGTGGTGTCTACCTAGGTGGCAAGCTCCATCCTCACTGTAGACAAGCCCGAGTTCAGGGAGGGGCCTCCTCAACCTGCATTCTTATATAGGAGGGACACAAGGTCCACTGGACTTTCCTAATGCTCCAGAAACCTTCAATCGCAGATGAGGTGCTTCAGATATGCTTTCCGCCTTCCTTGTCCACTCCGACAGCAGGCAACAATAGAGACACCATGGAGACAGACTTGTTGTTGGGATCTAGAAGCAAACGCCAGGGAGGAGGAATCGTGATAGTAGCAACCTAGAGACTAGAGGCGGCGAGGAGGTCATGCTGCCGGACAGCATGGAGGAAGAGAGGTCGAGGTTGTTGGACGTCTAAGAGATAGACAAGGAGGATCATTGTGGCGCTTGTTTCTCACCTTTGCCCAGCCTTGCAGAGGCGACACTAGTTTCAGAAATGGAACAGAAGACATGTTGTGCCGTCAGGCGAAGGTGAGAAGAGGAACGCAAGTGGAAATGAGACTTTCGTCACTGAGAGGGATGCCTCGGGCATCCGTTTCGTGTGGATGGCAGGAAAGGAGAAGCGAGGCAGGAGCCTTGGAGAGATTAAGGCAGAGCATAGGGGAGAGCTACGAGAGTTTTGGTGGTCTACCGCAAGTAGGGAACTTCAAGCAATGACGGGCAGTGTGATGGGCTACACAACATCAGACGGCAGTAGCCAAGGAGGCAGGTTGTCGCACGCCCGAGCGAACGACGCTGGCGCGGCGGGCGCTGGATCGTGAGAATGAAAGAATGAGCCAAGTAACTCAGGTTCGTGGATCATAAGATCTGTAGATCCATCCTCGGATCCGATTTGGCAACCTGCTTCAAGAAAAGGATCTATTGTAGCCTGAGGAGACACGTGGCAGCGCTCCATTGGACACAAAAAGGTAAAATCCCAAAAACTTTCATTTCTTAAATAAATCATAGAAATTAACCCGTATATCTGAAAAATATAAATAAGGTACCAAAATTCTCAGAAAATTGCATAGAACAAGATGGGACTATAATATCAGGCTTTTGATGCATGAATATATGTGATATCATGTAAGATGTGTAATGCTTATTTAATGGATAATAAATAGCAAATGATGACATAAAATCATGGAAAAATATCAGTAAGTTCATAATTATGTATAGAATGCATATGATGTAAGATAATGTCATGTTGATGAACGAAAGCATATAATTTGATTAATATGGCTGATTAGGGCTAATAACACTAAAGATAATGTAATTAATGCATACATGCTCAAAAAATGATGAATTTACAGAACAATCTTATATGAGTAATATGAAGCTAATGTGGAACTTTGATATCAGTTAGATGCACGAAATTCATGTTATATGAAGAGAACCCGTAATACATGAGATGTAACTCTAATATGGTTAATGAAAGTGACATAATGTTATGTTCACATAATAATGTGACATATGAGTATATCCAGTTGATGAACTATAATTTGGAATATGAAATCAGTAAGATAAATCTAAGACAAGAATACAAGTAATCATGAGGATATCATAATGAGATAAACAAACCCTAAAATGGATATACATAGGGTTGATTATGATGAGAACCTAATAGTTTATGATCTTGTCTTAATCAAGGTTTGACCTGGGACACATAGTTGACTCTTGGATATATGTGATGATTAAGTTTATCTCTTGATCAAGGTATGCCATTACCTCTTACTTGGCTTATTATACATTATGCTTGTTATAGTAGTAAAGACTTGGCATATGGTATTGATTGAAATGATTGTCTTGTATGATATTTTGCTTGAATTTTCAAATGTATTTCTATGAACACATCAAACATAATATATTTGTTCCATTATATGAAAGCACCAACTCTATGGCAGCATGCTTGGAAGTGACCAAACTCTTTGGTAGTGGTCACGTTGTACATATGGAAGCACCAACTCTTTGGTAGTGTTCTTGGACCCAACTCTTTGGTAGTGGTCACATTGTACATATGATCCAACTCTTTGGTAGTGATCATAAAGGCCTTAATGCATTCAACTCTCAGATAGTAAATGCATGGATGATATAATGGAAATTATGCTTAAAATATGTGTTCTCTTTTGTTAATGAATGTCTTTGTGCAGGTATACACTTTTCTTATTTTCTTCTGTTACTGCCAAGTATTAGTTTTATCTTATTGCCAAGATATGATGAGAGGTATATAAAAAACACATAGGCATACTCAGTACAATATTCTTGAATATTGTGTTGACGTGTACCGCATGTAATATTTTGTTTAGGTTGTGGTCTTGTGCTCTTGAAGATCCAAGTTAGTGAGAGTTGTGTGGCGAGCTGATGTACAGGTGGACCTGTTATCTTAAGATCCTATAGTTTAGTGGTAGTACATGTATATGTATAAGTTTGTTGTTCAATATGTAATATCAAATGTTGTTACAATTCATGTTGTAATTATATGTTGAATGGTGAACAGGTGTTATATGGTTTTATTATTGTTCATGTGCATGTGCTACTGATTGTTTCCTTCTGACTCCCTTGATTTTCTTCTTCTTAGCCTTGTATGGGATGTTTAAATTGGGATTCTCACTGAGGTGAGGGTTTCAATTTGGACGTCACACATTAGATTAAGTTTTCGAAATTCCAGGGACGTCACACTTATGGTCAATACAGTCAACCTTATGTTTGGGGTTGCTACCCTGTTGGTTCTTGTTTCAGTCCACACACTTTGATATGGTTGGATGGTCTCTACATATCTTCACTTCAGTCACAACAGGTTTAAAGTAGCAGCTTGCTACACATGGTTGATGTGCTTCGGTCATAGCAAGTCACCTTGGTGTGCTAACTATCGTAACACCTTGGTAAGCATGATGGTTACTATAGGGTGTTATCGTGATAGTCGTTACACATGGGTGTGTGTGTCAGATGGTAGCTACATACATCTATATGATTGATGGTCATTACATATTATTGTTTACATGATGATGATTATATGATCAAGAATGTAATGTTAAATCCTAATGTGCTCCAAGAAAGTGGGAATTGATGTATCTAGGGTGTTGTGGTGATTTTTTAATTGGAAACTCTAATAGGCTCTTGAGAAACCCTAACCCTAATATTAAGGGTATCACATACATGTTTACCTTGCTTGAATTGCATAGCATGAGATAATGTTTTCTCTCTCCTATTTGTGTAAATCCTAACCATATAGGTGGAATGAATGTCATAGCTAATGATTGCTATGTTGTATATGTGATATGATATAGGTGATGATTATGAGCCTTGATGAGTCATGCTAAGATTATGATGATGTGTTTAGCCTTATGACCTAACAATTTCTCTATCCTTAGTCATAGGTAATATCTTCAAATGATAAAGATGAGGGATTATTATCCCCTTTTGTTGTGATAATGATGTTGGCCTTGTATGGTAGTTGAAACATGTGATTTTGGTGATGGCCTTGTGAATGACAGTGATACAAGTATCATGTAATGATGTGACAAGTTCATACCTTATAGGTTTTATATCTTCTTAAGTTGTTATATAGTTATGCTTGCTAGACAAAATTAGAGTTTTGTATTTCCACATGTTTAATGCAGCCTTAATTCACCCAATTGGGATAACTAATAAAGTGAAACCCTAATCATGTAGTTGCCATGTACCATAGATCTATCTTCAACGTCAGTACTTGCTGGATGATGAAACGAGTCATTCCTATGAGAAACTCAAAGCGCATATTGTTGAATATGTGGGGATGCAAGTCGAGTATCTCCTTACGTCCAAAATGTTGGTTTATATTGGATGGTTGTAGTCATGCCTCGAATTTTGTGATATGTGATAGGTAGAAGTATAATTGTATTTGTGCCTCTTTTTAAAATGGCCATGCATGAGCCAGTTATCTAGCGGCAAGCCATCTACCAAGGTGAGCTAGGTGTTTATCAGCTTGACTATATGTCATTGTTTGAAGTTGACTATTATGTCTCTACGGTGTTTTCTCTCATACGGACCAGGAGGTGTTAGTGAGTTCATGGATTCTGGATCCTTCATAGATCTTGTATCATACTGATTTCAATTTTGTAGTGGTCAATTGGATATGAGTGGTAAGCCTCAAATCCTCAGGGCATAATAATAAAAGATGTAACTTAGTCATGTAGTATACTTCCTTAGGGTTAAACATGAATCACATTGGATGACACCGTTGCCTTATCTTTGTAGTGATTTCTTGAATTATAATACAGTAAGAGGAATCAACTATTATACATGATCTTCATATTCCTTCTTAAAGTAAAAGATGTTCTACTTCTCATTTGTAGATGCCTGAATTACGTAAATAGTGTTAATTTCTTTGCTCATATCATTTAGTTGAATCTTCTCATCTTGAACATAATGATATCATGTTGCTTTAATCTATATGTGTTTATAATAGACATTGGTGAAGAGTTATATCTCTTACTAGGATGTTTGGTCTCACCTGATGCATTTCAACATATTTTACATGGTTGTGCATGACACGGTAGAGATTGTGTGGTAGAGGCTAAGTAGTAAGAGGATCATTAGCTATAGAAGGTTGGGTATGCTACTAGTGTTTTGTAGTATAGTCCTACATGTCATCCCTATACTCTCAGGTCCTTAGAGTGGTTTTTGTACATCGATATGAGGTTTTTGGTAGTATGTCATTGTTGTATAAATATTTATTGTATAAATATGAGCAGGTTTCCATAAGGAATAAATCATGGGTAGTTAGCTAGTGAACAATGATATGTATCATCTTTTGGCATCATATGTAATACAAATGTAATAAGTTTCAACTTTTGTATTTATGTGAAATTAGTTTTAATTTACTTTATTTTCTGGTAATGTGAATGTTTAGTGTTAATTCCATGTTTTGGTTTGAGTTATCTTGTTTTTTGTCTCGAGAGGTGTCACATGTGCAGTCAAAAATCAAGAAACAAATTGTACTTTTCATACTTATAGTGGATTTTTCAATCAGTTGGTTGTGTGACTTTTTCCACATATTTTGTGAGAATTTTCCAAATAAAATCTAGTATATATTAGCCCACTATCTGTTTGTGATCTAGTCTTGGGTTTACATGCTTCTTAGTAGTGTTCTACAATTATTATTTTTTATCTCTTTGTAGTTGTATAATATGTCAATGTTCCCTAACGTCGTGGTTACGCAAAGAAAGGCCGCTCTCCCCGCTCTCACCCTAGCGCCACTAGGGTTTCTTCTTGCATAGGTGGCTGGCTGGGGGGAGGGGGTTTGGCCGCCGTAAAGCGATGCCCCGCTCCCCCTCGGCCTCTTCTCACCTTTCATCAGTAGGGTCTCTTCTTCGGGAGGTGTGTGGACGTGGTGTCTTTAGAGGTCGCAGTCTTCTTCCTCCCTACCATTGAGCCCGACTGCGATGAGTTTCCTATCCCTTTCTCTTTTATTGGCTTTCTATTTAGATTGTTCTCTTGTTTTGTCTATCTCATTGTTAATCAGTGTTGCTTTCTCTTCTCGTGGTAGATTTTTATTTCTCGGTCAATTTTATTATGGAGTTTGTATGGCAGCAAGTGTGGGAAAAATATCCTTTTGGAACACTGATTTGGTGCAGGTACTCTACCACATATACATACTCAGGTTGAAGGTATTCCTCATAGAAAGCTGCCTTAGCTAGTGAAGGAGAATAGGAATCTATACATCATTGTCCTTATCGGATTCCGATATGAGTTTTTGTGGGGGTTTGTATATGTTCTTGATCTTTGTTTGGTCTTTTAGTTTGTTTTTCTCCTCATGTAGATGTCGTATGGCCCCTCCATAATGAAATTTGTCTATTTAACTTCAAAAAAAAATATGTCAATGTTCCGTAAAAATTTTATGTCTTATGGATTCAAATAATGTACTTCACACTATGACTAATTTTCCTTCAATAGAGGTGACACTTGTTCCCCCTATCAACTCAAGACTCAACTATATGCTTCTTTTTTTCTATTGCATCTTATGTGATATTTTCTTGCACTACTAGAGGAGTAGGTTTGAATCATTTTTAAGCCCATTGACAAATGATGCTACAACCAAGAAATCCCCTATAGTAGACAACTTTGATCTGTTATACTTTCCAAACATTGTGGTTGCCATTTCCAATTTGTCATTGGGTACTTAATCATGAGTTCGTAGTTCTTTCCCATAGATAAACTCATCTTGAAAGTAATGATATTAACTTAAATTTTAAGTTGGTAAACCTTATTCTAGTTCCCTTACATTGAAAGGTAGCTTTGCCAGATAATATACTTGCTAGTCTTAGGAGTCTTTTTATAAGTTTTCTTGGAAGGACCCCCCTAAGATAGGTTCATTCATCTCGTGTCTACAAAAGCATTAATATTTCATGCATGTTTATTATTGATATTCTCATTACAATATTTGTTAATCCTCTTCATGGGATTCAACTTCATACACAAATTGATTGTCATTATCGAAACACTTGGAAATGAAGTTTTGATCCTCAAATAGCTCTTTTTCCGTTCATCTATCAAAACCTTTATATATAAGAGCATTTCAAAACATTAACCTAGTCAACTCATGGTTGTAGATTACACCTTCTCTGAATAATGAATAGTTAAAATGTTTATACATGCTCAGCTGCATACTTTCATAGTGATAATTATGTGATGGAAGTTTCATCCTTGTGATGGAGGGAAGAATGTGTAGGGAAATACGACATAGAGATAGGCAGTGGAAACAAAAAAATTACTTACATATTTCCCATTAACCATAAGATTGTGTCAATAACTATGCAATGGGAATGATGGTTTCACAAAGATACACCTCATCTTGGAGCAATTCCAACAACAATCCTCATCGATGTAGATGTGCACTCTATTTTAGAGGGTGTCTGTGCAGCTCCTAGTCACACTTGGGCTCGTCTGACTACTCCTCCATGGACTATAGACTCAGACAACTATAGCATCGACTCCTCATATCTCACCACAAACTGCAAGTTGACGTTGCCCTCCTAGTAGTAGTCAAAGGACTCCTGCCTCTAGAGTAGTCCACATGGACCAACTAAAACTCATTTCATCCTTTAGGAACAGATAAGAGGGAGTTGTCCCTCCTGTTGGTGTACTAGTCTCCAACATGCTCTCCCATAACAATGATCCTCTATTGTTTCTCTCCCTTGGCTATCCCTCCCTAGTAGGGTAGGACTTGCTTGGGATCTCATGGTTATCATAACTAGAAAGGACAACAATTATCATAGCAACTAATTCTCAATTGTCTATGTAGTAGTTGTGTTATGGGAATCCCCCAATACCCCTCTATATATAGGAGGGGTTAGGGTCAGGGTTCCCAGCCCCCAACGAATGTGTGACTAAAGCAGAAGTGGAAAGGACCAAAATATCTTGAATTTTTGCAATAATTCTAGAAGTTTCACAACCTGCGCCAGCCAAAATGGTCATATAAACCAGCAAGACAGTCGTTCCTCCAAGCAAGATGGTTGTCTCTTATGCGAGACGGTCATTTTGTATTTTCTAGTTTTTGCACATATGTCGGCCATTCAATTCCATTAGTACTCAACTTGAGGTCAGCACCAATCCTTGATGCAATTGAATTGCACCCCTGAGATGGTTGTTTGGTGAAATTGAGATGGGCATCTTGCATTAGTCTAGACTTCCATTTCACACAAGTGAGATGGCCATCTCATAGGCCAGGTTAGGCAAAATTCCAACCTATGTACAATATAATCAACCTAACACTTCTAACAACAGTCTCAACACTTGAATTGATCATTTTCCAGTCTAGTCAGCTAATCTATTGTGTGAATTGATATACCTAAACACTTTATAATCAATTCAATATTCATTCAATATCAAAATCATCTTCTAGATGAGTTCCTATGAGTGTGACCCGATATCTCTCATATCACATTGGCAGTGGATGTCCATAACAAATTATTATATCACAAGAAAAGAGTGGTGCCTAGTCGCACATCATTGCTACCTAAGTGAATGGAAAGTTGGGGAGCAACTTCAACCTACAATCTGTGTATGGTGTTACAATGCTTGTATAGTTCCTTTGTCACTGGTATCCAGATTTAACTAGAGGCACGAAGTAGTCATCCTCATCATTATTCAATCATGTTCCTTGAACTAGAGCAGATTGCATGAGATATATGTAAGCTCAATATCACATATTGACTCACATGCATATGGCCATACTTTTCTCAGTCTCGCTAATCAAGAGGCCTTGGAAATCATACTCATGTTGCAAGGAAAAATCCCATATCTATCACTCACAGTGAATTCCCATGTCTCAAAGTCACCCAATCATCACCGTTAAAAACAATCCATGTTTTAGGACTATGTTTGATGATGTCAAAGTGTACCCAACAACATGTGATGAGTATAATGATTTTGCATCTAAGAACCACAATCACCACTGTCACTGTGAGAGCTGACTATGACTCCCATGATGATGTCTTCCATGTTCCATTCTCACAGTGAATTTGTCTAATTCACTGTTCTCTAGCATGGATCTGTGTGCTTGGTTTGATATTGTCACATCATGACCAATGATATTCAGTCATCAACCAACTCACACTATTATCTTATGTGTCACTGTTATCTATCAACCTTCCACAATGACAACCGATAAGGGACATAATGAGAATATTTATATGTACTCTTAACATCTATATGATCTCATTTTTTAAAGTCTAGCTAGTACTTCAAGACATTTGTCATTCAGTAATAATATTCTCTAGACATTTATTATGTTATTCATTATCTCATAATTGAATATACAACATAAATTGGAGGCCTGCCTTTATTATTAATCAAATCATTTGTATGTTATGTCATTACAATTATCATATAATTAGCTCTCTGGGCATACATATGAACATTCTCCCACTTGCACTTAGAAACAGTCACACACGGATCTCATCCCTAGTGACCTAACATGACCATCATGCTTCTACTCTGTAAGTGCTTCTATAGAAGATTTAGCAATGTTTACTTTAAGTCAGTATTTTGCAATTTTCACATCTCTTCATTGTATGACTACTCATATAAGATGGAAGTCCCATAGTATGCTATCTAAGATTTCGAATCAAACTAGTAGATCCATTGTTGACATCAGTATTTCTACTGTTTCATCAATGGTTGGAACCTCACAAGTTCACCCATATGAACTTCTTGATCCATACAATATCCTCTAATTGTCTTACAACACAAAGATACTCAGCTTCTTTTGTATATTTAAACAACTTTCATTAGCACAAAACTCTTTCTAGTTTACAGTTCTCATTTGATGTCAAACATAAATTTAGATTGTGATTATTTTGTCAGTTTGGAAACTTGAATGGGTGTAACTTTTTACATCCAACTCTTCTTTATTACAATAACCAAGGAACCAATCCTTTAAGTGCTTCACAAGCACATAAGGATGTTCTTTATGGTATTTCAATGACTCTGACATATACCCTCTCATCATGTCCAATACATATGAGGTTTCTAGGAAGGTATATATATGTCTTCTCATCTTGTCAATTACATATGAGAAGATTGGATATTCTCTCATCATGTCCAATACATACGAGATTACTGGATATCTTCTCAGGATGTTCTATACATACTAGAAAATGAGATAAGTACATAACATTGAATTCAACACAGAACCAAAGGCATCTATCCATGTGTTCCTATTCTTCATAAGAATTGGGACACTTGGCTCCTGAGAGGCTAACTCCATGCAACATGGACATGTTTTCTCTCACTGATTCTTACATACTGAACCCTTCACCATCTTTCTAATGTATGGGATCTTTCTTAGGTAAAGAATATTTTGAGATCTATATCTATAGACCTCGATCCCTTTTCATAAGATGCTTTCCCTAAACCCTTCATATGGAAGGTACTTTCCTCGCTAGGTTTTAACATATGCAGGATAAGGACATTATTCCCCATCATTAGGTGAAATAATCTCCCACTAAATCTTTTGTAATCACATATTTCTTCTTCATTTCAAACCCTTTTACTATCTGGTCAAATAGAAGATTCCAAGTCTGAGATACTTGCTTCAATATAGAGATTGACCTTTATAGCTTATAGACTTTATTTGCATTCTTGGATTTATAAAACCTTTAGGTTGCGTCACATACACATCTTTATAATTATTCCAAATAAGGAATGTGGTTTTAACATCCATATGTCAATGTCATAGTCATACTAAGCTGCAATACCAAGCATGATCCAGATGGATTTAACCATGGTAACTGGTGAAAGATTTCATCATGTTCAACACTCTGAACTATTTTGAAACTCTTTGTAACCAATTTACCTTTCAATGGTCGTCTTCTTACAAAAGCCAAATGCACCCTATGGGTTTTATCATTTTAGGTGGATCCACCAAGGTCATACCTTGTTGGTTTACATGGAGTCCATCATTGATCTTATGACCTCAAGCCATTTCTCATATTTTGATCCCTCAATAGCTTATAGGTTGGTTGTTGACTCATCTCTATGAACAACTCACTGCCTTTTGATTTATAAGACATCAAAATATGTCAAACTCAAGGTGTGTTCTACTAGAACTATGAGTTCGATGTTTGCATAAGGAAATTGAGATTCCACAACAACTTGTGATTGTCCTTGTTCCTATTGTTCCTCTTTAGGTTCTATGTTTTCTTGTTTCTCTCAAACATTTTGTGTTCTACTTTTACTCCCACTGATTCATTTGGAACTAATTTCCATTTAGGAATTCAGCAATCCTAGCAACACATACTTTGTTGTTGGGTTGGAATATAAGTAGAATTCAATAACATAACATTCACGTGATTTGTGGATAAAGCCGCTTAAGAAACTATTTTCTTATATAAGATGTCAATGCTAATCACTACAAAAGATGCATCGGGACACTTCCCATGCCATATCTCATATGGAGTCTTTTAAACCAATTTACATGGTACATTGTTTTAGTGTAAAGCATGTGCCAAAAAGAAATTGTAAGATTAACTAGATTGTATTGATAATCTCACCATGACTTAACATGGTGTGACACCTTCTTACTGACACATCAGTATGTTTCAGGTGGAGTTCAATGTGATACACTATCATGATCTCTCTAGAAGGTCCTCAAAGTCTTGGTTTAAAATACTTCAACATTGATCACATCAATGTAACTTAATATATTACCAAGTGAGTTACATACTTAATTCATAATATCCTTGAAACTTTCAAGAGATTCATACTTGTATTTAATTAAACACAAATTTCAATATCTACTGATAGCATCAGTAAATATAATGAGGTACCTGTAACTACCTTAAGCATTTATTCTAAAAGGTTTGCATACATCAATATGTACTAGTCCTAATGGAATAGTCGATCTCCCACTACATCTAGTGGAGATTCTTTTGTCATATTGCTTAAAAAATAAGACATGAATGTCGCTATTGGTTCAATAACTAAAAGAGTCTAGGTAACCATCATATGCATTGTAGAAATTCATTTCTCATTTATGTGCTCTAGATGACAGTGCTATAGGTATTTAGTTTGTTTGAGTCATGAAGTCATTCTTTATATGTGTCATAAACATTTGTCTTTACAACTATCAAGTATAGTTTGTGAGACATAGGGAATTTCCATACAAGATAAAACATATTGTTCTTCTCATACAAAACATATAATGTTTTCATAAATTGCAAGTACATAATAGCAATTCATTAATTATATTATGTGCCTATAAATGGAAACTTCCAACTATAGAGGCAACAACCCTTTCTCTACACAGTTCTAGCTTACTACTTCTTAGGTACTGAAGTGGAGATCTCTATCTCTATCTTATTCTTAATATCCTCTATGGAGAGGATAATTCCTTTACAATGTCTAGACAAGTGAAAATGGTGGCACCTTGTTTTCTTTATCCTTTAAGGCTCCGATTGGTTTTGTTTAAGTGATGAGTTCTATGGAACTCATTTTATGTGAACTCTAGTTCAGTTTCTGGAACTTAAGTTTCATTCACTTCCATGTGATTGGTTTGTTGTAAGTATAAATATGGAAATCATTAGAAATATTTTAATTTTTGTTGTATAATACAAATAAGTGACGATGGACAAGACATAAAAAAAGGGATCATATCTGTAAAAAATCATATTATTCTTAAATCATAATAACCATAACAAGTAGTTATGGTTCACATGTTTCTCCTTTAAAAATATTTATGCTACAATTATAATCTTAATAAAAATATTATGATTACAATCACATCACAATATTTTTATTTCACTTAGTGTATAGAAAGTATTGTAATAATATCCACATTTCATGTGTTTGTAAATATAAATTTTGGTTCATCATTGTTTAATGCAATGTAGAATATTAATTTTACATTATTTCCGTAGGAAATTTTTAATATATTATTCGTGCATGGTTACAGTTAATTATCATTTCTCACATCATATTGTTTAAACATGAATAATAAAAATATATTACATAAATCACATTTTTTCACATGGTGCAGTGTTTTTTTTATGATGTTTGTATTTTTATTTTGTAGATTGTACTGATAATGGTGGTTATTGTGTTAAATATTTTACATAGTGCTATTATAGTGTATGATATTTTGTCATATTATGTTGTGGTTTAACAACAAACTATATCCTCACCATTAATATTTCTAGTCATAAATATTTTTACATGTGTCACTTACAACGAATGGAGAATATAATTGTATAAGAAATGTTGTTAGTTGTCATGAAACTCATATTCCACTCTTTTATGAGGAAACTCAGGAACTGTATTTTCAATGTAAGTATGTAACTCCCCAAAAGACACGAAACTCAAGTTCCAACACTTACTTTAAACCAATCATGAAAAATTGCTCAAGGAACTCCAGTTCATGTGTTTTCCGAACTAGTTATGAAAAACCAATCAGAGCCTAAGTGAAAAGGACATATTCCTTTTACACTTACCCTTCTCCATAATTTGAGTGTAGAAGAATTGAACTTAAGCTTAGACTTAGAACAATTCTTAGCCTTGCATTTTCCCTAGGACTCACTTCCATTGATCATCATCATGGATTTGTCCTTCTTCTTTCTTACTTTGACATCAACATTCCAAGCATTTGATAAACTTAATATATGAGTCATGTAATGCTTGCACAATCATATTCATGGTCAAATCTTGACCTAAGAGAAATCCCAATCATTCCACATGTCCAATCATATTGAGCACATGGGGTTCTAATGAACCTCTCTTTTTTAGTTTGCACTCAATTAGCTCTTTGGAGACATTATACCTTCTATGCTTTACATGATTCTTAAGATGTGTTAACATATCGAGAATGCACATATTTTCATGTTGTTCATGCAACTCACAATTCATACAACAAAGCATTAGGTATTCAAATGTCTATGGCATCATTGGCATTCTTCCAATAAGCATCCATTTAGCCTTAGGTGCACTTGGAGAAAGTTCCTTTGGCATTGATCTATCAAGGACACAGAACTTTCACACATTGATGAGAACATTTCTCAACGTCCTTAACTAATTGTTGAAATTTATCCCTTCTTTAAGGACATATCGCAATTTGAATGTGTTTGTGTTTGATATTTGATATTACAAAGAAATATTGCAACCTTTTCAAATTGATAGCCCTCAATATCAATTAGGAATATTGCATCATACAATATTCTAGTAGGCCAAGATCCTAATTTCATCAAGTCATGAGCCAGCTAGTGCTATCACCCACAACTTGATTCTATCAGGTACGCAACTTTTACTAATTGCATCATATGCAACCCTTGGATATATGATATGCACAACTCCTTTCTATGATCATATGCATGCCTCTAGGTGCTTAATCCAATTAAGGTCACCTATCTAAGCCTGACCCAAAAGACAACACAATAAATATGCACCCGACTATGGCAGACCCACATATCTACCATCACACTTCCACGAGATACATGGCACCCCATGCTAGGGTGTGCCCACACTTAGTCGATCAAGCTTTTCATGTGTGCTACTTATGGAAAGCATGTAAGACTTAATATTTTAATGAGGGAGTTTTTATAAATACATATACTTTATCCAATCACCACATATAACATGTATCAAGTACATGCTATAACCATAAATGAGAACATGCAATAAAATAAAACACACAAGTGATGGTTATGGCCATACTAATGTAATTCCTTGGAGCGATAAGGAATTACTACCACCTAGTTCACATCATATGCAACATGTTATTGGTGAAGATTTGTGATCAAACCAATTCGGGTTGATCAGTTCAACTCTTAAACCGGTCGACTTGCCTCCTGGTCACTCAGTTGGGCTCTTTAGAAGAGGTCATATGTTTCTCAGATACAAGCAGTGTTTGGACAACTCCAGCTGATCATTTGGGCCATCATTCAATTGGTTCGTCCTCCTATTGTTTGGCCTCCTAAATCCTCTAGTCGATCGGGTTGTCTCACGAACTGCTCATTTCACCTTTGTGCAAATTGTCATCTCACATCGAAATATAAATTAAAACTATCCTATTTCTTATTACATTGTATATGGCAAAAACCTCAAGTTACATTTGAGGGGAAATAGGAAGAAGAGCATTAATTTACATTTAAAAAATAGAGAGAGGATTAGTGCACATGCCGATTAAAAATAGGAATAATAACCACAACTATGCACACACAGACCAGGTTTTGGTGATAACCATGCTTTACATCCACCATCAAAACTAATTTTATGGCGACACATCTAAATTGCATATATATATATATATATATATATATATATATATATATATATATATATATATATATATATATATATATATATATATATATATATATATATATATATATATATATACATATACATATATATATACATATATATATATATGGTAGCAATCTGGGGAGAAACATTCTATAGTGAGAGCATGAGAGGCATTTGAATAACCATAAAGTTATATCTTTTTTTCAATATCCAACCTTATGGATGGGAAGAACGTCATTTTATTTACCTTCACACAAAAAATCACTACAATCCAATATTATTTACATGTCCATTTATAGAATATATGTATTTTACATCCAACAGTCAGCCTAAAATTCAATATTGATGGTTGAAAAGTATTTGCTTGTTGTGAATGCAATACAAGTCCTATGATGATGAAATTTTGTAGGAAGGTAACTAATAAGGTATATTTTTAATCCATACAGTTGGATTACAAAAAAATGATCACTATATAAAGTTATTCAAATGCCTCTCATGCTCTCACCAAGATATGTTTCTCACTAGATCGCTGTCATATATACACACACACACACACACATATATATATATATATATATATTTATATATATTTATATATATATATATATATATGTTTGGGTAGTTTTATGTGGTGATAAGACAGACATGCAGATCAACCAGTTTAAATAATCAAATCGCGTGCAATAAATAAACACAGTAAAACCAAAAATCCAATCATACAAATTATCCCAAAACCTAATTAATATATGTGGCTCTGATACCACTATAGGGAAATATGGTATTGAGATAGGTAGTGGAAACAAAAAAATTACTAGCATATTTCCCATTAACCAGCATTATAACTATGAAATTGGAAGGATGGTTTCATGAAGATATACCTGGTCCTGGAGCAAGTCCAATGACAATCCTCATCGATGTAGATATGCACTCTATCTTGGATAGTGTCTATACAACTCATGGTCATACTCAGACGTCGTCTAACTGCTCCTCTATGGATGGAAGACTCAAAAAACTATTGCAGTAGCTCCTGAGATCTCTCTACAGAGTACTAGTTGATGTTGCCCTACTAGCAGCAGCTAAAGGACTTTTGCCTCTAGAGTAGTTCACACAGACCAACTAGAACTCATGTCATCCTACATGAATAGATAGGAAGAGGTTTTCCCTCCCGTTGGTGTAGTAGTTACCAACATGCTCTCCCGCAACAATGATCTTCAGTTATTTCTCTCCCTTGGCTATCCCTCCCTAGTCGGGTAGGACTTGCCTGGGCTCTCTTGGTTACTAGAACCAGAGAAGACAAAAATTGTCAGAGTAATCAATTCCCAATTGATTGTGTAGTAGTTGTGCTCTGGGAAGCCCCCAATACCCATCTATATATAGGAGGGGTTAGGGTTAGGATTTCCAGTCCCCAGCCAATGCGGGACTAAAGAGGGAGTGGAAAGGACCAAAGATCTTGAGTTTTCACCACAATTCTGGAAGTTTCACAACCTACATCATCCAAAATGGTCATCTCACATGCAAGACGGTCATTTCTTCTAGTGATATGGTCATCTCTCATGTGAGATGGTGGTTTCACAGTTTCCATTTTTTGAACATATGTCAAAAATTCAATTTCAATTAGTGCTCAACCTGACGTCAGCACCAAACCTTGATGCAATCGAATTACACCCCTGAGACAACCATTTTTTTCAACTAAGATGGGCATCTTGCACTAGTCCAAACATCCAGTTCTCACAAGTGAGATGGTCATCGTGTAGGCCAGGTCAAGTAGATTTCCAACCAATGTACAATACAATACACTGACACTTTAAACAACATTCTTAACACTTGAATTGATCGTTTGGTAGTCTAGTCAGCTAATCTGTTGCGTGAAGTGAAATACCTAAACACTTTAGTAATCAATTCAATTATAATTCAATATGAAACTCCTTTTCTAAATGAGTTCCTATGTGTGTGACCCTCTAGGTTCCATATAATGTTGGCAGTGAATGAATGTCCATAACAACTTATGACTTCATAGTGAAAGAGTGGTGCGTAGTCACACATCATTGCTACCCAAGTGAATGAAAAGTTGGGGAGCAACTTCAACCTACAATTTGTGTATGGTGTTACAGTGTTTATATAGTTCCTTTTTCACTGATATCCAGATTGAAGTAGAGGCATGGAGTACTCATCCTCATCATTATTCAATCTTATTCCTCGAACCAGAGCAGACTACATCATATATATGTAAGCTCAATATCACATATTGACTCACATGTGCATGGCCATACTTCTCTCAGTCTCGCTAATCAAGAGGCCTTAGATATCATACTCCTATTGGAGGGATAGATCCCATATATATCACTTACAGTGAATCCCCATGTGTCAAAGTCACCCAATCATCTCTATTATAACAATCCATGTTTCAAGACTACGTTTGATGATGTCAAAATGTACCCAATGATATGTGATGAGTGTAGTGATTTCAGGTCTATGAACCACAATCACCACCATCACAGTCAGAGCTGACTATGACTTCCATGATGATGGCTTCCATGTGTTAGTCTCACAGTGGGTCGGTCTGATACACTATTCTCAAACATGCATGTGTGTGTTTGGTTGATATTTTTATATCATGATCAATGAGATTTAGTCATCAACCAATTGACGTGCTAATCTTATGTGTCATTGTTGTCTATCAACCTTCCATAATGACAACCGATGAGGGACGCAATGAGAATATGTGTATGTACTCTTAAAATCCCTATGATCTAATTTTCCCAAGTCTAATATGTGAAGTCATACTTCATCGAGTAATTATATTCTCTAGACATTTATTATGTTATTCATTAGCTCAGAATTGAATATACAAAATAAATTAAGCTTGCCTTTGTTATTAGTCAAATCATTTATATGTTATTCCATTGTAATCATCAAATGATTGGCTCCCTGGGCATACATACCAACAAAATTTTGGGCCTAATGTTGGTCTAGCCCAAGTCTAATAGGACATTGTTGGCTGAGCTACCAACAAGATTATAGATACCAATGTGCCAATCGTAAAAGTAAGGCAATGAATGAAAAAGAAAAGCACCTGCCATTGTTGTATAAAATGGACATTTTTTGAGATTGTTGTTTTTCATGGAGAGGGGGAAAAACAAGGTAGAGGAGGAGTAAAAAATAAAAAGGAAATGATAGAGAATGGGGAAAGTCTATCAAGGCTTCCATGTTTTATTCTTTAGACCATTGATTATTGTGCAGTCTATGGAAGAGAGTGTCTTCCTAAAGGGTTATCATGTGGTGACGTTGTAGGGATTTTTTCCCACATTGGTATTTTATTATATCTAATTCTAGTTGTATTATCTAGGGCTTTCTTCATAAGTCGAGAAGGAAAATTACTTATTAAACTTATAGTGGGTTTGTCCATCAATTTGTCTTATAATTTTTTCCCCATATTGTGGGAGCATTTTACACACAAAATCCTTATAGTGGGTTTCTCCATCTATTTGTTTGTGGTTAGTATTGGGTTTACATGGTCATAGGTAATTCTCATGCAATTATTATTTTTTATTGCATATGTGGTTGCGTAATATATGTCAATATTCTCCAAACATTGTATATTTCATGGGGATTCATATTACATACTTCATCTTGAGCTCACCTTATTTATAGAATTTCTTAGCCTTCTCTCTAGAACTCAACTTCAATGTCATGCATGTCACTACAATCCAAAAGAACACTCCAAGTAAGAATAGGTGAGTTTTTCTCTAATCACCTCTACCCCCTTAGAGTTCTAGCATTGCTTCACTTTTAGTCTGGTTTGTTCTGATAATCCTGTGTTATCACACCATGTGTTTTGACTACAACATTGTGATTACTTGCTCCACATAGAGGAACATCGAATACTACATTGGGTTTGTTGACTAGCGATAGTTCTTGACATAGACGTAATCAGTCATAATTTTTGTTACCGAAAGTGGTTGCAATTAAACATCTACAACAACTCCTCCCCCATCATTGAACTACATCAAATTACATTCCTATCAACTTCCCAGTACATATCTGACTCCATCAACATGAGGATGAGTGTTCTCTAGGATATACAACTTGCTTATCTAGGAGACAACCACATTTTCACGACTATAGAAGGATTATAACGAAGCATGACACAACACTACTGGCCACAAATCATCTGAAATAATTCACCAATCCCACCCCTCCTTGCGAGATTACCATGGTCTTCTACAAGTTCATCCTAGTCCCCAAAACTTGTTAATATATATGGCCTGAGAGACAATCATATGATGATTGGATTGGCATACCTCATGATTGATTTGATAAATTTCAAAGGCAAGCTTCCAATTTATTCTGGTTCAATCCATTATGAGATAATGATCAAGCAGAATGAATGTCCAAAGAATGACAATACTCAATGATGTATGTCTTCAAGTACGTGACCTAAACAATAAGATCATATGGATGATAAGAGTATGCACATTCTTGTTATGTCCCTAGTCGTATGTCATTATGGAAGGTCGATAGACAACAATGACACAAAAAGACTAGAGTCTGTGTTGGTTGATGAAAGTGTCTCATTAGTCATGATATATGATATCAAACCAAGCACATAGATACATGTTAGAGAATAGTGTATCAGACAGACCCACCATGAGAGTAACACATGGAACCATGACATGGTAGTTAGAATAATCTCTCATAGTGATGGTGGTGATTGTGATTCTTAGACTTGAAATCACTACACTCATTGAATGTGATTGGGTACACTTTGACATCATCAAAAGTAGTCTTGAAACATGGGTTGTTATAAAGGTGATGATTGGGTGGCTTTGTCACATGAGATAGATTGTGAGTGATAGATATGGGATTTGTCCATCCTAAGGGAGTATGATGTACAGGCCACCTGATAAGCGAGACTAAGAAAGGCATGTGCATGCAAATGTGAATCAATATATGATATTGATGTCAAATGTATCTTAGATAGTCTTCTCTCATTCAAGAAACATGGATGAACGTTGAAAGGATGACAACTCCATGCCTTGATTTCATTCAGGATATCAGAGACAAAGGAATTATGCATTCAATGGAACACCAATCATAGACTGTAGGATAGAAAGTTGTTCTCCAACTTTCCATATCACTTGGATAGCACTAATGTGCTACTAGGTACCGATCTTTGCTTGTGATGTCATTAAGCTAGTAATGGACATTCACTGCCAATGTGACATGGCACCTATAGGGTTACACACATAGGATTAACTTGGAAGAGGAGTTTATCCAGGAATGATGTTTGGATTGATTACTATAGTGTTTAGGTACTCAATCAAACATTCAATCAATAGACTTGACTCAAAATCATCAAGTTCAAGTGTTGAACAAACCGATTAGAGTGTCAGATTGATTGATAACTGAACTTACTGAGTTTTGCACAATCTAGACCACCAACAGACCAGTTCACTGGGTGAACTGATCAGCTCAAGGTCAGTGGGATGACCGGTTCACTATAGTGAACTCATCAGTTTAACTGGACCAAACGAGTAGTGTTGGGTTTTCCTGGTTTGTGAGAAAATTTTCCCATTTCACAAGTCCATTTCAATTGGGACAAGAATTGATCTTCGCATTAATTTGAAATGAAATAGGAAAGTCAATTGCAAGAAAGTCTGGCTTGTGAACCGATCCAACCGACCGGTTCAATAGTGAACTGACCAGTTTTCCTACCATAATGCAAATTATTCATGGAAAATTTGGACCCTTCTACTCTTGCACAGACTAGGAATCCTGACCCTTCCCTCTACTATAAATAGAGGGGTACAAAGGGCTTCTCCAGACACACAACAGAAAAATGACTTCTAAGAAACACTTGCTCTACAAAGTTATTTTCCTCTCTAGTTCTGGTAACCAAGAGAGCCTGAGCAAGTGTCGCCTGAATAGGGAGGAGGTATAGCGAGGGAAAGACAACTACAGAACATCAATTGGTTGTGGGAGAGTGTGTTGGTGACTAGTATGCCAACATAAGGGGACAACTCCTTCTAGTCCGATCTTCAGGATGACTAGTGTTCCCGGTAGTTTGTGTGGACTATCTATAGAGGTGGGAGACTTATGTCGCTCAGGAGGATGACAGTCAACCACAGTCTGGGTCAAGACCAGGAGCTGTATAGACACCATCGAAGATAGGTGGTTGAAGACCGCACTTGCTGCACGGTACAGTCATTGAGCAAACCTTAGGACCATGTATAATTCGCTAAAATCATCATTCCCATTACATAGATGTTGATGTGATCTGCTAGTTATGGGTTTATGCTCAAGTAAATTTTTTGTTTCCGTTGCCTACTCCAAACACGTAAAACCCTACAACACTATTAGAAATTTCAATATCCCCAAGTCATGGAGTATCTCGTATGGGACTAAGAACCTCTATGGATTGAGATTCATGTGGTTTATAGCATCCTCAAATTCCTATTATACGAAAATCACCTGGGAGGACTCTAGTTTGTCCAAGAATGGTATGAGGTAATGATCATTCATGACCTTTGTTATGGCTGGCATGTGATGCATCCCTATTTTAGGGCTTCATCTTATGTCTTATTGCACTTCAATCACATCTATACATGTTAGATTACATGTTATTTCCCTCAATATGTGTTTTATCATCAAATGCACTTATGGATTTCTTTACATGTTTTTTAGGTACTTGGACAATGTTTCGATGGACAGCAGAGAAGGAGGGTGATCCTTGGGTTCCTCCACCATTGGAGGGGTCCAAGAGCTTCCCAAAATACCCCAATGGACAAGACTCAAACGAAGCAAATATGGCCAATGAAATCCAAAGTTGAAGCTCAAAGTGCAAGAAAAATCCACAGCACGATTGTGGTTCCAAGGAACTATTGTGATGATCCACATAAAATCATAGTGAGAGTAATAGTTTAATAAGTGAAAATCATGCTCATCACCATGGTCGTGCTAGCCAGCATGACCATGCTGTGAAGACCCCAACATGGTCGTGACATCTAGAATGATTGTGAAGGCCAGTGTGAACACGGTCATTCTCAACAAAATGGGCAGCACCTCCTTAGTCCACCACAGCCGTGGTGACCACCACGATCATGATGACCACCATGACCATTCCACCATCCACTCAAAAACCCCCAACCCAACCTGTAAATTTATCCATTTTCACCTTGGTCATTCCACCCCACCACAGATGTGCTACTCACACCCCACCACGGATGTGCTGCCCAGCATGTCTGTGCTACCAACAAATCTACCCAATTTTCTATACTGCATTACCTATTTTACCCCACTTGACCTGATGCTTCCCCACAACCTATATATACATAGGTGTCGGTTGTAGCATGAGAAAGGCCACTCTCATATACCTTCTACCACCTCTTAGCTCCCAATTTTTGCCCCTTAACCATTCCATCTCATTTCCACCTCCATTTCACCATTTCCTTCACCAAAATCATAGTTTCTTAGGGTTTTTCCCACTAACCACCATCATTACATGATATTACACCTTGGAGGATGGAGAAGCACACCCTTTAGCTATTGGAGAGGAGGATTCCTTCATCTACATAGAGATCCCTGGTTACTTCTACCTCTTTCTCCTCTATTTTTGTATTTTCTTATTCCATGAGTATCATGGCCCTCTTAGGTGGGTTGTTTGGGGCTAAAAATGTTACTTTGATGCCATGTTGGGGGAAAGTGAAATGTAAACATTGTAATTTTTTGTTCTAATGATTATGTTTTATTTCTATCTCATTTCCCATAAATTCCTTTTTGGTTTTAGTTGAAATCACCTAGGATTCTTGGAAAATTGCTTATATGTAGGTAATTTGTGAATTGATCCTAAGTCCATTTGGTGAATCCTTAGCTATCCATTCTCCATCCTACAAGTTAATCAATTATCCTACACCAAGTTGAGATATCTAAGTATCTAGTATAGGAAGATTTGGTGTAATTAGCTTGGAGCCTTCTCAAGTTTAGAATGTAGGTGATGTGAGGTCTAAAACCTCACTTCCACCTCCCATTACTACCCTTCACCCATAATTACCCTAAGAGTTCCTTTCCTAGAAACCTAGGATTGATTGGATACTAATTAAATTGTACCTAAACCCTAACCCAATTGAGTCTAGTAAGGGTGGTTAGGAGGTGACATGGACTAGTTCCCCTATACACACCCTATCCTATCCATGGCCAGTTAGTAGTTTAATGAAATTCATTAGCATCTAGCTAGCATTTTGGATTGGTAATATATATGAAAGAATAATGTTTACATGTTATCACCCCCAACTCAATTGACAAGTGCATCCCCCAAATAGACCAAACTTCCCTTTATTGCATTAAAACCCTAATTACCTCCTTACTTAGTTAGTCTTTAGTTGTTTAGCTCTTAACTTCCTCAATTAGCTTCTTTCCCTATTTTTTCATGTTCTTTCTCATTTAGGTATTTAATTTCTCTTTTTCCTAGTTTTATAGATTAGTGTAGTGTAGATCTCTTCTTGCCTTTCTTATTGTAATCTGCTCTTTTCTAGCCTTTTCTTGCTTAGCTTGTAGTTTCTTGCTAATTAGAACTAACTATCTAGGGTTAACTAGGTTTTGATTTCCTTGTTTTCCTTTAATTTATTATTCACCATTAGTGTAATCAACAAAATAAACCTTCAAACCCTTAAACCCTTGAGTATATAGTAGGAACCCAGACAATTTAACCCAGCTCTAGTGCCCCCTCTTCTCGTTATGGATTGACCCTATTCTTGTCGCTTGTCTATACTATAACACAACCTCGTGCACTTGTGGGTTAGTGTGTTAGTCTATGTGGTTGTGTTAGTTTAAGCCCCTATATAAATTTGAAAGATCCCAAGTGCATTCGATCCTTTGAGGTGCACATCTAATCAAGATTCAACTGATTTAGGTGTGCAAACCTTAAGGCTAGGAAAAAGACACCAAGATTTCTGGCACCGTTGTCGGGGAGAAAGGTGCTCGGCTTAGCTAGTTAGTTTTACTTTGATTTTTTCCTATTACCCTCACCATTGCTATTCTTTGTTCTTAATTTTTTGTATTATTGTTTCATACTAGTTTGCTAACTTGTCCTCTTTTGTTTGGTTGTGCCTTGGGCTTGTGAAAATAACCTGAGGAAGACAAGATGGAAGGCCAAAATGCACCTCACAAGTCACTCCAGGAATACTTCATGCCTAGAAACTACAAATCATCAATTGTTAATAGAGTTCATCAAATGTTAGGGGAGAAATTATCAATCCCTTTAGGTCTTATTAGGCTCCTTCCCACCTTCTATGACTTAGAGAGTGAGAACCCCTACAAACACTTGGATTCCTTTCTTGAATTATGCTCTACCTTTAGGACTTAAACAACCAGTGATGACTTAATCAGGTTGACCTTGTTCTCATTCTCCGTCAGAGATAAAGCTAACAATTTCTATGATTTGAGATGAGACATCATGAGTTGGAAAGATATGAATAATTCCTTCTTAAGCAAATTCTACTCCATTGCAAGGTTGACACAAATGCGGCGTGCCATAATGAGTTTCAATCAAGTGGATATTGAGAAGTTCCATGGTGATTGGGAGAGATTTGAGAAGATTTTGAGAGAGTGCCCACACCATGTGATCCCTTTGTGGGAGCTACTTCAGTCCATTTACTCTGATCTATCTCCAATGAGTCAATCTATAGTGGATTCCTCTTGTGGATGAACTTTATGGATAAGACACCTGAGGAGACATAGCCCTTACTTGAATAGTTGGCGGAAAATTCAAGGATCCGAGCTTCTAGCATGATGAATGATTGTGGACAACCCTCTAGTGTGACATCTATAGCTCATAATAATTCAAACCCACAAATGGTGAAGATTCTTGGAGAGATAGTGAGCTTAATGAAAAAACAAATAAGAATTGTTCCTTGTCAGTCGATCAATTTTGTTGAGTCCTTTGGTGAAAAAGAGAAGACACCTAATCCTCATAGCTACCTAGAACAACAAAGTTCAAGATACAACTCAAGGTTTGAGGAAGAAGTTCTCTCTAGTTTGAAAACTTGTGATGATGTGCAAAAGAATGCGGTAAAGATTGAGCAAAAAGTGGAGCAGCTCTCTTCAATTCTTGCTCTACAAGCAGATGCAAAGTTGTCTTCCCAACCCATAATGAACTTCAATGAAGCAAGTGTACCAATGCATCCCTCTAAGTTTTCTAGAGTTCACCTCCAATGTAAGCACAGTCTAATTATCATTTCCATGGACATCCCAAGCCTTATAGACCTCCTCCCCCTCCATCATTCCAACCATCCTACCACTTTTCCTACCAAACTCAATTTTCTCATCCACCTCCAATGCAATACCAATCCACAGCCCCAATAAGCCCCCGTCTTCACCATGAGCAAGGTTGTAACATACTGAAATTCAAGGTCTTCCATGCAATTTACCCACTTTTGAGCTTTTCTTTGCTTTCTAGTCCATTTGGACCTTTTTCATAAATTTCCCATCCTTTTGGATCATTTTTGGACTCTAGGTGCAATTTGGGCATAATTTGATGTTGAAATCACTATCTACCATCATTTATGTATATGGACGGGTGTTTGCACAAATAAACCTCTTAAGGAGATAAGTTAGGGTTAATCATGTAATTTGGTCATTAAGGATGGTAATGTAGTAGATAATATTAATTTGGAGTTTTTTGGATAAATATATTAATAATAATAAGCATTTGAATTAATTATGAGTATATTAACCTCTTTATCTTCTCTCTCCTCTTAGGTGGATAAAATGTGTGAAAATGGGATAATATGGTGAGTTATTTCTCTTGAAATAATTAGGAGATGATTGCCTCGAAATATTACTCCCATATTTCAATTAATTAGTTTTCCACATTATTCCACCTCTTTTCATATATTAATACATGTAATAATGGACAAGATATGAGTTATGAGCCTTAGTGAGCTTAAATACGAAATCTAATTGCATAGCAATGTTCTACACATTAATATGAGTGAGTGGTCCAAATTTGGTGTCATTTGGACTCCATTTGACCCCTCAAATTGATTTTATAAGATTTTATTATAGTGTGATTATAGTAGCTGAATTGATTTCATTTATATCATGTGTCACGCTATGGTTCCGGTTTATTTCCTTTGTCACGCGACCTGGACCACTGTGGACCCCAATCTGACGGCCCATTTTGCACACGTGTTGATCCGACGACCAGGAGGTCATCTTCCTCCTCCAATCATTTCGCTGTCTCGACCCCTGCACTTCCGCGATGCCGTTCTCTTGCTGCACTCATCCGTTTTGCGCGATTCTTCTTACACTGGTTCCATCTCTCAACGCTCATTTCAACGAGCCCTAACTCATCACTTCTCACCCAATGTAGGTGAAATGCCCAAACTGGGCTCTTCCCCTCCTCTCCAATGAGGAGTTGTAGAGGGAGCCACAACTCCTCCCCCACCTATTTATGGGGCTCTAGAGCACCCTCACGCTCCGAGCCTTCCTCCTCTCCCTCCAATTTCTTCCGGTTTGCTCTGAAGCTCCAGGTCCTACTCGCTCTTCTTCTCCGACGACCTCGAACCGCTGCTCACTGCTCCAACCACCTCCGTTCAATTAGCTTCTGGGTAAGCATCCTCGAAGCTTGTTCTTCAATTATTTGTCCTTGTTTCGCTTCGCGACGCTCTCGATCATTGGATCCTATAGCTCACCAGAAGAGCCTTGCGTCACCGTACGTTTCCCCATTTTCGGGCTTCTCCGCCTTCTCTGGTGTCTCAGTTGAACTCGCCTCGTGTCAACGAGTGTGGTGGTGGCCTAGAACGGCAGTTTTCCCTTTGGTTTTTGATGCTTTGGATCGCTGGTCTTCTTTCTCTGTTTTTGACCCTCGGCGGAGCTCTCTCGGAGCTTCTGAGTGCTGCGAGACCCATTGTTGGGCTTGGCATGTTCGTTGTATGGAAGGGGCGTGCGTGATTCCCTCAGAATCCAGCGACAGCCGGTATTTCGCGAGCTATGACCCTGGAGTCGAGCGACAACACGAGCTCTTCGCCATGGATACGGGCTGAAGCAAACCTGGTCAGGCAATGACCAGGGTGCCTATGCCCTTGCAATCACAAGATTTAATCCCCATGGGCATTTGTGTAATTTCACATCCTGCATTCGTTTGTCGCCAACAAAGATATGTTTCCAAATGATCGTTCCACCCTCGATTCTTTAATCAAACGTATTATGCGACTGAGGGTAATTTGGTCATTTACCCTCTTCCCAACTCACCTTTGACCTAGGTCAGCAAGAGTGGACCTGCTGATGCAGCCAATTGTGATTGGTCCGTGTCAGCGTTGGCCCAACCTCAGTGGCCCAATTGCCCCTATTTTTCTAAAGAGGCTTTTCCCTGAATTCTGATCGGCTGAGATGATTTAATTCATAATAAATCATTCTCATGTCAGAAAAATTTTAATAACTAGTTAATGGAAAGGATTTTTAACGTAGAATTCGATTTTATGGTTTTTAAGTCATGATTTGGATTCCTTTTTCGATGTTTGCTTTGAATACCTTTTAAGTGTATAAAATGTTCTAAATTACATAATTATTTCATTTTAACTCCAAATTGTAAAATAAAATATGTTTTCTTATTCAGGAGAATATGACTAATCTTTTGGGTAAGTTTTAAACCTTAAATCCTGATTTTGTAGAATTAGGGTTTTTCCTAAGCATTATGTCTTTATATATATTAATACATGTGTAATAATGTAACTAGGGATATATGGATGGGATGCAATCAGTTTGGTGAATGTGATAGTAAATAAATAAAACAGGTATGTGGATCCTATTTGTGTATGTGAATCATATTTATGTGAACATATATGATGTATGTGAAATCTATGTGGAATGTATATTGTGCAATCAACCTACTCTTCAGTTGGGACTTTTCTAACCCCACCATCACTATGATGCTAGATTTGTTATCCTTCTAATTGCATTTATTGGCTCTTTACTTATTTTATGCCATTGTGGCTCATTCACTTGAATCATGTGAATCATGCTACTACATATGTTGCCTCCTTTACTTGGAAATGCTTTAATCTTGTTAATGCCTATGTTGGCTTATCCTTTTGAAATATTTGGAACATTGTATAATGTTGTTGCTTATTGACTCTTTTACTTCTTGGAGCTCTTGGATATGGTTGTGGCCTATGATGGTCTTTTTATTTATTTATTTTGGTTTTATTCCCAATTCTAAGTTGCAATCTTGTTACTTTTCACTATACTGCCAGGTGACTATTTAAGCATGATGTATTTTAGGCCAAATGACAATGTAGTGTACATGAGTACAAACCACCCACAGGGCACTGGGGTTTTAGTCCCCCTGCCGGGCACTGGGGTTTTAGTCCCCCTGCCATTTTATATATTAGGCACTGGGGTTTTAGTCCCCCTGCCACTTTTTAGGCACTGGGGTTTTAGTCCCCCTGCCATTGGTGAGGTCCGGTAGGTGCCTCACCCTACATTTAGATGAGTTTGTGTCTTAATATATTCATGCTATGTGATTGTTATTGTGGTGATTTTATATGGCAGTTCTTTTACTCTTATTTGAATATCAATCTCATTCTCTTAAACTCTTGTAGCATAGGGAATCCTTTATTATGCAATGTTGTTGTATATTACTTGTCCAATTCTTTTTATTGACACGTACCTTTTATCTCTCTCTTACTGGATGACCCCAACCATCCAGGTTAGGATCAGAGTGTGCACGGACCTTGGTGAACCTAAGGCTAAGGATAGGAGAAGAAGAAGAGGAACACATAGTTTTCTTGATCATAGATGTTTTTATGTTTTAAGTTGTTTTGTTTGGAGACAATGTTGGCTTAGTCTAAGTCATCCTCTACCTAGATCCTTTGTTCTTGTATAAAGATGTACCCCATTTGGAAAAAATTTTGTAATGTACTCTTTATACATTCTGAATAAAGTCAAATTTTATTTCTTCCGCTGCCACACATTTGATGTATTTGTTTATCATGTTTTATAGTAGAGACTATGTCTTTACAGCATGATATCAGAGCATCAAGATAGTCAGATTCTTGACTAATTCAAATTGTCTCCTAGATAGAACCCTTATCTCATCTAGTTTCCCTTAGTAAGATTTTCACCTTAGATTTAACCAATGATGAAAATTTGATTTAGGACCATAATAATTTCATATTAGAAATAAAATTTGTCTACTTTTTGGTGAATTGTCTATTGAGTAGCTATTAGAGCAAGAAGTTGAAGTGATGGTGTCTAGAAAGGGTCAGAGCTTAGGGGATGGCAATATTTTCCTCCCCCCCAGTAGCTTGGTGACAAGGACTCCTGAGCTCATATGACCTGGCCTGGCCTGATCTGAAACGGACAGCTCGAAATAGTCTACCCTTAGACATATTACCTTATTGTTGAGTAACCTTTATAACCCTTATATGGTGATTTGACTTTTTCCAAAATAAAAAAAAAACATCTTGTAATCCCTAAGTATCTTGTATGAGCCTTAGATTTCCATGTTTAGGGTTTAGTGTACCCTATGACCTATGTTATACCTTGAATTGGAAGATAGAGTTTAGTAAGACTTTCATGTTGGATCTTATACCCATAAAATAGTTTGACTTAGTCAACCCTTTAAGTGGAAAGGTAGTGTTAGTACCGCATTTGGTTTCGCAAATCTAATTTCGAGGACGAAATCCCTCTTTAGGGGGGATGGAATCCCAATTGAAAGCAAAATCAAATACCTTTAGAGTTAGAAACCCTATCCATGTGGACTTATGTGCATAATAACTTATGTGAACAATAATTTACCAAACACATTATACTTGTAATTCAACTTGTTTGTTTATACGCACATGAATATGTAGTAAGTCATATAGAGATAGTTCATATGCTTGAACCTTCACATATAGGCTTGATGTACATAATAAACAAGTTACTAATGGTGAATATACATGATGTTGGCTATGCCCCCCTAATGATAAAATATGTATGGATAATGCACCCTAAGGATTATTTAACATGTAATGATCAAGTTGACCTAAACCCTAATATGTAATCATCTAGTTTTGAAAACATCTACATATATATACCCTTAATGCCTTTCATGATACATTAGTGACATTAGGTGTCATCATCACATAATATACCCTAATGCATATAAATGGATTATAGTCACTAAGTTATCAATACATGTAAGGTATATCACCTTTTTCTCTAGTGAAACCTCATCATAACTTGATATATGAATTAATTCATTAATATTTAATGTGTTACATCATATTTACTAAATGCATATAATGACTCAAACATGATAATGAATAATTGGATTCACATAAATATTCATAAATCCCTAATGTGAAGTAAAATATGTATAATTTCTAATACAAAGTTTAATGGACAAAAAAGATTAATGATGTCATTAATATGAGTATGAAAGATGATATGAAAATGTGCAATATGAATATTATTTGGAATTATAATAGGCTTAATAACTTGTTGGATAATATTAACTTCTTTTTCTACAAAATAATTTGTGATAATTCTACATGATAGTTTTAAGAGGAAAATGGAAAATGAATTCATGTTATTAAGATATTTGACCTAATACATTAATTAATGTTGAAATGGCTTAGTAAACCCTAATTGTGCTTAAAACCCTTGATGAGGGAAATACACATGATAAAATGTTGAGATATAATTGTTTTGAATAAAATTTGGCACAAATGATAGTATAATAAATATGATACCTCTTCATGATGGAGATTATGTTAACGAGGCAAAAATGCTAGTTTGAGTTTGATAAAAGGCTATAGGTTTTGTGTAAACCTTAGTAATACCTGGCTTATGTAGATTGTGTGTTGTACCCTAGATTAAGGGTTATAACCTAGTTGGTTAAGGTTGGGATGTTGCACACACACCCTCTCTTTCCTCATGTTTTGATTTTGGGGATGAAATCCTCTTTAAGGGGTGGTGTGCTGTAACATACTAAAATTCAGGGTCTTCCCTGCAATTTACCCACTTTTGAGCTTTTCTTTGCTTTCTAGTCCATTTGGACCTTTTTCATAAACTTCCCATCCTTTTGGATCATTTTTGGACTCTAGGTGCAATTTGGGGTAATTTGATGTTGAAATCACTATCTACCATCATTTATGTATATGGAGGGGTGTTTGCACAAATAACCCACTTAAGGAGATAAGTTAGGGTTAATCATGTAATTTGGTAATTAAGGTTGGTAATGTAGTAGATAATATTAATTTGGAGTTTTTTGGATAAATATATTAATAATAATAAGCATTTGAATTAATTATGAGTATATTAACCTCTTTATCTTCTCTCTCCTCTTAAGTGGATAAAATGTGTGAAAATGGGATAATATGGTGAGTTATTTCTCTTGAAATAATTAGGAGATGATTTCCTCGAAATATTACTCCCATATTTCAATTAATTTGCTTTCCACATTATTCCACCTCTTTTAATATATTAATACATGTAATAATGAACAACATATGAGTTATGAGACTTAGTGAGCTTAAATACGAAATATAATTGCATAGCAATGTTCTACACATTAATATGAGCGAGTGGTTCAAATTTGGGGTCATTTGGACTTCATTTGACCCCTCAAATTGATTTTATAAGCTTTTATTATAGTGTGATTATAGTAGCTGAATCGATTTCATTTATATCTTGTGTCACGCAATGGTTCCGGTTTATTTCCTTTGTCACGTGACCCGGACCACTGTGGACCCCAATCCGATGGCCCATTTTGCACACGTGTTGATCCGACGACCAGGAGGTCATCTTCCTCCTCCAACCGCTCCGCTGTCTCGACCCCTGCACTTCCGCGACGCTGTTCTCTCGCTGCACTCATCCATTTTGCGTGATTCTTCTTGCGTTGGTTCTGTCTCTCGACGCTCGTTCCAACGAGCCCTAACTCATCACTTCTCACCCAATGTAGGCGAAACGCCCAACCTGGGCTCTTCCCCTCCTCTCCACTGAGGAGTTGCAGAGGGAGCCGCAACTCCTCCCCCACCTATTTATGGGGCTCTAGAGCACCCTCAGGCTCCGAGCCTTCCTCCTCTCCCTCCAATTTCTTCCGGTTTGCTCTGAAGCTCCAGGTCCTACTCACTCTTCTTCTCCGACGACCTCGAACTGCTGCACGTTGCTCCAACCACCACCGTTCAATTAGCTTATGGGTAAGCATCCTCGAAGCTTGTTCTTCAATTATATGTCCTTGTTTTGCTTCGCGACGCTCTCGTTCGTTGGATCCTATAGCTCACCGGAAGAGCCTTGCGTCGCCGTATGTTTCCCCATTTTCGGGCTTCTCCGCCTTCTCTGGTGTCTCAGTTGAACTCGCCTCGTGTCAGCGAGTGTGGTAGTGGCCTAGAACGGCAGTTTTCCCTTTGGTTTTTTATGCTTTGGATCGTCGGTCTTCTTTCTCTATTTTTGACCCTCGGCGGAGCTCTCTCGGAGCTTCTGAGCGCTGCGAGACCCATTGTTGGGCTTGGTATGTTCGTTGTGTGGAAGGGGCGTGCATGATTCCCTCAGAATCCAGCGGCAGCCGGTATTTCGCGAGCTATGACCCTAGAGTCGAGCGACAGCATGAGCTCTTCGCCATGGATGCGGGCTGAAGCAAACCTGGTCAGGCAATGACCAGGGTGCCTATGCCCTTGCAATCACAAGATTTAATCCCCATGGGCATTTGTGTAATTTCACATCCTGCATTCGTTTGTCGCCAACAAAGATATGTTTCCAAATGAGCGTTCCACCCTCGATTCTTTAATCAAACGTATTATGCGACTGAGGGAAATTTGGTCATTTACCCTCTTCCCAACTCGCCTTTGACCTAGGTCAGCAAGAGTGGACATGCTGATGTGGCCAATTGTGATTGGTCCGCATCAGCGTGGGCCCGGCCTCAGTGGCCCAATTGCCCCTATTTTTCTAAAGAGGCTTTTCCCTGAATTCTGATTGGCTGAGATGATTTAATTCATAATAAATCATTCTCATGTCAGAAAAATTCGAATAAATAGTCAATGGAAAGGATTTTTAACGTAGAATTTGATTTTATGGTTTTTAAGTCATGATTTGGATTCCTTTTTCAAAGTTTTCTTTGAATACCTTTTAAGTGTATAAAATGTTCTAAATTACATAATTAATTCATTTTTACTCCAAATTGTAAAATAAAATATGTTTTCTTATTCAGGAGAATATGACTAATCTTTTGGGGTAAGTTTTAAACCTTAAATCCTGATTTTGTAGAATTAGGGTTTTTCCTAAGCATTATGTCTTTATATATATTAATACATGTGTAATAATGTAACTAGGGATATATGGATGGGATGCAATCAGTTTGGTGAATGTGATAGTAAATAAATAAAACAGGTATGTGGATCCTATTTGTGTATGTGAATCATATTTATGTGAAAATATATGATGTATGTGAAATCTATGTGGCATGTATATTGTGCAATCAACCTACTCTTCAGTTGGGACTTTTCCAACTCCACCATCACTATGATGCTAGCTTTGTTATCCTTCTAATTGCATTTATTGGCTCTGTACTTATTTTATGCCATTGTGGCTCATTCACTTGAATCATGTGAATCATGCTACTACATATGTTGCCTCCTTTACTTGGATTCACATAAATATTCATAAATGCCTAATGTGAAGTAAAATATGTATAATTTCTAATACAAAGTGTAATGGACGAAAAAGATTAATGATGTCATTAATATGAGTATGAAAGATGATATGAAAATGTGCAATATGAATATTATTTGGAATTATAATAGGCTTGATAACTTGTTGGATAATATTGACTTCTTTTTCGACAAAATAATTTGTGATAATTATACATGATAGTTTTAAGAGGATAATGGAAAATGAATTCATGTTATTAAGGTTTTTGACCTAATACATTAATTAATGTTGAAATGGTTTAGTAAACCCTAATTGTGCTTAAAACCCTTGATGAGGGAAATACACATGATAAAATGTTGAGATATAATTGTTTTGAATAAAATGTGGCACAAATGATAGTATAATAAATATGATACCTCTTCATGATGGAGATTATGTTAACGATGCAAAAATTCTAGTTGGAGTTTGATAAAAGGCTATAGGTTTTTTGGAAACCTTAGTAAAACCTGGCTTATGTAGATTGTGTGTTGTACCCTAGATTAAGGGTTATAACCTAGTTGATTAAGGTTGGGATGTTGCACACACACCCTCTCTTTCCTTTTGTTGTGATTTCGGGGACGAAATCTGCTATAAGGGGTGGTGTGCTGTAATATACTGAAATTCAGGGTCTTCCCTGCAATTTACCCACTTTTGAGATTTTCTTTGCTTTCTAGTCCATTTGGACCTTTTTTCATAAATTTACCATCCTTTTGGATCATTTTTGGACTCTAGGTGCAATTTGGGCATAATTTGATGTTGAAATCACTATCTACCATCATTTATGTATATGGAGGGGTGTTTGCACAAATAACCCACTTAAGGAGATAAGTTAGGGTTAATCATGTAATTTGGTCATTAAGGATGGTAATGTAGTAGATAATATTAATTTGGAGTTTTTTGGATAAATATGTTAATAATAATAAGCATTTGAATTAATTATGAGTATATTAACCTCTTTATCTTCTCTCTCCTCTTAAGTGGATAAAATGTGTGAAAATGGGATAATATGGTGAGTTATTTCTCTTGAAATAATTAGGAGATGATTGCCTCGAAATATTACTCCCATATTTCAATTAATTAGCTTTCCACATTATTCCACCTCTTTTAATATATTAATACATGTAATAATGGACAACATATGAGTTATGAGCCTTAGTGAGCTTAAATATGAAATCTAATTACATAGCAATGTTCTACACATTAATATGAGAGAGTGGTCCAAATTTGGTGTCATTTGGACTTCATTTGACCCCTCAAATTGATTTTATAAGCTTTTATTATAGTGTGATTATAGTAGCTGAATCGATTTCATTTATATCATGTGTCACGCTATGGTTTCGGTTTATTTCCTTTGTCACGCAACCCGGACCACTGTGGACCCCAATCCAACAGCCCATTTTGCACACGCGTTGATCCGACGACCAGGAGGTCATCTTCCTCCTCCAACCGTTCTGTTGTCTCGACCGCTGCACTTCTGCGACGCCTTTCTCTCGCCGCACTCATCCGTTTTGCGTGATTCTTCTTGTGTCGGTTCCGTCTCTCAATGCTCGTTCCAACGAGCCCTAACTCATCACTTCTCACCCAATGTAGGTGAAACGCCCAACCTGGGCTCTTCCCCTCCTCTCCACCGAGGAGTTGCAGAGGGAGCCGCAGCTCCTCCCCCACCTATTCATGGGGCTCTAGAGCACCCTCAAGCTCTGAGCCTTCCTCCTCTCCCTCCAATTTCTTCCGGTTTGCTCTGAAGCTCCAGGTCCTACTCACTCTTCTTCTCCAACGACCTCGAACCCTTGCTCGCTGCTCCAACCACCTCCTTTCAATTAGCTTCTGGGTAAGCATCCTCGAAGCTTGTTCTTCAATTATATGTCCTTGTTTCGCTTCACGATGCTCTCGTTCATTGGATCCTATAGCTCACCAGAAGAGCCTTGCATCGCCGTCCGTTTCCCCATTTTCGGGCTTCTCCGCCTTCTCTGGTGTCTCAGTTGAACTCACCTTGTGTCAGCGAGTGCCGTGGTGGCCTAGAACGGCAATTTTCCATTTGGTTTTCGATGCTTTGGATCGCTGGTCTTCTTTCTCTATTTTTGATCCTCGACGGAGCTCTCTCGGAGCTTCTGAGCGCTGCGAGACCCATTGTTGGGCTCGGCATGTTCGTTGTGCGGAAGGGGCATCCGTGAATCCCTCAAAATCCAGCGACAGTCGGTATTTCGTGAGCTATGACCCTGGAGTCGAGCGACAGCACGAGCTCTTCGCCATGGATGCGGGCTAAAGCAAACCTGGTCAGGCAATGACCAGGCACTACTACAGAAATAGCATTCAATGTCACTTTTCTGGGCGTTGGTTATTAAGGAAAACCGACGCCTTATATGTTAGGCATCGGTTTTTTAAGCAAACCGACGTCTATAATCAAAGACCAGCCAGACACGGGTACCGCTTTGTATTCAGCGTCGGTGGTTTATAACAAACTGACGCTGAAAGTCGGCCGCGAAATCCAAATTTAGATCAAAAAAAAATAGTGTCATTGTCAGCGTCGGTGATGTAGGTATACACCGACGCCTATGTGCGATGAAAATTTGCGCAAAAAGTGTCACTTTCAGCGTCGGTTATCCTGTTATAACCGACGCGGAAGGTTGTTCCCGCCAAACAATTTCATGAAAATATCGTCCAATTGGACGTCGGTTGTTGCAAACAACCGACGCTAAAGATGTTTAGGCGTCGGTGGATGCAAACAACCGACGCTATATGGGAACTTATACTCCGCGATCGCCCGACTCTTCCCCTTTCTTCTGTTTCATTGCGAGCAATTACCCTATTTCTCTGCTGCCGGCGATTTCTCTCCGGCTATTTCTTCTCCAGTGCCATTTCTCCGGCTATTTCTTCTCCGGCGCCCCCTTCTCCGGCGCCCCCTTCTCCACCACCACTCCTCCTTCTCCGCGCCCCCTTCTCCGCCGCCCCTACTGCCCGCCCCTGCTGCCTGCCCCTGCTGCTCCAAGCGCCTGAGGCCGCCGCCACGCCTGACTCTTCGGCGCCGCCTGGTGCTTTTCCACGGTCGTCGCGCCGCCGCAACCACCGCCAGAGCCACCGGAGCTGCTAGCTGCTCCTCCACCGCCGTCGCTGCTAGCTACTTCTCCAGCCAGAGCCACCGGAGCCTCTGCCTTCTTCCCTCTGACAAGGTTGGTCTTCCCGCTGCTAGCTGCTCTGCTTTTTTATGCATCGATCAAATTGTTGTGATAAAAATGCATGTAATGTATTTGATTAGAGTTAATCTAATCTGGATGTTCATAATAATGGTATGTTAAATATGATGATTAGGGATAAATATAATGACTAGTACACAAATATTAGATGATATTCAAGAAAACCCTAGTTTGATGAGCATGTTGTTAATCATGTTAATTATGATTCTTCTATATATTCTGATGTCATTATATAATTATGTGATCCCAACATATTAAATTGAATTAGAATGATTTCATGAATTATAGGGTTTTAAAGTTGATAAACATGTACATGCAGAAATAGGGTTATTAAACCAATGGTTATAACATAGTATGATCTTAATCTGATCTGGATGTTCATAATAATGTAGTATGTTAAATATGATGATTAGGGATACATATAATGTCTAGTAAAGATTCCTAGACCTTTTGTTTGAAACTATTGATTTCTTGATTTATTATTTAATAATGCTCTATTGATTAGGATTAACCATGTTGCCTGTACTTTATAGACATTTATTATATATAAGAATGACAACACATGTATTTGTTGGCCTAGAAACCCGTCCAAGATTGGCTCATTAGGAGTAAATCTTGGATAGTCCCCGGTTTGGGACTGTTCTTGAACACCTAATCTCACTTAGGATGTAAGTGTATAATGTGTATTGGGTTTTCGAGAAAATTTCAGTAGCATTTCCCCGTTTGTTCTCTAAGTACATATGTACTTAGAGAACAGCGGGGAAATGCTGCCGAAATTTTCTTGAAAACCCAATACACATTATACACTTACTAGTGAGATTAGGTGTTCAAGGATGGGATAGGTGGTACACATTTATTATATATAAGAATGACATGAAATGTGTTTGTTGGCCTAGAATGTGAACAATCATTGTTTTTTATATTACTTGTACATTGATATAAATTAGAATGAACAATCACTAAATTATATACTGTTTGTATGGAGTCCGGCTTCATTGTAGATATCTATTATTGTGTTTGTTGGCCTAGAAACCCGTCCAAAATTTACTCATTAGGAGTAAATCTTGGATAGTCCCCGGTTTGGGACTGTTCTTGAACACCTAATCTCACTTAGGATGTAAGTGTATAATGTGTATTGGGTTTTCGAGAAAATTTCAGTAGCATTTCCCCGTTTGTTCTCTAAGTACATATGTACTTAGAGAACAGCGGGGAAATGCTGCCGAAATTTTCTTGAAAACCCAATACACATTATACACTTACTAGTGAGATTAGGTGTTCAAGGATGGGATAGGTGGTACACATTTATTATATATAAGAATGACATGAAATGTGTTTGTTGGCCTAGAATGTGAACAATCATTGTTTTTTATATTACTTGTACATTGATATAAATTAGAATGAACAATCACTAAATTATATATTGTTTGTATGGAGTCCGGCTTCATTGTAGATATCTATTATTGTGTTTGTTGGCCTAGAAACCCGTCCAAAATTTACTCATTAGGAGTAAATCTTGGATAGTCCCCGGTTTGGGACTGTTCTTGAACACCTAATCTCACTTAGGATGTAAGTGTATAATGTGTATTGGGTTTTCGAGAAAATTTCAGTAGCATTTCCCCGTTTGTTCTCTAAGTACATATGTACTTAGAGAACAGCGGGGAAATGCTGCCGAAATTTTCTTGAAAACCCAATACACATTATACACTTACTAGTGAGATTAGGTGTTCAAGGATGGGATAGGTGGTACACATTTATTATATATAAGAATGACATGAAATGTGTTTGTTGGCCTAGAATGTGAATGTTTATTATATATAAGAATATGAATTTATTATATATAAGAATGTGTATGTTTATACAAATGCTAAATGTTTTCCTTATTCTAGTTGATACAAATGCTAAATGTTTTCCTTTTTAATGAAATTTTCAGATGGCTCACCATGATGAGAATGATGTCCATGATGAGCATGAAGTTCATGATGAGCATGTTGTCCAAGACGAGCATGACGAGGATACCAACGTAAGTTCTAAAAACATATCCCGTATTTCTATAAAATTCATTATCTTCTAGTTATGTCATATATCCTGTATTTCTATATTGGCTTAATTCGGTGTGTTTATTTTTGTCAAATTTTAGGTTGATGATGCACAGCTACCCACTGAAGCAATTGAGCAACTTGATGCGCAGCAACAAAAACTTAACAAGAAAAGGGGTATCACTCTGTTGAAAAAGTTACTTGCGCTGAGTGGCAGTGGATCCAAATTGGTTGTGGAGTTTGATAATGGAGGGAATGCAATTGGAGTGAACCGCAATAATTTTATAAACTATCTTGGGGTTGTCACTCGAAGCCATTGTGGTGTTAAATATGATAATTGGCATAAAGTTCCTCAGGCGAAGAAAGACTTGATATGGAAAGATTTATGCGTGAGTTATTATTATTTGCAATTCTATTTTGTAGATTACAAATTCTATTATTTGCAATTATATTTTTGGTACTAGTTAATAACATTTCTATTTTACAGAATCTGTTTGCATTGGATGAGATGTTGCATCGTAAAAGTGTGATGCAACGCGCTGGAAAGATGCTTAGGAATTACAGGACAAATCTGAACAGAGAATACATAAGACAGGGTGATAAGAAGAAGAAGTCAGCCCTTGAACAATGGAACTTCTTGGACAAAGAAGATTGGGACAATTTTGTTGCTTCAAGAAAATCTGAAGAATTCAAGGTATTAGGCGTCACTCCCATTTTAATTAATATACATTGTATTCACCTATTCAAGATTAAGATTTAGTGCTACTAACATAATTATAAATGTGCATACTAACTAGGCCCTCAGTGACGCACAAAAAGCAAGGCGTGCACTGAATGTACATGACCATACTATGGGTCCAAAAGGCTATGCAAGCGTTCGCCAAAGACTACAGGCGGAGTCTGCGGCTACTCAGGAGTCTGCGACTACTCAGGAGTCTGCAGCCACACCCTTCCCTCGCCATGATATCTGGATAGCTGGCAGGAAAAACAAGAAGGGTGAAATAAAGAAGCCCGAAACTGCTGAGGCGGCTGCAAAAATGGTAAAATACAACTCTTAGAGCAATCATTTGAATATTGATTATTTGTGGTGTTAACTTACCAATTTTTGTTTATGGTGATTAGTGGGAGCTGCACGAGCAGAGAAAACAAGGCACGTTCATCCCTCAGGGCACAAGGGATGAATTGACAGTTGCTCTGGGTAACCCAGAGCATCCTGGACGTGTTAGAGGTGCCGGCGCTGGTGTGGGCATCAAAGCATTCTTTGGGCCATCCCAGCGCAAACCCAGAGCGGGACTTTCTCAAGAAGAGGTAACATATATATTCTATTTTTATAATGTTACTGCAAAAGGAAATTCATTAATAAAAAGATAATATTTGTTTTATCCATGTATAGGAGAATAAGAGAGTCGAGGATATAGTTGCTAAGAAGCTCAACGATGTGGTTGCTGAGAAGGTCAAGGAAGAATTGCTGCGGTGGCAGACATCTCAGGCTTCCAATCAGCCTATGCCGACCCACTCTTCTCCTGGTGCACAGACTGCAAGTAATCCTGGAGACCCATCGCCTAACACGTCTGCTGTAAGTATTGTTTATGACATTGTAGCTAGTCTTTTCAAGATGATATGTTTTCAAGATGATATGTATATATGTATAACATTCTTTACGTAAATTTGTAGGCATTGAAGCCATGCCGCTTAAGAATGGAAAACTATGTTGTTGCAGAGGCGCAAGCTTACCAGTCCCTTCCTGGGGCAACGTTTAATGGGAGTCCAATGCCGCAGGGCTACATTCGTGTGAGCCCGATACATGTATTACCCGATTGGAGGGAAGTTGCGTTGCCATATGCCCACCCAGATATTGATACACTTGGTGACGCAGAAAGCGGGGTCATATTGTGGCCCAAAGCAGATGTCCTCTACACGACTGAAATTGTAAGATAAATTTACATTGATTTAGACTGTTAATGTGTATATATGATGTCAACTGATCTGAAATTATATATACAGGTTAAAAAGAAGACACCAGGAGCACCTAGGCCTCCACCTCCAATTCCCGCATTACCAACTTGGGTTCCAACTGACCTACAATACCCGTTAGGTCCTGCTTGTAGGGGAATGGCATGTTGGCTACGGGCACATAATATACTTTGCCCTATAATTGTTTCTTTAGATGCAGATTATGCAGGTCAATCATACGACAGCTCTTTATTTATACAAGATATTATTGAGCTGTTTATGTATGAATGGTTGAATACATCAATGATAGAGACATGGATAAGGTGAGATCTTGTTTATACATCCATATACCTTGTGTAAGATCCGGTGATCTAGTTTCTTATATATTAATGCATACGTCTATATGTTTTGCAGCTACTTAATCGAAGATCATTGCAAACAATTTGCATATGATCATGTGGGATTTTTGATTCCATCATTGATTAGTATGGTAGCTAAAGACCCTGATAGTGTTCAACAATACTGTATAGATGCTTTTACAATTTTTGGTCATCAAATGAAGACGATAATAATAGCTCCATTCAATGTCAAGTAAGTTTGCTTTATTTATAATTTGGACTTAAGAAAATTCCATTATTATTTTGCATTTTGAGTTATTAATTGTTAACTTTTTACCTCTAGTGGTAGACATTGGGAGTTACTAGTTATTGTCCCCGGGACGTTCACTGTTTATTATCTAGATCCCGCAGGAAGTACATTAAACACTAAAATTGGACACGTAATGAGAATGGCATTATTCTGGTGAGAAATATTTCATTTTTTATATCCGTTAACATCTTTTATTACATTACTATTTACTTATGCAACTTAGTGTGTTATATTAACATGTAGGGGTTTAGATGCATTCAAAAATGCTGGAGGAAAGGTCCCAAGGAAAAAGAACCAGCCATTGTCTTGGGAGAACGTAAAAGTAAGTTCCCGACTCCCCGACTCCAATGTATATATTATTGATGTGAATTGTGCTTAGTTGTATTAATTTGTATGTTTCAATTTATAGTGCGCTACACAAGACAATGGCTGGGCATGCGCATACTATGTGATGCGATTTATGTAGATGATTATCAAACATGCCGCATTGGACATCGATACCATACATGAGGTATTATATATAGTCTCATTAGTTAGTATGAAATATATCAATCTTATTTTTATATTATTACTTATATATATACATCATTCTCTTTGCAGGTGTTTAAAACTGACCACACTATAGGCAAACGCTTAAAAAATGTACATGCTCCATATACGAGGGAATCATTAAATGAAGTAAGAGAAGAATGGGCAATAGCTGTACAAACAGTGGCAACTGTAAGATATAATTGGGATGTTGATAGTGATGATGAATGATACTTTGTAAATGAATGTTTCTGAATGTTAAAACATGTATTTGAATGATTCTATATGTGTGAACGTGACAATTGAATTGATGTCTGAATGTATCTACTTGTGTGAATCTTTTTATGTTAATTTTGCAGGTTTGTGGCCTGTTTGTAGGCTGATATCAATGGATGTCGTAAACCTGCAGTTCAGAAAACTGAACTGCAGGTTCTCATCCTGCTGACCAGCCACAGCAGGCCTGCAAACAGATTTATAAAAAAAAAAATAGATATAGGCGTCGGTTATTTACCGATAACCGTCAGCACAGACTTACAGCGTCGGTGTTTTATAAAACACCGACGCCAAAAGGGTTCGTGCTACAGGAAATGGGAGTCATCTAGGACACTTTTCTGCGTCGGTTGTTTAGTATATAACCGACGCAGAAAGCGTCCTAGATGACGCCGTTTTCTGTGGCGGGAACCCTTTTGGCGTCGGTGTTTTATAAAACACCGACGCCTTTATATTAAATAGGCGTCGGTTTTTTAACCGACGCTGAAGTGTCCACCCTTTTAGCGGCGCCCACATAGGCGTCGTTCCGAAACCGACGCCAAAGGGGGTTAAACAACCGACACTAAAAGGCACTTCTGTAGTAGTGAGGGTGCCTATGCCATTGCAATCACAAGATTTAATCCCCATGGGCATTTGTGTAATTTCACATCTTGCATTCATTTGTCGCCAACAAAGATATGTTACCAAATGATCGTTCCACCCTCGATTCTTTAATCAAACGTATTATGCGACTGAGGGCAATTCGGTCATTTACCCTCTTCCCAACTCGCCTTTGACCTAGGTCAGCAAGAGTGGACCTGCTGATGCAGCCAATTGTGATTGGTCCGCGTCAGCGTGGGCCCGGCCTCAGTGGCCCAATTGCCCCTATTTTTCTAAAGAGGCTTTTCCCTGAATTCTGATTGGCTGAGATGATTTAATTCATAATAAATCATTCTCATGTCAGAAAAACTCGAATAAATAGTCAATGGAAAGGATTTTTAACGTAGAATTCGATTTTATGGTTTTTAAGTCATGATTTGGATTCCTTTTTCAAAGTTTGCTTTGAATACCTTTTAAGTGTATAAAATGTTCTAAATTACATAATTAATTCATTTTTACTCCAAATTGTAAAATAAAATATGTTTTCTTATTCAGGAGAATATGACTAATCTTTTGGGGTAAGTTTTCAACCTTAAATCCCGATTTTGTAGAATTAGGGTTTTTCCTAAGCATTATGTCTTTATATATATTAATACATGTGTAATAATGTAACTAGGGATATATGGATGGGATGCAATCAGTTTGGTGAATGTGATAGTAAATAAATAAAACAGGTATGTGGATCCTATTTGTGTATGTGAATCATATTTATGTGAACATATATGATGTATGTGAAATCTATGTGGCATGTATATTGTGCAATCAACCTACTCTTCAGTTGGGACTTTTCCAACCCCACCATCACTATGATGCTAGCTTTGTTATCCTTCTAATTGCATTTATTGGCTCTGTACTTATTTTATGCCATTGTGGCTCATTCACTTGAATCATGTGAATCATGCTACTACATATGTTGCCTCCTTTACTTGGAAATGCTTTAATCTTGTTAATGCCTATGTTGGCTTATCCTTTTGAAATATTTGGAACATTGTATAATGTTGTTGCTTGTTGACTCTTTTACTACTTGGAGCTCTTGGATATGGTTGTGGCCTATGATGGTCTTTTTATTTATTTATTTGGGTTTTATTCCTAATGCTAAGTTGCAATCTTGTTACTTTTCACTATAATGCCAAGTGACTATTTAAGCATGATGTATTTTAGGCCAAATGACAATGTAGTGTACATGAGTACAAACCACCCACAGGGCACTGGGGTTTTAGTCCCCCTGCCATTTTATATATTAGGCACTGGGGTTTTAGTCCCCCTGCCACACTTTAGGCACTGGGGTTTTAGTCCCCCGTCCATTGGTGAGGTCCGGTAGGTGCCTCACCCTACATTGAGATGATTTTGTGTCTTAATATATTCATGCTATGTGATTGTTATTGTGGTGATTGTATATGGCAGTTCTCTTATTCTTATTTGAATATCTATCTCATTCTCTTAAACTCTTGTAGCATAGGGAATCCTGTATTATGCAATGTTGTTGTCTATTACTTGTCCAATTCTTTTTATTGACACATACCTTTTATCTCTCTCTTGTTGGATGACCCCAACCATCCAGGTTAGGATCAGAGTGTGCACGGAAGCTTGGTGAACCTAAGGCTAAGGATAGGAGAAGAAGAAGAGGAACACATAGTTTGCTTGATCATATATGTTTTTATGTTTTAAGTTGTTTAGTTTGGACACAATTTTGGCTTAGTCTAAGTCATCCTCTACCTAGATCATTTGTTCTTGTTTAAAGATGTACCCCATTTGGGAAAAATTTTGTAATTTACTCTTTATACATTTTGAATAAAGTCAAGTTTTATTTCTTCCGCTGCCACACATTTGATGTATTTGTTTATCATGTTTTATAGTAGAGACTATGTCTTTACAAAGGTAGTAATATGGTAGTTCTAAGAAGTGGAATGTTTCTTGAGCATCCCAAAAGCCAAAGAAATGTTGATGAGACAAGGCAAAGGCAACACAATAGTGATAAAGTAATTGAAATTGTTGAAGATGATTCCATGACACCTCATGTTGAGCATGTGATATTGTGTGTTCCACCCTATAATATGTTTGTAGGTTATATAGATTCACTCATGATTCCTAGAGTCCCTCATGAAATGCCACAAGGAAATCATGTTGATGCAAGTAAGGAAAAAACAAAGCCACCATTCCCTAAAGAATTGGATGAGCCCCTGAAAGTAAAAAGAATAAAAAACACAATGTTGACATTCTAGTGGTGTTTCTCCAAGAGAAGGTGAACATTCGATTGGTGGATGATATCAAGAAGATTCCATCTTATGCCAAGTTTCTCAAGAACTATGTACTATGAAGAAGAAGTAAATAAGGAGAATGACTAAGATAATCAAGTTGACTGGACAAGTGATCTATATCATACAACACTCACTTTTCATGAGGAAAGACCCATGATCCCCAATGATGCCTATCTAGATAGGGGGAATCACAAAGACCAATCCATAGTTGATTTTGGATCCAGTGTGAATCTAATGCCATATACTTTCTATGTTCAGATGGTGTTAGGAAAGTTGAAACTGGCTCATTGAACTCTCCAATTAGTAGATCGCTCCACTAAACTGCCTAGAGGAAGAGTGGATGATCAATTAGTGATGATAGACAAGGAAAGGGCAGAAATGTTCCTGAATGATTTCGTTGTTCTTGATATGGACCCTGAGGATACAAAAATTCCCATCATCTTGGGAAGATCATTCTTATCTACAAATGATGTCGAAATACATGTTCATAGTAGCACAATGACATTCTCTTGCATGGACATAAAGATAAAGATGAATAAGTAAAATACCCCAACTATACAAGACCGAGATGAGGCTATTGAGCATGGTCACTTGAAAAGTATGATTGATTAATTGAAAGAAAGAGATCTGGATGGAATACTTGATGATATCTTTTGTGGTCAATGGGACGTACCACACATTTGGAATGTAGATGATAGGTGTAGTTATTGTAGGATTGGACACACGACGATCCCAAATGGATAAATGATGCAAGAAATAAAAAGTATGGTTGAAGGCATGAAAGTTAGTGCTAGTGGGAGGTAACCCGCCTCGGTTTGAAATTTTCTTCCTCAAAACCCATTGTTTTTTATACTTTTGTCTTTTCCAAGAAAACACGCACACACATTATACTTGATGGTTTTCTTGTTTGTGAAATATTTTAGAACATGTCTATAGGAGAAAAGGTGATGCATAGATGGTCTAGTGAAAGAGAAGAACAAGAATAAAAAGATAATTACAAATCAGTAGAAAATCTATTGGAAGATGACCAGTACGACTGATCCACATAGCACGTTGTGGGGATTGCAAGTCAGAATGGCTATTCTACACAGAACGGTTGTGGTGGCTCTATTGTACTCACTCAGAACCTTGAGCTCTCACTCCCCTCTTGGTGTTTGTCTACCATGACTCCATGCCCTCTACCCTATCATCTTAGACTTCTATTTCATGTTGAGGACAACATGGTTGACATGTTTGAGTGGTTGGGCGGTGAGCCCTTTCTTTACCCCACTTTCCTCTATGTTCCTTGTTCTACATTTTTGGCTCAAGATCAACAAATAGTATAACCATCTCTCATACTTGTATTTCATACTTTGTCTACTTACTTAGCATATGTGCATCCTTGTAGTTTACTTTCTTTCAATTTTTGCATAATTTTTAAAAAATTGCTCTTTTTACTATGCATTGCATATCATGTAGTTTTTTGTAATTTTTGCATTTTTTATCTAGGATTTTCTTGTGTCTTGATATTTTCTTCATAAGAAAGGCATAGATGTGATTGAAGGTAATTTGGCACCGTTTTGGCTAGTTTTGCCCAAGTTTAGAGCTTCTTACCTAAGAGTGTGTTTTTACCCAATCTCTACTTATTGGATTTTAAATATTGACCTTTGGTAAATGCAGGATACATTATCATGATCTATTGATAAATGGTCTCAGTTCTTGATTTTTTACATGTGAATCACCTTTCTCATGCTTGTGTCATGTTTTGGTTGAATTGTGATTTAAGCAAGGTACCAATGTTTCGTGTTTGTAGAATCTCATGATAAAAGTGTGGTTTTAATATTTCTCAATAGTGACTCCTCTTTGACTCACTTTTTTCTATCATCGTCCTACCTCTATGCCTATTGAAAGCATGCCAAAGTGCAAATATTCAGCCTTGGCCACCACTGAAAGTTTGGGGTGGCCATATGTATATTCCCCTCTTCATTCTCACCACCATGCACCTTATATACACCAAGGGCAAAGAAAAAAAAATGCAAAAATAAAATAAAAGATTCTCCTATGTAATAGCATCTAAATAAAGAATAGATGAATGATCCTATATAATAGCACTTGAACCCCTTACTACAACCCTTTCTTCCATTTGCATGCCCATTGATCTAGGGAACATCAAATATAGCTCATTTTTCCCTTTTTCAGAGCCATTTTGGTCATTAGTGTGGATTGACATATGAAATTGAATGCATGAATGTAAAACAACAACATTAGTCATCTTTTATCTTCACCACCATGAAACAGTTTACCCAGAGAAATCTGACATCAATATGTATTGAATGTGTATTCTATGCTCTATATGTGAAGTTTGTATGCTCAATGCTTTAATTGTGATTGGTTTGTGAAAGAAGAGAAGAGAGAGGTGAAATATAATTACTTAGTCATCACTGATCCCATTTAGGAAATATTCATAGGTTGCATTACATTTTTCACCTATTCTTGATTGTTGAAAAATTGAAGAGAGACTGAGTTGTAGCATACATGAGAATGAGTATGTTTATGTTTGGGGTGGTGAAACAACCATATTTGAGGAATTCATCTTGTGTCTTATTGCACTTCAATCACATATATACATATTTGATTACATATTATTTCCCTCAATATGTGTTTTATCATCAAATGCACTTATGGACGTTCTTTGCATATTTTTTAGGTACTTGGACCGTGTTTGGATGGATAGGAGAGAAGGAGGGTGATCCTAGGGTTCCTACACCTTTGGAGGGGTCCAAGAGCTTCTGAAACCTACCCCAGTGGACAAGACTCAAGTGAAGCAAATACAATCATCGAAATCCAAAACTGAAGATCAAAGTGCAAGCAAAGTCCTCAGCATGGCTATGGTGGCAAGAAACAGCCTTGCTAATGCAGTTAATATCACAATGACAACACTAATTCAAGAAGTGTAGATCAAACTCAGCACCACAGTCATGCTAGCCAACATGACCATGCTATGAAGACCCTAGCACATTCGTGCTAACCAGAATGGTTGCGCTAGAAAGCATGAGCACATTCATTATCAACACAATGGGCAACACCTTCTAAGTCCACCACAACCATGGTGACCACCATGGTTGTGCAGCCAGTGACCCACCATGGCCATGATGACCACCATAATCATGCAACCAGCCACTCAAAACCTCCAAAATAATTTGTAACTTTCACCATTTTTACCTTGGTTGTTCCACCCCACCACGACTGTGCTACTCACACCCCACCATGGTTGTACTACCAACAAATCTACCCATTTTTTTGCACTGGATTACCCATTTTACCCCCACTTGACCTAATGCTTCCCCACCACCTATATATAGATAGGTAGCAGATATAGCACAAGGAAGGCCACCCTCAACTACCTTCTACCACCTCTTAGATCCCCATTTTCTCCCCCTTAGCCACTTCATCTCATTTCCACCTCTATTTCACCTTTTCCACAACCCAAACCCAAGTTTCTTAGGGTTTTGACCACTTCCCACCATCATTCCGTGCCATTTCACCTTAAAGGAGGTAGGATCACACCCATGTAGCTACTGGAGAGGAGGATTCCTCTATCTACACTGAGCTCCATGGCCACTTCTACCTATTTCTCCTCTCTTTTTGTATTTCTTGTTCCATGAGTAACTAGTCCCGCATAGGTGGGTTGTTTGAGGCTAAAAATATTACTTTGATGCAAAATTGGGGGAAAGTGATGTCCAAACATTGTATTTTGTTTGCTAATGATTATGTTATATTTATATCTCATTTCCATCAAATGGCTTTGTGCTTTTTTTTCTTGAGATCACCTAGGCTATTAGGAAAAATGCTTATATGTAGCTAATTTTTGAATTGCTCCTAAGTCCAATTATTGGATCCTTAGTTAGATATTCTCCTTCCTAAACATTAATCAATTCTCCTACACCTAGGTGAGAGATCTAAGTATCTAGTAAAGGAAGATTGGATGTAATTAGCTTGGAGCCTTCTCAAGGATAGAACGTTGGTGATGTGAGGTCTAAAACCTCACTTCCACCTCTAATTACTACCCTCGGCCCCTAATTACCCTAAGAGTTACTATCCTAGAAACCTAGGTTTGATTATATCCTAATCGAATTATACCTAAACCCTAACCCAAATGAACCTCGTAAGGGTAGGTAGGAGGTGATACATACTAGTTCACCGATACACACCCTATCCTATCCATGGCCAGTTAGTAGTTTAGGGAAATTCATTATCATCTAGCTATTTGATTAGTTTGGTAATCTAAATGAAAGAATAATGTTTACAAGTTATCACCCCCAACTCAATTTACAAGTCCATTCCCCAAACAACCCATACTTCCCTTTATTGCATTAAAACCCTAATTCCCTCCGTGCTTAGATAGTATTGACTTGTTTGTCTCTTAACTTACTTGATTAGCTTCTTGCCTTATTTTTATTTGTTCTTGGTAGTTTAGGTATTTAATTTCTCTTTTTCCTAGTTTTCTATCTTAGTGTAGTGTAGATCTCTTCTTGCTTGGCTTAGTGTAATCTGTACTTTTCTAGCCTTTTCTTTCTTAGCTTGTAGTTTCTTTCTCATTAGAACTAATCACCTAGGGTTAAATTAGGTTTTGATTTCCTTGTTCTCCTTTAATTACTTGTTCATTATTAGTGTAATAAACAAAATCAACCTTCAAAGCCTTAGACCCTAGAATTTGTAGTAGGAACCTAGGCAAAACTAACCTAGCTCTAGTGCCCCCTTTTCTCCGTATGGATCAACCCTATTCTTTCTACTTGCCTATACTATAACATGAATCTCTGCGCTTGTAGTGTGTTAGTCTATGTGGGTGTGTTTGTAACATACTGAAACTTCGACATATTCTCTTTTTGGTCCTTTCCCAATATTTTCCTATCATTTCTATCCTTTTTGGCCTTGATGCTTAAATTGTGGAATTTATAGTTGTTTGGTGAACATTTATTCATTAATTATACCAATGGAAGGGTTTAAGCTCAAATACCTCAGTGAAATCTTATTTAAGGATCCAAAATGTAAAATTACCGCTTAAGTGGAACGATGGTAAATAAATCCATGTTAGAAGTGTAAGGCCCCAAACCTTACTTAATATATTGAACAATCTTAACTACCATAATTAAGTACTATAAACATTAATATAACCTTCTGAGGTGTTTTGAAATCATGATACAAGATTAAGTTTCAAGTTTGGTCCAATTGGGATGTTGTTTGAGGAAGTTATGCAATTATATGCATATTTTGGACTTTTACACAATTTACCCAATTGGTAAGTTTTCTTTGCAAATTATCAATCGCATTATAATCCTTAGATATTCCCTTACCATTCTAGAGCTTTTGAACCATGGGTACATTGGTTGCACCTTGGTTTGAAGGTGTTTCTCTTCAAGGGCATTATAGGGTGTACCCTCTTTAAAATTGAGCTTATCTTTAAAAGCTATCAACCAATGGGGTTATTTATTTGTTTGAAGGATGGTGGGGATGGCCTAGAAGTCTCCAAGGGCTTTTAGGACTGCCCTTTGATATACATGAAGAGTCTATGAGCTGTCCTCTGGCATGGCCATGATGCCCTAGCCTAAGGACGCATGGAAAGTCCCATAGACACCTCATACTTGCCCCCTTTTTTACAAAGCCATGCCTACCCCTTCCCACCTCCCAATCTAAGAAGAAATCCTCTCCTTCTCTTTCCCCTATCTTAGAGCATCGTCCCTTCTATGTCTGGCCATGAATTTGTTGTCCCAATGTAAAAGAGGGTGCCTACCTTGGTGAAGAAGGCTCCTAGGGTTCTAAATTTCTCTATTTAGGATTTCTTAAGCTCCTCCTTGGTGATTTCGATCAAAACTAGTAAGTATGTTCCTTTCTTTCCTTTTTTGCATGCTATTAGTCTTCCTACCACCTTCTTATAGGTCAGAACCATGACCTTCCATGGTAAAACTCCACCTAGAGCCATAAAACATCTCATCTCCATGCTCTTTTGCTAGGGTTTGCACCTAGAAAGTGGAGAAGGTGATCTTTGCTAAAAAAAGGAGCTTGGCTTGGAGCAACTAGACCTTGTAATCTCGGGATCCTTACTATTTGGACCTTCTTTCCTTCCTAGAGTTGAGTTTTAATAACCCCCTTCTCATATATTGCTTACTACATGCTTAAAACTCATGTCTATGTTAAAATCGATGATATCCATCTCAATTCATCATGTTCTTCTAGGGTTTTGTTTTCTTTCTATTTTACCTTCTCTATAAGATCTAGTTTGGTAACCTATGCAACTCCAAGCCCTTATCTTGGGAAAAATGGTGTTTTCTCCCTCTCTCTTTGATTGTCTCGCTCAATTTGATGTTGTGTCAATTTTTGATTGGTCGAATTTCAATAATTCATAACTTTTGATTTGTTTGTCCAAATATTAAAGTAAAATATGTTATAAACTCAAAAAAACATGTTCTTTTTAATAAAAAGATTTTCTAGTATTTTTTTGAGTTGTTTCAAAGATGGTTTTCTAGAAAATGATTAATGACTTAAAAATCACCAAAAATACACTCTAAACATCATAACTTCCAAATATACAAAATTAAATGTTTTCTTAATCAGGAGAACATAATAAGATCAATGGTGATATTTTCAGAGTGTAAATTGAGGCTTTGCTCAAAAATTCAAAAATAAGGGTTTTCTTTACATTAATGCATATAACCTACACTAATACATGGTTATACATTGGAAATAGGAAAAGTTGATCTTGGACTCAATAAAGTGATGAAAGTTGGTAGTTGAAATCTTATGAGAGGTGTGTGAATTACTTACACCCTAAGTTGGGATAATTGTGAACTAACCCTATTTTCCCTAATGAGGCTTAAAAAGATCCCTATTTCCTTTATTAATACTTCTCTTATTCAAATAGCAACAAAATCAGATTTGAGATATTCTTTCTTGGGTCTTGGTACCCCACTACTGTGTTCTACTTATGTGATGTTATTACTTGCCATGTATTCTTTTGTATCATGATAATTTTATTAGACTATTTAGCTATATTAGTGGTACTTATGTATAACCACCCATAGTTAGGGCATGTTAATTCGCCCCAGGGAACGTCTTATTCTCCCCCTGGGGAATCTGTTATTTCTCCCATATAAAATTTGTATAGGTGACTGGGAATGTATTAATTCTCCCCTCACCTATAGGTTGAAGGTCCTATAGGTGACTCAAACCTACTTAGTCAAAGTAGTCAATATTAATCATGCATGCAATTATTTTGTTATATTTTTGTTATGGCAATCATCTATTTGATTATGCCTCATTCTCTTGGACTTCTAATCGTATGATGATTCAATATCTTTATGTTTCATGTTATTTACTTATCTCTTATACTTGTTCATAATGTTGACACACACTTTGTTTTCCTTTCCCTTTTGCTGGGTGCTCTCCCAACCACCCAGGTTAGGACAAGTTGTTGAGTTGAACCAGGAGAACATAACTTTGGGCACGGACCTAGCACTTGGAGATGTTGCTCCGGAGACAAGATTTGAAGTAGTTTAGACTTCCCTATACTTAGATCCTTATCTTGTATCACACATTTAAACCCTATAGGATATTATGATGTACTTTTGTAATCTTTTGCGAAAGTTGAATATAGTCAGTTATTTTTATTCCGCTGCTACACTTTGGTCTTTTGCATACCATTATAATAAATTTGGAAAATTTATACCTATTCCAACATACCTTTGAGTGTTTTCAGAATGGATGTTAATTCTTCAAAATAAAATTCTAGTAAGGGGGTGATCCCGCCTCCTGTGGTATTAGAGCCCATGATAGTCGGAATCTAACTATTTCAATTTTGTCTCACTAGTTAGAATACTTGCCTTACCTTTAAGTGATATTTTTGCCCTAGAGTTGATAAATAGATGATGAAGGGTTGATTTAGGATCCTATAGTTTCACATTAGAATAATGATGAATAGATCCATGAAATACTTACAACTAAAAGATGCATAAGTAACCATAGTAACTTGAGGTTGTTTAGCTTGGCCTTTAGGAAACTACTAAGACATGAAGTTGAAAGCAAAGGTGTCTAGAAAGGATCAGGTTTTGGGGATTGACAAGATTTTCCTCCGCACCACTAGTTGTGTTTATGAGGACTCCCGAATCCATCTGATTCTGGCCTGGCCTGAGCTGATATGAATTTTCTGAAATAGCATGCTTTGAGGCAATAGTAGCCTGAGACATCTATATGATTTATCTTTAGGGACCCTAATATGTTGAACTAGTCTCCCATTTGCAATGAATTGTTGAGGATGGATACCCAATATAGTTCCCTTATGACCCATCAGAACCACATGTTTGTATAGTTATCCCTAGAACCTAGACTTTGAAGTTTGGTGTTTAGTAGTAAGCAATCAGAGTGCGTAGTGAAGCGTGATGGATCTTGTATATGGTTTAGTTAGACTCACCATTTTACCTCTAGATTAGTTTGCCTTGGAAGGTCAAACCTTTTAAGGGATGGAGAGTAGTTGGTTTGATGATGTTTGGGTAGTTAGATTTTGAGGATGAAATCCTTTCCAAGGGGATGGAGTCATGTAACATTATGAAATCTAGCTACTCTGACTTTAGAAATCCTAACTACCTAATTAGGAAGTTAGTGTACTTGAATCCTTAGTTTTGACCAAATAGGTTATAGTTGTAACCACATGTTTCTTGGTATCCAAAAGATAATCTAATGAATAGTTCATATGTTTGAATCCTAATGAATATCTAATGCACATAATAAGAGTAACTCACATTTTAATACTAATAGTGGATAAGCATGATGTTGACCATGTCATAAACCAATAAAACCTAATGATATGATAGGAAATATAATTGTAACTTAACCTTAGACTTAATGCATCCTAAGAACATATAAGTAAAGAATAATGATCATGTTAACCTAAACCCTAAGTTGTAATCATCTAACCTTAACCTATACATCCTTAATGACATTCATGATATGTTAGTGTCACTAGGTGTCATGATCAGATAACATACTTTAATACACAAAAATCATAGATTAATCAGGTCATCAATATGAAATGCATATCACCTTGGTCTCTAATACACACCTAATTATTCAGCGAATGACTTAGTATGTGAATTAAATCATTATTATGCAATATGTCCCACCTTGATCATTAAAATATATATAATGACTTCAATATGGATAAGAAGTAATTGATTCACACCAATGTTCATAATCAATAATAAGAAGTGAATAAATATGAGAGAATGATTAATGAAGACATTAATGTGAGCAAGAATGATAAAGTAATAATGTCTAATATACATATAAGTAATTAATGAGACATTATTTGGATTAATTGTTACAAATTGGATAAACTGTCATATTTTGTACAAAATAATCTAATGTAATTCAATAAGGTGATAATGGAGTCTAAAATTTTTAGTAAAGATAATGATCAGATATAATAATTCATTTTGATATAATTGATTAAACTCGAATTGTGATAAAACTCTTAATGAGATAATCAATAAATATATAGGACTTTATGCATAATAATGAAATGTAACTCTTTTGGAAACAAAGTAAATATGACATGACATAATTAAAAGAATAATAATGATAATGTAATATCCTATTGAATATAATTCTAATAAGACAAAAAAAATTAAAAAGAAATTGTAAAAGTGGAACCTTTAGGTGATCCATGAGAACCTGACCTATGTGGAGTTTCTTGAGAAGATTATGAACTCCCAAGTTAAGCATTTGAAAAGTAAGGAGTTTAATTTAGTAAAATTTTTGGTAGAAGTTTAATGGATTCAACCTGGGAGTTTAGTGGTGAGATGTTGCGTACTCCCCCTTCTCACTTTGCTTTAGATTTAAAGGTTGAAATCCTATTTAAGGGGTGGAGTGTTGTAACATACTGAAACTTTGACATATTCTCTTTTTGGCCCTTTCCCAATATTTTCCTATAATTTCTATCCTTTTTGGCCTTGATGCTTAAATTGTGGAATTTATAGTGTTTTGGTGAACATTTATTCAATAATTATACCAATGGAAGGGTTTATGAACAAATACCTCGGTGAAATCTTATTGAAGGATCCAAAATGTAAAATCACCGCTTAAGTGGAACAATGGTAAATAAATCCATGTTAGAAGTGTAAGGCCCCAAACCTTACTTAATATATTGAACAGGATTAACTACCGTAATTAAGTACTATAAACTTTAATATAACCTTTTGTGGTGTTTTGAAATCATGAGACAAGATTAAGTTTCAAGTTTGGTCCAATTTGGATGTTGTTTGTGGAAGTTATGCAATTTATATGCATATGTTGGACTTTTATGCAATTTACCCAATTGGTAGGTTTTCTTTGCAAATTATCACATGCATTATAATACTAACACATTACCTTAACATTCTCAAGATTTTTAACCATGGGGCACCTGGTTGCACCTTAGTTTGAAGGTGTTTCTCTCCAAGGGCATTATAGGGATTACCCTCTTTATAAATGAGCTTATCTTTAAAAGTTATCAACCAATGGGGTTATTTCTTTGTTTGAAGGACGGTGGGGATGTCCTAGAAGTCTCCAGGGGCTTTGAGGACTGACCTTTGATATATAAGAAGAGTCTATGATCTGTCCTCTTGCATGGCCATGAAGCACTAGCCTAAGGACACATGGAAAGTCCCATAGACACCTCATACTTGCCCCCTTCTTTATAAAGCCATGCCTACCCCTTCCAACCTCCCAATCTAAGAAGCAATCCTCTCCTTCTCTTTCCCCCATCTTATATCATTGTCCCTTATATGTTTGGCCATGAAGTTTCTATCCCAAGGTAAAATAGGGTGCCTACCTTGGTGAAGAAGGCTCCTAGGGTTCCAAATTTCTCTATTTAGGATTTCTTAAGCTCCTCCTTGGTGATTTCGACCAAAACTAGTAAGTATCCTCCTTTCCTTTCTTGTTTTCATGTTGTTAGTATTCCTCCCACCTTCTTCTAGATCAGAACCATGACCTTCCATGGTAAAACTCGACCTAGAGCCCTAAAACATCTCATCTCCATGTTCTTTAGCTAGGGTTTGCACCTCTAAAGTGGAGAAGATGATCTTTTCTCAAGAAAGGATCTTGGCTTGGAGAAACTAGACTTTCTAATCTCAGGATCCTTACTATTTGGACCTTCTTACCTTCCTAGAGGTGAGTTTTGTTAACCCTTCTCATATATTGCTTACTACATGATTAAAACTCATGCTTCTATGTTTAAAATCGATGATATCCATCTCAAGTCACCATGTTCTTCTAGGGTTTTGGTTTCTTTCTATTTTACCTTCTCTAGAAGATCTAGTTTGGTTACCTATGAAAATACAATCCCTTATTTTGGGTCAAATGGTGTTTTCTCCCTCTCTATTTGCTTGTCTCGCTCGATTTGATGATGTGTCGATTTCTGATTGGCCAAATTTCAATAATTCATAACTTTTGATTTGTTTGTCCAAAAATTAAAGTAAAATATGTTATGAACTCAAAAAAACATGTTCTATTTAATAAAAATATTTTCAAGTATTGGATTAATTTTTTCGAAGGTGGTTTTCTAGAAAATGATTTAATCACTTAAAAATCACCAAAAATACACTCTAAACATCATAACTTCAAAATATACAAATTTATATGTTTTCATAATCAGGACAACATAATAAGATCAGTGGTGATATTTTTAGATTCTAAATTGAGACTTTGATCAAAAAGTCAAAAAATATGGGTTTTCCTTACATTAATGCATATAACCTACACTAATACATGGTTATACATTGGAAATAGGAAAAGTTGATCTTGGACTCAATAAAGGGATGAAAGTTGGTAGTTGAAATATTATGAGAGGTATGTGCATTCCTTACACCCTAAGTTGGGATAATTGTGAACCAACTCTATTTTCCCTAATGAGGCTTGAAAAGATCCCTATTTCCTTTATTAATACTTCTCTTATTCAAATAGGCTCAAAATCATATTTGAGATATTTTTTCTTGGGTCCAGCTACCACACTACTATGTTCTATTTATGTGATGCTATTACTTGTCATGGGTTTTTTCTAGCATGATGATTTTATTAGACTATTTATCTATAGTAGTGGTACTTATGTACAACCACCCATTGTTAGGGCATGTTAATTTGCCTAAGGGAACATCTTATTCTCCCCCTGGGGAATGTGTTATTTCTCCCCTATAAAATTTGTATAGGTGACTGGGAATGTATTAATTCTCCCCTCACCTATAGGTTGAATGTCCGATAGGTGCCTCAACCCTACTTAGTTAGAGTATTCAATATTAATCATTCATGCAATTCTTTTGTTATATTTTTGTTATGGAAAACATCTATTTGATTATGCCTCATTCTCTTGGCCTTCTCATCTTATGATGATTCAATATCTCTATGTTTCATGTTATTTACTTATCTATTGTACTTGTTCATAATGTTGACACATACTTTGTTTTCCTTTCCCTTTTGCTGGGTGCTCACCCAACCACCCAGGTTAGGACAAGTTGTTGAGTTGAACCAGGAGAATATAGATTTGGGCATGGGCCTAGAACTTGGAGATGTTTCTCTGGAGACATGATTTGAAGTATTTTTGACTTCCCTCTACTTAGATCCTTATCTTGTATCACACGTTTAAAGATTATGGGATATTATGATGTACTTTTGTAATCTTTTGGGAAAGTTGAATATAGTCAGTTATTTTTATTCCACTGCTACACTTTGCTCTTTTGCATACCATTATAATAAATTTGAAAATATTATACCTATTCCAACATACATTTGAGTGTGTTTGGAATGGATGTTAATTCTTAAAAAAATAATTCTAGTAAGGGTTGATCCTGCCTCCTTACATTGTTAGTTTAGGTCGTTTTATAAATTTGTAATATCCTAAGTGTGTTTGAGCATTTGAGGCAAGCATCTAATAAAGATTCAATTTATTTAGGTGTGCAAACATCGGGGCTAGGAGAAATACATTAGTATGTCCCTCTTCATCCTAGAGGAAATCAAACCATTACTAAGTGACTGAGGGATTTTCACAACATCATGTCTATACGCTAGTGCAAAAAAAACCCTTAAAAATCAAAAGAGGCTTGGAGCCCAAAACTCCCTTGAAAACCCATCATACCAAAGCATGTGAACATAAAAAAAGCTGAGAAGAAAAAAATAATGAGAGTTATGTTGGTAAAGTATGCTCGTAGAGCCAATCATATAATGATTGGCATGGCATAATTACCTAAAAGTATTTGATTAATAATGATAACATATATGAAGGAAAGCTTCCAATTCATCTATTTCACTCAGTTATGAGATAATGCAGATATAGAGTGAATGTCTAGAGAATAATGTTACTCAATGATGTATGTCCATGATTGGTTGTTATTGTGAAAGGTTGACTGACAACAATAACACATTAGATAAGAGTGTGAGTTGGTTGATGACTAAATCTCATTGGTCATGATATGAAAATATCAAACCAAGCACACAGATACATGTTAGACAATAGTGTATCAGACAAACCCACCTTGAGAGTGACACATGGTTTTGTGGTCACAATCATCTCTCATAGTGAAGGTGGTGATTGTGATTCTTATAACTAAAATCATTACACTCATCACATGATGTTGGGTACACTTTGACATCATCAAATTCAATCATGAAACTTGAGTTTTTATAATGGTGATGATTGGGTGACTTTGACAGATGAGGATAGACTGTGAGTGATAGATATGGGATTTGTCCCTCGTACGGGAGTATGATATCCTGGCCACTTGATTTGTGAGAATGAGAAATGCATGTGCATGCACATGTGAATCAATATATGATATTTATGTCACATTATCTTAGTCAATCTGCTCTTGGTTCAAGAAATATGGATTGAATGTTGAGAGGATGACCAACCATGCCTCAAGTTCATCATGGATATCAGAAACAAAGTAATCATACAATCACTGTAACACCTTACATAGATTGTAGGTTGAAGTTGTTCTCCAACTTTCCATTTCACTTTGAGTAGCACTAATGTGCGACTAGGCACCACTCCTTACTTGTGATGTCATAAGCTAGTTATGGACATTCATTGCCAACATTATATGGGACCTATAGTGTCACACACATAGGAACCCATCTAGAAGAGGAGTTTGATCTTGAACAACAATTATATTGATTACTAAAGTTTTAGGTTTTCAATTCACACAACTGAGTGCTTGATTGGATGACCAAATATTCCAAATGACCATCTCATTTGGGTAGCCAGACAGGCATCTAATGTAATTGAGATGGTCGTTTGGGAGTAAGGTTAATCAGAGATCAAATTGGCTAAATTTTGCCCTTGAACCAACTAGTTCAATATGATTGAACTGACCAACTCATCTCAACTCACCATATGACTGTCTGAGTGAGTGAGACATGCATCTTGCTTGGGTGAGACAGCCCAGTTGGGTTGAAGAATGTTCAGGATGTTTCCTAAATAGTTTTAGTTGTTCATTACTTGAGGAACAAGGAAATTAATATGAGATATTAATTGGATTCGAAATAGCCAAATTTGTTTTAGATTGGAAACTACCAAACGGCCATTTGGGAGTATGAGACGACCGCCTCATGCACCAGACGACTATCTGGGTGTGTGAAACGTCCATTTTAGTTGTTGTAGATTGCAAATTGTTGCAAAAAATCAAGATCTCTTAGTCCTTTCCACTTCCACTTTTAGTCTCACATTGCTTGGGGACTGGGAACCCTGACCCTAACCCCTCTTATATATAGAGGGGTACTGGGGGCTTCCCAAGACACAACAACACAACACAGACAACTGAGAATCAGTTCCTCTGATAATTGTTGTCCTTTCTGGTTATGGTAACCAAGAGAGCCCAGGAAAGTCCTACCTAAAAAGGATGCATAGACAACGGGAGAGAACAATTGAGAAGTTGTCATTGTGGGAGAGTAGGTTGGTGACTAGTACACCGATGGGGAGGACAACTCCTTCCTATCTATTCTTGGTGAATGACATGAGTTCTAATTGATCTGTGTTGACTACTCTAGAGTAACAAGTCCTTTGGCTACTTCTAAGAGGGAAAAGTCGACCTGTACCCTGTGGTGAGACCACAAGAGTTACTGCAGAAGTTGCATAGACATTGTTCATGGTGAAGAATAGGAGTTGTACAACCACCGTCTAAGAGCAACTTGTCAGCAGTTGCAAAGAAGTGAGTTTTGTCGTTGGAATTGCTCTAGGACCAGGTGTAACTAACTAAAACTATCCTTCTTATTTCATAGTATTTGATGCGATCATGATGTATTGAGGAATACAAATAGACAAAAAAAATTGTTTCTGCTGCTATACTATGTGCCCGTATTTCCATATAGTGGTATCAGAGCCACGTCAATTTACTATGTTTTAGGATAATTGATATGATCGGATTTTGGTTTTATCATTTATTTATTGCATACGATGCAAATATTTAAACTTCTCTCATATGTGTATCCAATCAAAGACCACATAAATCCAAACTAATATATGTATAATATATGATATATATGCAATTTACACACGTCACCCTAAAAGAGGATTTTATGGTGGATGTATAGTGTGGTTATGGCCAATACCCTTTATCTGTGTGTGGTCAGATTGTTTTGTTCCTTTTATCTCAGTCTACATACCGATCATGTACCTATTTCTTCCTAATGTAAAGTTAATGCTTTTCTATATCTGCTCCCCTCAAATGTAACTTGAGATTTCTCTTATTCAATGTAATAAAGTAGCAATAGGATAGTTTCTTTTCATGCAATGACGTTGAAAATGTTTATCGTCAGTTGAGATGACTATTTCATGAGACAAGCCAACTATTTGGAGGACCAAGGAGGACAGAGGATGATATAACCAGACGATCACCTGGTGGACCCAACCGACTATGTGGATGGAGTCCAAACATCGGTTAGAAAGGAGGCCAGATGACCATCACTGGACGCCCAACCAACTGTTTGGAAGAAGTCCAAACATTGATTAGACAGAAGGACCAACCGACCGACCAAGAGGCGAGACGAATGGTTCAAAGGTTGAATCGATCTACCTAGATTGGCAAAAACAAATCTACATCAGCCATAGGTTCATACATGTGATGTGATGGTTGACCTAGGTGGCAGTAATTCCTTGTGGCTACAAGGAATTACAAGTAAACTTGGCCATAACCATCACTTTTTGTTTTATATTCTATGTTTATATTGTGGGATATAGCATGTATATGATACGTACTATATATGTGGTGATTGGATATTGTATATATATATGTATATATAGAGAGAGAGAGAAAGAGAGAGAGAGTCAGGCTAGAATACAGTCGAGTGTATCCGGAGCGGAATACACTCAAGTAATTTTTCATGATGCAATATTTTTTTTGAAAATATAATCCATTGATCTTCAAAAACATCTCGTGAGCAGATAATATATAAAATTTGAGCCCATTTGGATATGTATAGCTCATTTTATGAAGACCACAAAAAGTATACATTTCAAATTAGTTTTGTGTGTCGATTTTGTTGCCCTTGGATGAGTGACTTACACTCATCCAAATGAACTCAAAATTTGTATGTTGCCTAATTATAGTATGAAAAAAAAGATAAATGGTTTACATTTTGCAAAAAAATAGTCTTGATATGCAAACACCATTTGAGTGTAGCATGTGATCTGTACACTCGAGTGTATTCTATCCTGACTCTCTCTCTCTCTCTCTCTCTCTATATATATATATATATATATATATATATATATATATATATATATATATATACATATATATATATATATGTATATATACATATATATACACACACACACACATATATATATAAACCCCTCAATCAAACATATTATGTAACGACCCACACTTTTGAGTGTCTAAAAGACCTTAAGTCACAGATAGTTAATCATATACTCCATGATCAGATTCATGAAATAATACAGAATAGTAAACAATTTCCATAGCTCCTCTAAGGAGTTACATAACTTTTAAACAGAATTAACTTTTACATATGTGAAGATAAACCATTAAGACTAAACCTTCATGATTAAACTGTAGTGTCTTCAACATCTCTATATGTACCCTCATGTCCACGAATCAAGTATATCTGATACCTAAAATTCCGACAAACAAATATGTGATCAATATATTTCTATACTGGTATGTGGATTCAAACAATAATCACAAGTAACAAATAAGCAAACATCTTTATCTTGCACATAAGAATATAAACTTGTTTTTCATATTCTAACCCATATCTGGTCAACTACCTCAGGTGTAATCACTGTCCCTCCGGGGCTCGTGTGCATTACCCTTAAGATCAGTCTAAACCAGGGTTTAGAATACTATTGTTTACTTTAAATGATACTCATATGCAATTTATACTTTGCAAGAACTAAATAAACAAGCAAGCAGTTTATTTGTCATTCAATCTCATCGAGAAACCTCGGTAAACTCAGAATTCGATACATGTATTCATAAGCGTAACCACATACCTTATGCCATCGCAGAAACCATGCAGAACATCTTATGTACTTTAGGAATGCAATCCAAACATCCAATCAACCAAGCAGATAATCAACAAGTATCTGAAACAAAGCATACTATGTGTGTGTCACCATGTATTCACATTACATTATTTACATCTAGATTCACTCCTAAACTAGGGTTTAGGGCTATCTCGTGTTTGGAACTGGGATTAGGGCTGCAAACCCAAATTCCATCATATCATGGTTTCTAAGATTACAAATCCAGTTATGCATATTAGGTGAAACCCTAATCGTCAACTTAAGCATATTAAACTATTCATGATATCTAGGTTACATTATCAGCATTAGATCATAGCAAGATGTTGACATGGATTTTAACACCCTAAATAGCATGAATAAGATTACTAATATAGAATCATCAATTATTCATCATTATCAAGTATTTCTTCATTATACATGTCTAGATCAGGCATTATCTTAACATAAATGAATATGCCCAATTAAGTATCATATTAGCCAAAACTAGGCTTTCCTTTACAATCAACACATTAGAACATGTATTGTACATACTTTTAGAATAGGAAGCATAATCAGGTTCTGCTATTATTTTATTTGAATTCCTCTCATTCTCCTGATCAATTTTCATATAAATTTTGTCTAATTCCGAATTACCAGTCATTATCTATGAATTTTGCAAACTAACCTTATTTGGGCCAATCGGGGCTTGACATGTCAGCGAGCTTGCTACCTCTTCTATTACCTCTTTCCCTGACTCACAGATCAGGTTTTTGATCCGTTTACCCACCAACCCAAATGAGGTCCTTGCTTCTTCCTCATGCACATGATTCTGCGTGCATGCCTCGCTTGAGATGTCGCAGTCGGACGGACCTGTGTCAGCGCCCACCATGCTTTGGCTTACTGCCAATACCACTGGGTACACCATCACCTCATGCTTCACTTCTCGCTCATCACCACTCCATCCTCTTTCCTCTTCCCGACTTCACTGCTCTCGGCCGTGACAACACAAGTGCGGTGACTCCGCACGGCTGCCACCGTCGGCTGGCAAATGACTAGCCTCAGTCTGACTACTCCACCTCGACCCCGCCTACCCCTACAAGCTCCGCTCCCTCAGACCTTCCTACCACCGTCACCGTCCCTCTCAAGCGTCCCTCTGGTCGTGACCTACCGTAGGCACGGGTTGGTCCAGAAAGGCTTCCGGTAGGGCTGACTACCTTTGCCTCTACCACACAGGCGAGATCTCTTCATGCACGACCATCTTCTCCGGTGCCACAACCATGACGCAAATTTTCACCTCCTCCTATCCCTCCTACTTCCTTTGTGGTCATGCGGACCAAGATCTCTGCCTGTATGTTCATTTACAAATCTCACGCTGTGGAGGACCAGCCTGCGGCAGTCCGCTCCTCACACCCTGGCTCGGCGCACTGCTGCCCTCGTGCGGCAGGGCACCCCATGGGACTCTTGATGATGTGCCAACGTTGATGAAGAATCCTCCTCTCCACCTACATCGGTCTCCTCCTTGTCTGCATGACCTGGTTGAGACGTCACTGCGTCTCTACACCATGCAGGTCTCCGCACCACGGACCACAGGGGCTGGATGCGTCATGTGAGATGGAGGCAAAGACTCTTACTGCTCTCTCTCTCTCTCTCTCTCTCTCTCTCTCTCTCTATATATATATATATATATATATATATATATATATATATCCTTGGAGGAACCCTAAGGGTTACATATGCTTGGGTGAAAACCAATGTGAATCACAATCTACCCAAGTTGGGAAGGTTTTCCATACGTGATTGCCAAGGAAACAAACACCCGCATCTATTCCTTCCCAAAGGTAGATGGACTCCTCACATAGGAAATGTAGGCATGAAGGGATTAGATAAGGCCCACCATATTTCCTTTAACAACAATCCTCTCTGCATGATACCTTATCAATTCCTTTTCCAATGATCAGGCTTTGTTGGGTATCCTTTGCATACCAAACTTCTTATTTTCTTTTAGGAAACTTGCATACTGTCCTTTTATATGGCTTCTAATGAAAGGTGGGTAATCCTTTTATTAAATATGTAAGCCACCTATTATCTTGGATTATCTTAGATATCCCCTCATTATCTAATATTCTAATTATCCATCAACCATGACTATTTTGGATACCTATTATGATCAAAAATATCCTCATTATCCAAAATCATGTCTCCTGGGCCCATATGTAAACTTCGATAAACCAATTGGGCTGAAAAGTCCCTAAGGCCCACGAATAACCTCTTGGGCCTTCCAAAGGTTCCATGATCCCACTTACCTTGCTAATTGCCAAACATAATCCCTTGGTAATCATCACATCTTATATAAGCCTGATATGTTTACCTATGCCCAACACGCTTTATATCTTTAACTTGATCATTCAATCTAATGCTAGGATCTGGAATCATCAATCAAATCCCTCCAAACACTTCATTGTCCTTAATTCACTTAGGCTTGAAATCCACGAATTTCACTTAGGCTTGAAGTCTTAGATGCTTTCCAATAGCAATACACATCAAAAGCTTAATCGACCAAGCGTAGATTTGTACAAATCAAGGTGTGTCATCTATCTCGTGGAAGTGTGATGGTAGAGATGTATATTTCGACAAAGCATGGTGTGTATCTATCATATTGGCTATTGCGTTAGGCTTAACTGGAGACTAGAGAGCCCAGGCCTAGAGGCATGCAGATGATCATGGCAAGGTGTTGTGCATATCTTCTATCTAAGAGTTTCATATGATGCAATTGGCAAGTTGGCCTACCTAAATAGTCAGGTTGTGGGCAATCGGCAAAAGCCGACTCATGACTTGATGAAATATGGATCTTGGGTCATCAGAAAATTGTGCGCTATAATTTTCCAAACTGATACTTGATGGTTGTCAATTTGATCAAAATAATGAGAGTGATAATTAATTAAAGACCTAATTGTTATCGCCCAAATTATAATTAAATGAAATCAAAATTAAGGTTTTGACAAAATTGCAAATTCTTTTCTAGAATCAAATGGCCACACCGAACAATCACTTTTCTCTGTGAACAGTCCTTGAGAAGGACAACCATGTTGGGAACAACTACCACGAATGATTTAGGATCCTGAGAATTGTTCTCACATAGGAGTGTAATCTCTATGTCTTGGAAATGCCAGAACCAGAGGAACCGGCTCAAAATGCTCCAAGGGCTAACAAGGATGCTTATAAGAAGCATACTGAGGATGTCGTGGATGTCAAGTGCTTGATGATATGTTTAATGAACCATTAATTGTAAAGGTAGCATGAGAACATGGGGGTGATCGAGATGGTCTAACATCTCAAGAACATGTATGAAGAATAGGAAAGACAAGATAGGTTTGATGTCTCCAAAACACAGTTCAAATGTCACATGGCTGAAGGAATTCTAGTAGGTCCTCATGTGCTCATGCTGATTGGGTATGTGGAGAACCTAACCAGACTGGGATTCTCCTTGGGCCAAGAGTCGACCACTAATGTGATTCTACAGCCTCTTCCAGAGTCATATAGTTTGTTTGTCATGAACTACAACATGAACAACTTTGATAAGTCATTAACAGAGTTGTTGGGCATGTTGAGAACAGCTGAGACACAAATGAAGAAGGACAAACTCAAGTATGTGATTATGATTAGCAAGATAAAGGGGAAGTCTAAAGGCAAAGGCAAAGCTAAGAAAGGTTCTAAAGCTAGACAGAAGCCCAAGTCTTCATCTCTCAAGGAAAAAGGTCATGTAAAGAAACAAAGTGGCAATTGCCACCATTATCACCAACCTGGACAGTGGAAGAGAAATTTCCCACTCTAGTTACAGGAACTAAAGAAGAAGAAGGATGACATTGAGGCCTCCACTTTAGGTATAAACAACATAAGATAAATTTTATTACTTCTTCATTTTGGTATGTCATACCAAATAGAGATTTGACATAATGTTGTTTGGGATCTGACAAGAAGTAAAGGCCTTATGGAAGGATGAAGATGGACAAGGTGGAGCAAATGTTATGGAAGCCAAAGTTTGCATTTAAATTTATCTTATCCCAATGGGCATGTAATAGAGTTACTAGAACTTATATTTCATTATGCCATTAGAATAGAAACATTTTCTGTATGCATCTTGTATGGACAAGGATGACTATCAATAAAGAGTCGTTGGTTTTTCTATTTCAAAGATACGATCTTACATGGCATTGGTCCAAAAACATCTTGTGATATTTATGTGAAATGATACAAAGATGAATGTTTATACCAAAAGGAATATAATTCATAACTCGAGATTACCATTAGCATTAGTCATCTTCTATGTACACATAAGAAATGCATACCTAGAATACATATTGATGTTGATCTAGTTCCCTTGGTTATTGAAGCTAAGGAAACATGCAAAGTCTTACTTACACGCAATATGACATGACGTTCTTCACTGGATGTAGTGGGAGGATAAGTCTTCCATTTGACTTCATACATATGATGCATGAAGATCTTATGGAATGAATGCTATAGATAAATAATTAATACTTCATTTTGATTTAATAGTAATATGATGATATGTACCAAATGAAATGAAAGCATCAATCTCTTGAAAATGTTCAAGGAGATTGTAAATGAAGTATGCCATTAATGAAAGTATTAAGATACTTTGATAAGATCAAAAGTTGAAATACTTTATATCAATACATTGAGTACCTTTAGGAATGAACTGTCATAATGTATCACAAGTCAAATCCATCTAAATATGAGGATGTGTCAGAATGAAGGAATTATACCATGATGAGTAATGATATAATTATCAATTAATTTCATCTTCTTATATCCTCTCAAATATATACCTATCACTAAATAATGTACCACGTGAAAGGTTTGTAAGAAATCATATATGATATGATATGGGAATATCCCAATAGGTCTATAGGATTGGAAACCACCTTGAGAAAGTAGTTTCTTGAGAAGGTTGATGTGGTATTTTGAATGCACTAACAAACTCACCCGGGGTTGAAATCCCCGAGTTTTTACCAAAACCAAAGTGTAATAATACCACCCGCAAGCGGACGAGTCTTATCGCAGTATAGTTAAGGATCGAACCCAAAGGACAACGTTTTTAAGAATCTTTGTCAATCAAATCTTGCTCAAGTAAAACTAATATTTCGAACGATTGGTTGATTTGAGGTTAATTAGACTAATTGTAAGAAAGTAAAAACTGAATTAAAGTTGGGTTTACATCAATGATATGGAATTGATGGGATGGTATCAGGTTTCACCACTGCTACGCACACAAACACATTCCAAAGCAACAATCCAGGAAAGATAAAACAATCCAAATAGAGCTGTTGTAGAACCCCCCATACGGGTGTTAGATTCGCGTAAGCATCACCTTAGGCATCAGATCTCTCGTCACCAACCGGATCACTTACGTACAGATCTGAAGAAATCCCATTCTATTTCTAGTTTGGGATTCAACCACATTAATCGATAAGCAAACAAGTGATAGATCTACAAACTAACATCGACGATAATCAAAGACGATACAAAATCCAACTTAGGTTGTAGTCCTCCCTAAGGGATGTTTAGACCATAGAAGTGTCACAATAGGCTAGATGTCTCGTCCCCTCACATATCATATACTTACGACCTCAAGGAATGTTATCAGAAGTTTTCATTAAAGAGTTGAACCTTGTAAACCGTCATTCTATCCCACATATAGAAGATTTCACAATATAGGAGAGAACAAGATGAAAGCAAGTAGATAATCAACTACAAACATACCAACTAATCAACGACATGGGAAGTTATATACATTGTCATGGAGAGTTTAACAAAAGAACATGACTTGAATGGGCAGCGGGGCTAGTCCCCACACCCCAGCGAAAAGGTACTACTCACTCATGATGCGAGAAACAAGAAGGATGAGAAAGAGAGAGAAATCTGCCATGAACTCGGTGCAGAAGGTAGTCACAGCTCGGTGAAGAAGATACGGCTTCCTACGTCGTGTCGGAGTAGATCTGGATGTGAACGGGAGTTGCCAAGACATACCAGACAGTCTTCCTCGCTCCGTCTTCCTTCTCTCTTCAGCCTCCTTGGTTGCAACACGGGCAGTAGGTGGAATGAAACTGACGCGGACGACACTGGATTTGGAACGGACCTGTATACATGCAGCCTGTCGGCGTCCCGGAACCGATCCCTCCAAAAGGGGACCCTTGGGGTCCTATTTATAGGCACTGGACTGGCCCACATATTTTTGGTGTAATTTTAGTCTGAAAATATCTTATCCAAACGGTTTGCTCTATATAACCAAACGGTCGTGACTTTATGTGCATGTTTCCAACCGGTTTCATGCATTTAATTTATCATTCAGTCTGCGTGAGTATCTTGCTCAAACGGTCTTCGCGTCCCGGAAAACGGTCTTCAGCCATTTAGTTTGGCAATGCTCTGTCTACGCGTGAGCTCATGCGGTTTTATCAGTAAAATGGAGCAAACGGTCTTCGCGTTCCGGCAAACGGTCTTCATGTTGCATATGACTAAATGGTTTTGGAAACCGCATGAATGGCCCAAACGATCTCGCACTTCTGGAAGCGTCAAATGGTTTTGATACTAATTATTCCAAACGGTTTGGCTGTGCATGTGCATCGTTCGGTTCTCATATACGTACCTATCCAATCGATTTTGAATATGAGTGGGGCAAACGGTCAGATAGTCCACCTTTATCAAACGGTCCTATATGAGTGCCTTTTCCAATTGGTTTCACATGCACGTGGTTGTGGCCATACCGTCTACTGCTTAGTGCTTTATTTAAACGGTTTGGCACTGTATGCCTTTTCTTCATTCGGTCTTGCATGCTTTGCTTGTGAAAACAGTTTCAGCTAAAAACCCAAACGGTCTTCCTACCTTATTCAGTTTGCTTTGACTTTTCCATGCATGCATGTCGTCCCATTCACGTGGCTTCTCTAATCAGTTTGCTTTCTCGTTGCTTAGCAAATGGTCTTCAATTTGTACTCAAACGGTCTTCGTGACCTCAGGATCAGCCGGTATGCATGCATGCACGTGATCTGCATCAAACAGTTTGTTGCTGCAGTTAATCATTCGCAAACGGTCTCGCACCGGTTTCATGCAACCAGTCTATGTTGTTAAAGCAAACAGTCTACGTGCATGTGCTCATTCGGTCTGGGAACTCCATGTGGTTTGCATGCACTCTAATCCGAACAGTCCTCGCATGGCTGCATATCCAAACGGTTTCATACGTTCATTCAGTTTACACGCAAATGAGAAAACGGTCTACGTGACCTTCAAACGGTCTTGACATTGCTGCCCATATGGTCTCATGAGTTTACAGCAACCAGTTTCATTCTTCAGGTGGACAGTTCATACAATTTGCTGCCATCATGCTCAAACGGTCTTGAGACTGCATGGGCTCAAACGGTCTTGAGACCGCATGGGTGGAATTGCTTGGTTAGATTTCTTGATCGGAGCCAGGGATGAAGGTGGACCTTGACTACTTGTTCAGCTTTGTCAAAACCTGCATTAAATGAACAATATTTAGTTAAAAACCTTGATAATCGAATCAACTAGGTAGTTTTTGCACATTATGATTCATATTGAGTGAAATAGTATGTATAGAGTTGAATTGGTCCCGAAGTGATAATTGAATTTCATGATGAATATACATTCATCAAAATACCACGAACTTAAATATTGTTCGTCCTCGAGTAACACAAAATATGAAATAGTCGCCAAATGAATACTTTCAATTCGTGTGATTGCTTCATCTTCACATCACGAATGTTTTCTTTCTGCTCAATATGACTTAGTATCTCAACCTCCTGAGACCACTAAACACATCTTACCATATCTTCGTTCCTGAATTTGCTTTCCAATATCACTTCCCCCCCCACTTTTTCCGACAACAAGCATGTCAAAGTGTTTTGTAAGAATCCAGAGACACCCACAGAACAACAAGATGCATTTGATCTGACACTGGTGTTTTTTTCAGGATAGGGTAGGCATTCATTACGCCATTAGGTAGAAAATGGAGTGAATGTTTGTATGGAAGGAAGAAATAAATCTCTCCTCTATTCGACTCGAGATTTTTATTTTCTTTGCAATTTCATTGATTGCATTTTTTTTGTGCGAATCTCTCCTCTATTCGACTCGAGATTGCATTTCTTTATGTGTGCGCTTTGGTATTTTTTTGTTTGCAAATCTCTCCTCTATTCGACTCGAGATTGCATTTTTGGTGGTACGCCCCTATTTATTTGTGAGGGGTATGGAAGAAGCGGATATAGAGGGAAGTGGTGTGCCACCTTGAACTTAGGGTTTGGCATGAATTTGGCTATTTTTGTTTCTTTTTTATGAATGGAGGGGTATGAAGATGATAGAAGAAGTGTATAAGAGAGTTCAGATCAGAATGCAACTTGATTTACAATTCAGTGCACCGGGTTGTTCTCTTTATCAAACTCTGCTCAAATAATGACTTGATGGGGATCTGGTGGAGAATCCATGCTATTGTTCCACAAATCAGTTAGGAAGCATGACATGTTTGATCCCTATCAGTTTCACAGACACTTATCACTTTTGCAAAAGTATAATGATGTTAGGAATCATAAGCTTCACAAGATGATTTCAATCAAAAGGTTTGTTTCAAAAAGTGGTCCTTTTGAGGATTTACTTATCACTTTTGCCCTCTCTATCGCCACCACTATCTCCATACAAAAAACCAACTTCCATACCAGATGTTTCTAGAGTTTGATAAACTTCGGTATAGGGAGCCATGCCCATGATTGGGTGTTGGAAAAGAGGTATAAGGTGGTGAGTAAAGTAAAGGTGAAAAAACAAGGTAAAAGTTTTCCTACACATAAAATGCAACTACATTGCAAACCATTTGCAACCATTTAGGTTGCATGGCCTTCCTCTAGGGTTTAGGTTAGAAACATCAATAAGAACAATTGTCAGCAGGATAGGGAAGGTGACATAGACAAATCGAGATGACCTGGGCTGGGAAGCATCCTCAAGAGTCGGAGTATTGTTGGATGTTTAGAATTGCTAAAAAGGGTGTTGTGTGTCCAAAGAAAGCATAGGCGGATGATGGAAGTTGAAGTGAAGTATGGAAGGCTTTCATCTTTCTGCTATATTTGTGGGCTTCTAGGACATATCGATCGGGACTGCTAGGGGGTGGACGAGGATAACGAGGAAATCACCAATGGGGGTCGTGGCTAAAGGCCACACCTAGAAAAATAAGAGTTATGACGGCCGAAGAACAATTTAGGGAAGGCAAGTCCGCGCTGAGGTTCTTTTCCACACAAAACCAAGGTTGGAGGGAAGGGACGATGTCATCCCAAGGAGGAAGATCATGAATGGCAGTGTCACCAATAAACAAACCATAAATGAATACAAGGTACGGCTGAAGGCATCATTGCTTGTGCAATTCGGGAGGAGGAAAATCTAAATCAGGGGGAGAAGAATGGGTGCCACAATGGGGTAAGAAACAAGGTGGATGCTCAAATTACTATACCTGATGATACATATGGAAACAATGATATGGAAAGGATCCTTGCTTGTAGGAAGTTGCCTAAACATAGAAAAGAACTTCAAAGAAAGGAGGACAATAAGGGGAAGGGGATGATCATTGAGTAAACAAAAACACAATTGTTATACATCTTTGAAGAAACAAAACTCTCCCAGACAATGCCGAAAAGCAAGGAGGATGAACCAATCCCGGTTGTAGGAGGAGAGGAGCAAGTGGAAACTTGAGCATCCGCCATAGAGAAAATGAATGAAGCCATGTAGGGAGATAGGATAACAGAAACGAGAACCCTGATCATGATATGGGTTTAGAAGAAGAAGGGGAAGACAAATAGATAGGGACATAAATAGAGAAGTGGAGGATAGAAGGAAAAGAAAAAACATCCAATCTGGGAATACAAGATGAGATGAGAAGCTACTCATTGGATATCAGAGGAATAGGTTACATGGACCACAACCACTGGAAAGAGGCAGAGGGATAGTGATGTGTTGGACATGGAAGTGGACGAGTCGGTCTAGGAGGACTAAAGGAAAAAGCATAAAAAAAGGATCTATAAGGGGTATAGTAATGAAGGGGTTCAAGGCACTCAAGTAGAGGAGGTTGGAAATGGTTAGCCCGTGAATAACAATGAAACTCTTGAGTTGAAACTGTCAGGGTATGGGCCGCCCTGTGACAGTCCTAGCTCTCCACTCATGGTGATGGAGAGAGAGCCCGAATTTGGTTTTCTTAATGGAAACCATGGTTCCAGTGACAAAGCTAGAGGAGGCTAAAAGGATGTGCGGCTTCATAAATTGGATGTGCTTATCCAATGTGGGATGAGCATGTGGGATTGGTTTCTAGTGGAAAGACATTGAGGTGAGCATCACTAAATATTCACAACACTGTGTTGAGTGCATTGTGAAAGGTGATAGAGAAGTTGGATAATGGAGAGTAGTGGGTATTTATTGTTGGGTAGATCAAGCCCAAAAAGTTAAGACCTGAGCTCTGATGTAGAAACTCAAAACACAATTTGACTTGCCTACTATTTTCTGTGGTGACTTTAATGAAATATGATCACATATAGAAAAACAAGGCGAGCCTATGAAACCAGAGAGATTCTTGCAGCAGTTTAGAGACACTATTGATGACTGTGAGTTGATAGAGTTGGGATTCACCAGACACATGTACACATGGTGGCAAGGCTATACACTTGAGATGTTGGTGCAGAAGAGTCTGGATAGGGCATTGGCAAATTCTGGTTGGTACAATATCTTTTCAGATAGTAAGGTAATCCACTTACCAAGGTATACGTCTGACCATGCACCTATTATTGTCACGACGGAGAACAGGAGGAGGAAAAAGCGACAAAAGGCACACTTTTTTATGTTTAAACCAATGTGGGTTAATGAACCACAATGTGAAGATACCATCAAAAAGAGTTCGGAGGAAAGTGAGTATCTCAGTGTGCTAGAAAAAAAAAATAAGATGTGTGAGGAGAGATTAAAAAAGTGGGCAGATGAACACTTTGGGAACATCAAGAGGAAAACTAAGAAAGTTGAAGAGACACTTCAAAAATTTCAACAACTTCCACCTGACAGTGTAGTACGAGAAAAATGTATGGAAGCCATAAAAAATCTATAGTACTGGCAAAGGAAAAATGAAGCGTATTTGTGTACACGGTCAAGAATAAATGAGTTGAAAGAGGGTGATAAAAACACAACATAGTTTCATCATAAAGCATTGACTAGGAAGTAGAGAAACAAAATAGTGGGACTGAAAAATAGGGTGGGCGTCTAGAAGGAGCAAGAGGAAGATATCAAAGAAATTGTCCTAGATTTTTTTGGGGACCTATTCAAGACTAGCAATCCATCAGGCTTTGGGGAGTTAACTGCGAGCATCAAAAATTTGGTTGACCACACTATGCAGGCATGACTTGAAGCAGACAATACTGACAAAGAGACATGGGAAACAGTTAATTCTATGCACCCTAAGGAGGCACCTGCACCGGATGGCATGAAAGACATGCTCGTCCAAAGAATCTGGCACATAGTGGGCATGGATGTTGACAACTACATAAAAGGGTGGTTGTAAGGACCCTGGCCTGCATTTAGGGTTTACCCTGTTTGTTTTGCTTAATCTCGGTGCTTTGATGTTTGCTAATCACCTTTAAGTGGTGATTAGGGTTTTGTTGTGCTTTGTTGAGAGTTCGAGGGGCTACTTGCAAATAACCCAAGTTTAGGGTTTTGTGTGCAAGTCTGCCATCTTGTGGGATGTTTTCCCCTCTTTGCTTCCTCTAGGGTTGAGAGGAAGGCTTGGGCTTGTTGTTTGAGTTTTCTGGGCCTGAGTTGAGATTGTTTGGACCTTGAGGTGCCTGGGCTTGGGCTTGCTTGAGCCTGTGTCGGCCAGGACCTGCTTTGTGTCGCCCAGCAGGCTGGTGTGTCGCCAGCAGAGCTGCTGCCGGTGTCACCCATGATGCTTGGTCTGGTGTTGTGGACACCTGGTGCATGTTTTGGACAAGTGTCCCATGCCTTGCTAGTGTGTTGGCCAGAATCCTAGGACAAGTGTCCCTGGGGTGGACGACACATGGCATGGTTGTACCTTGGTTTCTCCTCCCCTTCCTTCTATGTATACAACTCTTTCCCTTGCCTTAGTTTCCTTTTCTCTTTTGGTCTCTCCTCCACCTTGAGTGCATGATATCCCTTCCCTTGATGCTATGTTGGCCAATACATCTTCCTTGGAGCTGGTGGACGATACCCCTTGGAGCTGGAGTGCTTCTTCTTCTTCCTTGGAGCTTCAAGGCGGGTTGCATAATTTCTATCCCTAACTCCTTTCCTCTCGTTATGTTTTTGTTCATAGATTAGTGTACCTTGCTTTGTACCTATGTTGGAAGATAGTCTAGGGAGGGTGTTGGCCGATATGAGTGTGTTGGGCAGCAGGCCTGACGGGCGTCAGCCTTATGTTGGGCGATATCCCGGCCCTTGTGACGGGCGATAGGGTTCTTCTTATGAACGACACCCCTGTTCTTCTCATGGACGATAGGCTTTAGTATCATGGTGGACGACATGGCTTCCTTTGAGAGTTGGTTTGGGATGCACGACATGCATAGAGGTGAGACGGCCGATAGTTGTGGGGGTGTATCGGGCGATACCCCTAGAAGGTGTCGGGCGGTAGGGGTTGGGCTGTGACCGACGTCACACCCTTCTGCTTTGGTGTTATCGGTCGTTAGGCCTTGATGGGTAGTTGCACGTTTGTAGGGGTCTTTCTCTCTTTCCTTCTCTCTCCTAGTTGTTGTTGTATCCCTTGAGTTTCGGGCGTTATGAGAAGCTGGATCGGGTGTCAGCCCTGGGACGAGCGACAGGCCTGACGGCCGTCACACCCTTTGAGTGTTGGCCGGCAGGGTAGTGGCAACGGGCATTGCCCGATTTACATAGGATGTCCGACACCCCTCTATGACGCGCGTTACCCCAGTAACGCTGCGTCATGTAGCGTTGCTGCTCTCGCTTTTTGTCAGTCGTGTTGCTGTGTTTGGGTGAGGGTCGTGAGGAGATGTAGTGAGGGTATGAGGTTCCTTGATGACGGTTTCAGGTGTCAAGGTAGAAGATGCTTACACTCAACCAACCGATAGTGATGCCCTATAATGATGATAATGAGAACAATAACATTATGGTGCTATTGATAATTAAGATGTCAATAGTGTTGGTGACATAAGTTGTGTTGATGAAGGTGATACCTTGCTAGTAAGAGAAAGTAATAATAAGGTTAATGTTGGTAAATATGTGGCCAAGTGACACTTACATTAATAGTTTGTTTAATAGCATAGCAATAAATATGATAGTAGATGATGATGCTGATAATGGTAATAATGGTAACAAGAGTAGTATCGATATGCATAATATAGGTCTTATGCTTATTTGTTAATGGCACTGTTAATTGGTAGTTACATTAATGGTTTCATAATGATAAAGATAATAATGATGATAGTGGATGGTGACAATAATGACATTGGTAGTAATAGTGTTTTCTCTGTATTCTCAACATGACATCTTGCTTGATGTAAGTATCTTGTTTATTCGTATAATTCTGAGATAAGGATAAGTATGAATATGGTTCGTTAATGATGTGCTTAATACACTTGATCACCAAATAGTGCAAATGACAAGTATAGCATCTCGAATATCATCTTGTGATAATAAGTATAGTCCTTATGTTGAATCTACGATTATTGTGTATCCTAACCATGTAGGTGATGATTAAGCCATGAAAAGGCTATGAGACATATGTGATGAGTAACATCACTTTGATAATTATTCTATGAGGTTGTATGTATAATGTGTTTGTCCCATGATGATGATGTGACCCCTGAGAGGCAGTGACAGTACATGATGGGGGATTGAGATCCCGTGGTATATGATGATCCTTGAGATGGATCTGGATGGTTGGCAAGAGGCCAAGTAGTAACATGTGATGTTGTACCCTTGAGATGGATTAGGTTGATGTGGTTGAGATAACAATATAATGTTGTTTACTTTCTGTTATACCTTGCATGTTATACAACTTGGTTGAATCTTGCAATCCATCTAAAAGATACTAAATAATCACAGTGAAATCATATCATGTAGTTTGCCCTGGACATAGCTCCATCATCGTCAGGACTTGGTGATGGTGAAACGGGTTCTCCTACGGGTTAACCCGGAGCACATATTGTTAAATATGCGAGGTTACTCCTAGCCTAGAGTAGGAGGCAAGAGTGTAACTTCGGTTACAGACTCAGATACATATATAGAGCATGGTGAACAGGCCCATGGCTCAGTATATGTGATGTGAAGAGCATGAATGCGTTCATGGCTCCGAGCACGGTGATCAGGCCTGTGGCTCAATTGTACTAGCGCCGAGACCTGTACCAAGGCGGGCTAGAGTGAGGGTAGCCTATGGAGCTGACCCAGTGGCTTAGACCACTTCAGCATGTGACTAAGGTCATGCTTGTGTTGTGCTCGTGTACTGACCACGAGGTGGGAGGTCGTGGAGTCCGGCTCTTCCACTTACCATTGTATGGCACCAGTCTTGGGCTTCGCAGTCAGAGGTTGGATTTGAATGGTACGATTCAAATCCTCGGGGCATAATAATATGTAATACAACCATTTAGTATTTACTGCTTAAGATAAACACGAAACATTGGTTGAGGCCTTGTTTGTGTATTTAATTCTGGTATATCTGCAGGTACTTCTATATTCATCAAGTATGTGGCAGTATGTCGTATCTTGATAATCAGGTTATGAGGTCATATGTCTTGGTTCTGATGATCATGTTACACAGTGATATATTTTATCTTGTCAATCACGTCCCTTTGAGAAATATCTGGTTATGTGCTTTTGTACAGTTGGTAAGCTAGTCGATAAGAATAGCCTTGCTTATATAGACTGCTCTCGTTATACCTGTTAATAGTTATCTGCTGTTATGGTTTATCTTGTTAAGGATTGTAGTTGCGGTGGGGAGGTATGTTTCCCGCTGGGATAATGTTCGATTGTCTCACTCCGCTGGTTTTCAAGTGGTCAAGGTAGACGTGGTCATGGTCGTGGTGTTGCGGCCGAGCAGCTTGAAGAGCAGTAGAAGGCAAGCGATGGATATGCTGCTATTTTGGATGTTTTGGTTGTAGAGTCTAGCGTCATCCCTGTACTCTCAGGTCCTTGGCAGTGTTTTGACGTTGTTTCATGATGAACGGTCGATGATGTTTTGTATATCCTGCTGTTGGCCAGATGCGGGCCTCGATGTATATGAATAGGTGGTGAACTCATGTGATGGATGGACAGCTGTATCAGTAAGTTGTGAACACGTATCAGACCTCGTGTATATATATATGACATGTTTCTGTGCAGGAAGAGGACTGGAAAGTAATGGTTTCACAGTTTATCAGTTTTCCACAATCGGTTTTAATTAACCCGTATTTTCATAATATGTGGTTAGGGTGATTTCCGCACGTTTTCGCGTAACACCTCGTTATCTGTATGATAATGGGATGTGTTGCCACAGTGGTAGAAGGAGGAACAAGTTATACGAGAGGTTAATGCAGCACTAGTATTTATGATACCAAAAATCAAGAGCCAAAGGAATTAGCATAGTATAGACCCATTAGTCATTGTAATGTGGTCTACAAAACTTCCTCAAAGGTGGTGGCTCATAGACTGAAACCAATGGTGAATGATATTATTTTTTAGAATCAAAGTGCTTTTATACTGGGTAGACTGATCACATACAATGTCATTATTGCATATGAGTTGTCCCATACTATAAAAGGGAGTAAGAGTAAGAAGTAGGACCCTATTGCTTTAAAACATGACATGTTAAAAGCTTATGATAGGGTAGAATGGAGTTTCCTAGATCATGCGCAGTAGAAGATGGGGTATGGAGAAAGAATGAGAAAGAAAATTAAATAATGCATCTCGTCAGTTAGCCAAGCTTTTGTCGTCAATGGAGACATGACTAGAATAATCAAACCATCCCCAGGCCTATGTCAGGATGACCCTCTCTCTCTCTTTATCTTTTTATTCTTTGTGCTGAAGCTTTTTCTATGGCCATTAATTATATTGTTGATCACAAACTCATCCATGAGATAAGAGCAAGTAGACATGCTTTGAGCATATCTCACATGTTTTTTGCAGATGATAGTATTCTTTTTGCTAGAGCGATGACTGTCAAATGCTTGAAGGTAGCTGAAATTATTAGCCAATGTGAACAAGTATCGAGTCAAAATATAAATCTATCTAAGATAGAAGTGGCTTTTTGAAAGGGAGTTACTCATCCATAGAGGGAGGTAATTATATACCTACTGAAATTAACATAGATAAAATACATGCCAAATACTCGGGGCTACCAACGACAGTGGAAACATCAAAGAAGTTGGTTTTCAGTTTTATACAAGAATGAGTGGGAAAGAAGCTATAGGGATGGAAGGATAAATTTTTATTGAAGCCAGGAAATAAAGTTCTTATAAAGGAAGTGGCACAGGTGACCGGCCTAAATCGCGCATCCAAAGGTGGAGGAGGATTTGAGGTAGTCGAGCTTTTACATTTATAAACCCAAATCCTTCTAGGCCCCCGCAACTTTGCTTACGGGGTCGAACACAGGGACAAGGGGGGTAGTGCTGAGAACCCAGAATCGACACGCTACACTCCGGCAGGTATAAAGAGATAATAAATTCCCAAAAGGGAAATAGCACGATGTCACAAACAAAACAAGAAAACTATCTCCAACTGGAGAGACTAGAGATATTTAAGGTTTTTAGTCATTTAGCAGTTTTTAGGGGTTTTCATGCAACAGAAACAAAAAGATAAAACTAGAGCTAGAGCAAGGTACGAAGGATAAGACTTTAGTAAAACAAGCAGTAGCAGCAACATCCTGCACCCCTCCTCTCAGAGCGAGTACCTCTAACCAAACACCAACACCCCTCTCGAGGTTGCTGGTCTTAAGCTAGAGTGGAATGTTACTGAAACAACTCCGTTCCAAGCACTCTCGTACTCCAGAATCGGACCAAACACTAGAGCCACAAAACAACTCTCGAAGTTGTTGCGACGGGAAAACACGATTCAGTAGCTAAGCGAAATGTGATCCAAACATGCAAGCTAGAGTTCAGATATCAAACATAGCAGTCATCAAACATTTTGCACCAAGCAAAGAGCAACAAGTAATTAAGCTTTTCTATTTCCATAATCATTAAAGGTCTTAATTACTATGCGTAGATAAAGAATTAAATAACAAAATTAAAGATAGATGTCGCCTTCTTGATGTAGAAGGTCGACAGGCTATTGCAGCTCTCCAGCCCGATATCGGTCAGGAGCCTAGCCCGATACAGTAGTGTCGGGCGGCACACCCTCTCGGGCGGTACGCATGACGACCAACTGTATCGCTCAAGGACCTTGGCCGATACGCTCATGTCGTGCGGGAAACCCTCTCGGGCGGCACGCATGACGGGTGAAGCGTATCAGGTTCGATATCTTGTCGGGCATGGAGCGACATGTTCTACTGTCGGGCACTTGTGTCGCTTATCAACGTTGGCCGATATCGGCCCGCAGTGTCACCCGGGACGGTCCTAAGTGAACCATCTCCTCCCTCTCGGGATGAGGAAGAGCTCACCTAGAGTTGCTCGGCATGAGCACTGGGGCACGATACTCTCGTTGTTCTCCCTCGAGGATCACTCAAAGTTCCCAACTGTCCGAACCTCCTCCTCCCTCCCTTTCGACTTCCTATAGCTGCTATTTATAGGCAGCGGTTGGGGGAAGTTATGGTGCTCGAAGCACCACGTGTCTTCCTTATTCGTGGGTCGGTGGGCGGCCGATACGGGTATCGCTCGGCATAGGGGTGTCGGCTATCATTCACGTGATGGGCGGCGTGCCTGCCGATGGGTGGTTGTGTCGCCCGACAAGCTGGGTTGTCATGGCGAGCTTGGCTCCCTGTCAGGTAGAAGGCGTTTCGTCCGTCGGCTTCTTCTTGCGCGGCATCCATTTGTCGTGCGTCATTGTGTCGCTCCACCCTGTCGGGAAGGGGTTGTATCGGGCGTCAGGTTAGCAAGGCCGAAACAAACTTGGACTTATTTGTGGGTCGGGAAGGAACGGCCTTATTGCACCAAGATGAGGAAATGCTCTGCAAAAGATGGAAAAATTGGATTAAGAGCATTGCTTGGCCAATTATTGTGAAAGTGCTAATAAAAGAGAGGAAAATAGCAGAAAAGGGCGGTTTTGATAACAAAATAAAGGGCAAAAACATCACAAAACTAGGTGTTATCAACTCCCCCAAACTTAGCGTTTTGATTGTCCTCAATCAATATTTAAACTATATTTAGTGATGCTTCTTCTGCTCAGAATATCTCTCTGTTCAAAACGTGAGACAAGAATCGTAATGCCTTAAAGATAATGTTGTCTCGTTACGAACAAAAGACTTAGTTTTTCCTATTTATTGTTTAAGTAAGATTCTTCTCTACAACTTCAGTGAGACTTTGTTGTACGATTCCGAAGTTAGCTTACACACCAAACAACTTTATTTTTGGGACAGAAAGTTGTGAATCGGGTAGGCTAAGGCTTTTTGGGTTTTTTCCTTGTTTCTCATCGGTCCATCCAGGTAAGGGTCCGTTAGCGGGCAAGTGGTCCCTACAGTCCAAACCAATTGGCTTTAGAATAGTGATTTCACATCGTACGTACCACTGCCCCAGATCTACCATGCCTAAAGATGGGTACTTTTTGGAAAACAAGTGTGTATATATGTTTTTTTTTCTTTTCTTTTCTTTTATTGGGCACAACTCTCATGCTTTTATTCACACTCATAAGGCTCCTCTCTCTTTTTGGAATTTTCATTGGATGAGGGAAAACAAAGAGATTTCTACTGTTTGGGTAGCTTTTTGCTTTTCCATACTCGTCTCTTAGCTGTTTGTGAGATTATTATATTTTTCGGAGTTTTTGACATGGCAAAACACACTCTTTTGTTCGTTTGAAGCAACATTATCAAAAAGATATAACAGAACTTGTATCTCGTTAAGCACAAAGAAAACTAACTTTTCAAGAAGTCACAACATGTTTTCACTTATTATAGCAACTTTGTACATAAGTATGGAGAATAAAAGCAAAATTTTTCAAAAATTTCTATTTTTTATATGATCATGACATTTTATACGGGCATGGGTACATACACATGATAAAGAGCAAGGACAAAATGGCACAAAGGGTGGAGGTGAAGAAACGTTTTATACCTCCTTCACGGGTACATGGGTACCCCCCCCCCCCAAACTTACTCCGCACTCTGTCCCAGAGTAGCGAAGTATACCGGGTGAGGTCATGTTATCCCAGTGAAGGTTATGTAGTGGGCTCGCTTGTGCCTTCGAGAAGCTGCAATATGCTTCTCTGCTGCAGCCCTTTTATTTCCTCGGTTGGAAGCAGCCGGAACAAGTGCAAAGCTCTCAAGAAGGAAGCTCGAAGCTTGCGCATGGTAGATAGAGAGCTCTTGAAAACACTTGTGGATGCCCCCCCCTCCTTCAGAGGATGGAACCGGAGTGCCCATATGAGATCCGGACTCCATCGGGGGAAGACTTGTGCTGTCTCCAAAGATGGTCCTAAACCACCACAGAAGACAGACTATAATAACGAAGTATTCCTCTTCGGGGTTGTGACGTTTCTGTCCGACAGTTGTTGCTTCAGCTGCGGTCGCAACTCTGATTCTTGTGCGATCCGTTCCTGTTATCAAGTTCATTAACCATTTAAATGTTAGGTAAGAAAAGCAGAAGAAACTCGATAAAACTCGACTTATTTCAAAATCTGGGTATCATCCATCAAAATAAAGCTCGAGGCGATACAGGGTTGGACGATATGAGGAGAGTTGTGCGGCACAACACACCGCCCGACACGGATGTATCGGGCAATAAGGTCGCCAAAGATCAACTGCCTGCCAGGACGTCACAAAAGATAAATGTGTCACCCGATATGGCGTATCGGGAAAACACTATCGGCCGTTATTTCGTGCTTAACTGCGTCAGGCGATATGAAAATCGACTAGGCTCTTAAACCCGATAAGCAGCGCGCGATATGAAAACTCGTGTCAGGCGATGAGCCTGTCGGGCTATACCTTTGCTCATTGGAGCCATCGCCTGATACAAAGGTGAAGGCAAGTTGGTCGATACGGGAGCAAAAAGCGGCTTATTGAATAGAACGGGTGGCTAAAAGGAGTAAGCGTGATAGCCCGACACGATAAATCTACCTTACTATATATAGCAATCTCAGTTGGGGGTAAATCGGGCAGTTTTGGGTGCGCATCGGCTGCTTGAGACATGTTGTTCCCGAGACGACAGTCCCGTCAGTCTAATTATGGGCATTTATTCCCATGCACGATACGGCTGTCGCTCGGGAATACCATCCGTCGTGGCTTTTACGGTACCCAAGAAACTGTGGCCCGATACAAGCGTGGTTGCGCGCCAGCTGAGCTGCTGCTCAACGCGGCATAAAAGAAGGCGTCTGAAACTTAAACCAAGGCGGGGAAAACAAAGCAATAGACGGGCAAAACATCATCGGTTCAGGGTAGAGCCCCTGACCTCAGACAAAATTACTCCTCAATGCTTAGAAAAATTCAGCGATGACCCATAAAACAAAAGAGTTGGTACGCTCGGCGCGTATTCTGACTCGGGCCTTATTACAGTCCATAAAGTTTGTTTTTACAAGTAATTAGAAAAATGCATCCTACTCTATGAAAGAAAGAAAAACTCGGGCTGCTTCCCGAGTAGCGCTGAAGTTTGCGTCGCCAGCTCGACCGGTGTAGAATCATCTTGCTCTACCCTCGACTGTGCCCATATCTTGTAGACTGACCTCTGCTCTCCTGACAAACACTTCATCTTCATAGAACCTTTTTACCCTGTGCCCATTCACTTGAAAGACTTTGGTCAGATCGCCTTTGTCGTAGAGCTCCATCATTCCTGATTGGTATATCTTTGATACAGTGAACGGTCCAGACCACCTCGTTTGTAACTTCCCAGGGAAAATACGAATAGAGGACTTGAATAACAAGACCTTATCCCCTTCGCTTACATCTTTTCTCCTGAGGTGGGCATAATGCCACAATTTTGTCCTCTATTTGTAGATTTTTACATTTTCATAGGCATTCATTCTCAGCTCTTCTAGCTCTTGGAGCTGCAAAAACCTCTTTTCTCCAGCTTTATCGAGGTCCATATTTAGGAACATGATTGCCCAAAGGGCCTTGTGTTCCAACTCTAGAGGCAGGTGGCAGGACTTTTCGTAGATGAGACGGTAGAGGGTGGTTCCAATGGGCATTTTGTAAGCAGTACGGTAGGCCCAAAGTGCGTCGTCAAGCTTCATGGACCAGTCTTTCCTTGTTCGGTTGACAATTTTCTCCAAGATCTGCTTGATTTGTTTGTTGGAAACCTCTACATGCCCTGACGTCTGTGGGTGGTAGGGTGTAGCGATCTTATTCTTCACTCCGTACTTGCGTAGAAGTGCTTCAAACTGTCTTTCTCCAAAGTGTGACCCTCCATCACTTATAACCGTGCGCAGTACACCGAAACGAGGGAAGGTGGTCTTCTCGAAGAGCTTGATAACCGACTTGGCGTCGCAGGTTTGGGTGGCTATTGCTTCCACCCACTTCGATACATAATCTACTGCCACGAGTATGTATTGATACCCCCGGGATGGGGGAAACGGTCCCATGTAGTCGATCCCCCACACGTCAAATATTTCTACTTCGATCCAGCTCGCCATTGGCATTTCATTCCTCCATCCTATGTTCCTTGTAAACTGGCACTCTTTGCAAACCTTTACAAATTGTGCAATGTCTTTAAATAAGGAGGGCTAGTAGAAACCTGACTGTAGCACCTTTACAGCTGTTCTTTCGCTACCCAGGTGACCACCATAGGGGGAGGCGTGGCATTCCTTCAGGATGTCCGCAGTTTCTTCTTCTGGGATGCACCTCCTGTATAAGTTGTCGGCGCATTTTCTGAACAGGAGAGGATCATCCCAGTAGTAGTTTTTAGCATCCGTGAATAGCTTCTTTTTCTGATTGTACATGATGTCAGGAGGCAGTTCTCCGCAGGCAAGATAATTGCAGATGTCTGCAAACCAGGGTAAGCTTTCTTCTTGAGCTTTGGCCAACATAAGAGCCTCATCGGCGTAGTCGTCGTTGATTGGAGGCCCTCCCTGTCTCTCAGCCACGATCCTTGATAGGTGGTATGTGACCACATTTTCTGCTCCCTTCTTGTCGATAATCTCATGGTCGAACTCTTAGAGCAATAAGGTCCACCTCAACAGTCTGGGCTTTGTGTCTTTCTTTTGCATCAAGTATTTTATAGCCCCATGATCTGTGTATACTTTGACCTTAGCTCTGATGAGATACGACCTGAACTTATCGAACGCGAAGACGATCACAAGCATCTCCTCTCAGTTGTTGTGTAGTTTACTTGAGCCTCGTCCAACGTGCGACTAGCGTAGCAAATCACATGATGCTTTTTGTCTTTCTTTTGCCCCAGGACTGCTCCAACAGTGTAGTCGCTAGCGTCACACATCAGCTCAAAAGGTAAACCCCATTCTGGCGCTTGAAGGATAGGTGGTGATATTAAAGCATTTTTCAGGGCCTGAAAAGCACTGAGACAATCGTTAGAGAAAACAAATTCAACATCTTTTACCAGAAGATTGGACAGCAGTTTGGAAATCTTCGAAAAGTCCTTGATGAATCTTCGGTAATATCCGGCGTGCCGGAGGAAGTTGCGCACCCCCGTCACGGATCTGGGTGGAGTAAGCTTGGATATTGTTTCAACTTTGCTTACGTCCACCTCGATCCCACGCCTTGAGTTATTTGCCCTAGAACGATGCCCTCCCGCACCATGAAATGGCACTTTTCCCAGTTCAGAACTAGGTTGTTCTCCTCGCACCTTTGAAGGACCAATGACAGATTTTTCAGACAGCTATCGAAGTCCTTCTCATAGACTGAAAATTTGTCCATGAAAACTTCTACGATGTCTTCTAGTAAATCTGAGAACATCGATATCATGCATCTTTGAAAGGTAGCGAGGGCGTTTCAGAGTCTGAAGGGCATCCTTCAGAAGGCATAAGTGCCGTAAAGGAAGGTGAATGTTGTCTTTTCTTGATCGTCGGGCAAGATGGGTACCTGGTAAAAACTTTAAAAGCCATCAAGAAAACAAAAGAAATCGTGATGCACTAACCTTTCAAGAACTTGGTCAATAAAAGGTAGCGGAAAATGATCCTTCTTTGTAGCCTAATTTAGCTTTCGATAATCAATGCACATCCGCCATCCGGTGACGGTCCTAACCGCCACCTTGTCTCTCTTCTCACCCTTAACTACCGTCATCCCGCCCTTTTTGGGCACTACGTGGATCAGACTCACCCAATTGCTATCGTTGATTGGGTAAATGATCCCCGCATCCCTGAGCTTTATTACCTCTTTCTTGACGACCTCCTTAAGCATCTGGTTCAGCTTCCTCTGGGGTTGGGCCAGAGGCTTGGTAGATTCTTCTAAGTTGATGTGATGCATGCACAGGGCGGGGCTAAGGCCTTTGATATCATCCACTGAATATCCTATAGCCCCCCTGTGGAGCCTTAACTCCTCAAGGAGTCGGTCTAGCTGATTGCTTAAAATATTGGCGTTTACGATGACAGGGTTTCTGTGCTCTTCATCCAAGAACTCATACTTCAGGCCTTCAAGCAACACTTTTAACTCTGGCTTTGGTCTGGGTGCCTGCTCTTAAGGTTCCCCCTCGAGAGGCATACATCACAGACTCCACCACCTTATCCTCTTCTTGCAAGTCTTCATTAGAAAGGCTGAAAAGGTTGAGATGCCTTGTGACCTCAGGATCCTCGAGGTTGGGATCTTGACAGTTTATATCCCTCAAGAGGGGGTCTACTATCTGGATGTCTTCCTCTATTTCCTCTCAGAATTTATTATAGCTATCTGCGAAACATGCTGATTCGGATAGGGATGGGCTTCTCATGATCTCTTTCAGCTTGAAGTCCATATGGTCATTTTCGACCCTCAAAGTGATCATCCCTTCGGAGACGTCAATCAGCGCTCTCCCTGTTGCCAAGAAGGGGCGCCCAAAGATGATCGGGCAACGGCGGTCTTCAGCTGTGTCGTTGACGACTATATCGCAAGGGATGAAGAAATCGCCGACCCTGATCGGCACATCCTCGAAAATGCCAACGGGCCTCTTAAAGGTGTGATCCGCTAGTTGAATCCACATGTTGGTTCTAACAATGTCGGTTAAACCCACCCTTTGTGCGAAACTTAGGGGCATGAGGCTGATGCTTGCCCCCAAGTCCGCTAGACCCTTACGCTCGACATTGTCCCCGATGGCGAACAGGATTGTGAATGCTCCGAGGTCCCTTCTCTTATTTGGCATGTCATGCTTTACGAAGGCAGAGGAGGCAGAAGCTAGGTGCACTGTCTCAATCCTTCCTCCCCTTCTCTTCTTTGTGATAAGGTCCTTGAGGAACTTGGCATATGTAGGCATCTCCTCTAAAGTGTCGAGGAAGGGCACTTCGAGATGCAGTTTCCTGATCGACTCCATGAACTTCTCATGACGCTTCTTCAGATTCACATTTATCATCTTGTAGGGGAATGGAATCCTAGGAGCGTAAGCATTCCTTCCGCTAGGTAGCTCTTCAGTGAACCTTTGCGCAGACTCTCAAACGTCTGCCCGTCTTTCTTCCTCCGCTGCTGGGGCTGCTTCCTCAGGCCTTAGCTCGGGCTCAGGCCTGGCTTCATCCGAACGCTCTAGCGTTCTTCCAGACCTCAGTACTGCCATTCTGGAAGTTTCAAGGTATGGAAGTGCTTTTATTGCATGATTTTTCATCAGAGCAGTCATATGTGTCAGCCGTTGATCAACCTCACGCTGGCGCATCCGCAAGCTGGCCATCTGGCGTTGCATTGAATTCAGAGCTCCAGGGCTAGGGAGTATGCCCTACACCAGTTGGCTGATGATGGTATCCTGTCTCTTTATGTAGGAAGAAAGCTGACCAACCAAGTTAGGCTGGCTCGAACTCTCACCTTGGCCCTGACATTCACCCTCAGAAAGAGACTGCTCACAATGAGACATGGTATCAAGGCTCGGTGGAACAGGTCACAATTATTTAGAGTTCCTGAAATGGAACAAAAAATCATGTTTAGGAAATTGAATTTTTACTTTTAAAAGAATAACTATAAGAAGAAAAAGAAAAAGAGTGTTGTCAAACTCATTTCTGAGCTTGAGGCACAGGAGTGTAGTTAGTGGATTCAGATTCGTCTACAGTACCGTTTTTGCCTTGTCCCGGGCAATGGCGCCAAAAAGTTGACCGGCCTAAATCGCGCGTCCAATGGTGGAGGCGGATTTGAGGTAGTTGAGCTTTTACATTTATAAACCCGAATCCTTCTAGGCCCCGCAACTTTGCTTACGGGGTCGAAGTAGATATACGGAGTCGAACACAGGGACAAGGGGGGTAGTGCTGAGAATCCAGAATCGACACGCTACACTTCGGCAGGTATAAAGAGATAATAAATTCCCAAAAGGGAAACAATAAGATGTCACAAACAAAACAAGAAAACTATCTCCAACTGGAGCGACTAGAGAGATTTAAGGTTTTTAGTCATTTAGCAGTTTTTAGGGGTTTTCATGCAATGGAAAAAAAAAGATAAAACTAGAGCTAGAGCAAGGTACGAAGGATAAGACTTTAGTAAAACAAGCAGTAGCAGCAGCATCCTGCACGCCTCCTCTCAAAGCGAGTACCTCTAACCAAACACCAACACCCCTCTCGAGGTTGCTAGTCTTAAGCTAGAGTGGAATGTTACTGAAACAACTCCGTTCAAGGCACTCTCGTACTCCAGAATCAGACCAAACACTAGAGCCACAACACAACTCTCGAAGTTGTTGCGACGGGAAAACACAATTCGGTAGCTAAGCGAAACGCGATCCAAACATGCAAGCTAGAGTTCAGATATCAAACATAGCAGCCATCCAACATTTTTCACCAAGCAAAGAGCAGCAAGTAATTAAGCTTTTCAATTTCCATAAACATTAAAGGTCTTAATTACAATGCGTAAATAAACAATTAAATAACAAAATTAAAGATAGATGTCGCCTTCTTGATGTAGAAGGTCGACAGGCTATTGCGGCTCTCAAGCCCGATATCGGTCAGGAGCCTAGCCCGATACAGTAGTGTCGGGCGACACACCCTCTCGGGCAGTACGCATGATGGTCGACTGTATCGCTCAAGGACCCTGGGCGATACGCTCATGTCGGGCGGAGAACCCTCTCGGGCGACACGCATGACGGGCGAAGCGTATCGGGTTCGATATCTTGTCGGGCATGGAGCGATGCGTTCTACTGTCGGGCACTTATGTCGGGCACTTGTGTCGCTTATCAACGTTGGTCGATATCGGCCAGCAGTGTCGCCCGGGACGGTCCTAAGTGAACCATCCCCTCCCTCTCGGGATGAGGAAGAGATCACCTAGAGTTGCCCGACACGAGCACTGGGGCACGATACTCTCACAGTTCTCCCTCGAGTATCGCTCAAAGTTCCCAACTGTCCGAACCTCCTCCTCCCCCCCTTTCGACTTCATGTAGCTGCTATTTACAGGCAACGGTTGGGAGAAGTTATGGTGCTCGAAGTGCCATGTGTCCTCCTTATTCGCGGGTCAGTGGGCGGCCGATACGGGTATCGCTTGGCGCAGGGGTGTCGATTATCGGTCACGTGACGGGCGGCGTGCCTGCCGATGGGTGGTTGTGTCGCCCGACAAGCTGGGTTGTCGTGGCGAGCTTGGCTCCCTGTCAGGTAGAAGGCATGTCGTCCGTCGGCTTCTTCTTGCGCGTCATCCCTTTGCCGCGCGTCATTGTGTCGCTCCACCCTGTCGGGCATGGGTTGTATCGGGTGTCAGGTCAGGAAGGCCGAAACAGACTTGGACTTATTTGTGGGCCGGGACGGAACGACCTTATTGCACCAAGATGAGGAAAAATTCTACAAAAGATGGAAAAATTGGATTAAGACCATTGCTTGGCCAATTATTGCGAAAGTGCTAATAAAAGAGAGGAAAATAGCAGAAAAGGGCGGTTTTGATAACAAAATAAAGGGCAAAAACATCACAAAAATAGGTGTTATCAACTCCCCCAAATTTAGCGTTTTGATTGTCCTCATTAACAAGATGTCCTAGTTTAAGTTGGAAGCAGCGATGTAGACCGAAATAACATGGTGGAATGGGTTTTAGAGACATTAACACTTTTAATTAGGCGCTCGTAGCCAAACAGGTTTGGAGACTCTACCACAGACAGGATACCTTGGTCTACAAAGTGATGAAAACTAGGTACTTTCCTCATTGTTCTTGAGGCATCCCGAGGACACAATCCAAGCTATACTATGAAGAAGCATATGGAACTCTAAACCCATCATCTTGGAAGGTATGGAGTGAGTAGTGGGTAACAGGGACAACATTAATATCTGGACAGACATGTGGCTGTCAAATGATTTGGGTACACTGACAATAGATTTAACACAGTTTAATAAGGTCAGGGAATTAATGGTTCTCGAGGAACAAAGATGGACACAAAGCTCACATGCCAGCTTATCCTGAAAAATTCTACACATAGTCACCTTACTACCCGCTCACCCACTCGATTCTTATGAATAGTTGTCAACAACAATTAAAGCAATAAAGGATGAGGGAAGTAGAAGAGAGAGAAAATATTTTTGTCCATAACTTTCAATCCAGAACATATTTTTCGATGAAATAAATTGTATTAGAATCCTTATAGAGAATACTTTCCAACGAGACTAGTGTTGACATATTTTGAAATAATGATATACGCGAGAAACATAGTATCGTATATTAGGATACCATACACATGTTCTGGGTACAGACGTACATTACTCGTGGGTACTGTACTTTTGAATGAAGGATGATCAACAGTACTCGTGAGTAATGTACTTATGGATCCATAAGTACTATATCCACTTGTTAATACTCAAACATAAGTACAGTACCCACCAAATTACAAAACCAAGCATAATCGTATAACTGTTGTAGAAGTATAAGTACAATACCTACAGAATCGCATAGCAACATTAGTTATGTGGATATTTTCTTTTATAAAATGCAGACATAAGTTGAGTACCCACTTGTTAATGACCTCAAAAGTACACACCTATAAAATGCAACCATAAGTATTGTACCCACTTGTTAATTTCAACTCAGTTACTGACGCATAAGTACAGTACCTAAAAAATTATAAATCAAACATAATTGTGTAACCGGTCTAAAGCATGAGTACAGGACCTATGAATTGCTATAGCAACATTTGTCATCTGGACAAATTTTTTTACAAAATGTAGACATAAGTTGAGTACCCACTTGTTAATGATCTCAAAAGTATAATGCACATCAGATCAAGAATCAGCTATAAAATACAACCACAAGTAATGTACCCACTTGTTAATTTCAACTCATTTACTCAAGCATAAGTACAGTACCTAACAAATTATAAAATCAAGAATAATTGTATAACTAGTCTAGAAGCATAAGCACAGTACCTACAAAATCTCATAGCAACTTTGGTCATCTAGAAAAATATTTATTTCAAAATGCAGACATAAGTTGAACACCTACTTGTTAATGATCTCAAAAGTATAATGCACATCAGCTCAAGAGATCAGCTATAAGATGCATCCATAAGTACGATAACCTCTTTTTTATTTAAACTCAGTTACTCAAGCATAAGTACAGTAGCTAGCAAATCATAAAACAAGCATAATTGTATAACTGGACTAGAAACATAAGCACAATACCTACGGAATTCTATAACAATAATATGAATGTTTGTATATGACGTACTGTACCTCAAAACACAATTACCGTACCCCAAAACATAAGTATTGTACCTTGAATTACGAATATTATATTTCTCTCATATTATTATTACTCCAAAATATATCAACATTGATCTAGTTAGAAAAATATTTTTATAATGAATGTAATACTTTTTATTTCGTAAAAAAATTGAAAGTTACGAAGAAAATAGTTTTCTCTCTATTCTTTTAATTCTCCTTTTTGTCTTTAAATTTGATATTTCAGCCACGTCAGCACCGCCCCCCTCCCAACCACCGGGTGGGGAGCGGGGGTGGGTAGCGGGGCTCTTTTTCCCACCACATGTGGCCAACCAGATCTGCCACACTGCGCTGAGCATGAACAAGACAATAGATAGATACTACCTTCTGGTGGCTGAGCCAAGAGGGAAACTAATCTGGGTATTGGCTGGGTCTGTTGGATACGAGAGAAATGATAAGAGTACCAGAGCCGGCGGGGTATGGTACATGGCGAACGATTTGGAGGATGGAATGGATGCCTAAGGCCACTGATTTTCTATGGAGGGTATGCTCTGGAAGCTTGGGGACTCTAGGCCGGCTATGTGACGGACACTGCCACTTGGATGGACAGTGTCCGCTATACACATCAGGCAGAGAATCAATCTCGCACGTGCTGTTTGAATGCAGCCATGCCTGGAATCTCTGGAGGTCCAGCTCACAGGAGATACAAGATGCGGTCTCTAACCTTGCCGCTCAATCTCCAGCAATGACGGTCAGTGAACTGCTAAGCAACAAAGGGAAAGAGGTAGCTGACAAATTGGTAGCGTCCACATGGGCCATATGGACTCACAGAAACAAACGAGTCTTTGAGGACACAGCAGGATATTAGATATATCTACAGGTCGCTGCTAGCACTGATGCGGGATCACCGGAGGCACAATGAAAGAACTGGAGTGACCATGGGTCACCAAGACACTCACCAACAACTGTGGAGACCACGGAACCAGGGAGGACAAAGCTAAACATGGATGCAACTTGGAAGAGAGGGGAAAGGACTGGAGTCTGACTGGTGTGGAGGGACCATGCGGGAGCACTGGTCAGGGTTGAAGGCCATAGTAGAGAAGATGTGGCGAACGTGAAGCTAGCGGAAGCACTGGCGGTGAGAGATGGCTATCTGCGAGCAGCCGCATGGGAATCGACAAGAGTCAATTCCCAAAACTCCCCTCACTTTCCCTCTAATTCCTGAATACCCCCTCCTTATCAGGAATTCCAACCAACCCCCAGCTGTTAACTTTCCGTCACTTACTGACGTAAGGCAGACGCCTTGCTCCCTTTCTCGTTGATCAACGTCCTTTTAAGTTACATTATCTATTAGATAACTACAAACAGATAACTATGAAACAATTATTTAATACACATATTGGAATAATACTTTTTTATATAATTAATACTTGAATGCATGAGAAGAGGTCCAATCTTATTGCATCTAGGGGTGGCAATCGGGTCCAGGTTGAGCGAGTCCTATTTCGGGTCAATTCGGGTCAGATCAAATACACTCGACTCAAACCCGACTCGGAAATAATTTCGGGTCATAATTCCTCGAATCGAACCCGAAGTTATTATTTGTGGGTTTGACCCGCCGGACCCGGTGGACCCGAAAATACCGTGTTATATGCAAACCCGAAAATACAGACCTGGAAAATCCGAAAATACAAACCCAAAAATAAAAACTAGTTAGACCCGAAATTGTTGTAGAATTTGTTGGTTAATTAGTATTTTACAAGCAAAGACTTGTATAAACTATATTATTTTTATGTTTGAATGTGTTTAACATTTATATGGCTAAAATATAAAAAAAATATATATACATATATGAAGACATAATTTCGGGTCGATTGGGTTTTGCGGGTCGAGAATTGCAAACTCGGACGCGACCCGTAAATATAATTTCAAGTTTTTCGGGTTCGGGTCGTTTCGGGTCGGGTCGAAAAAATCAAGACCCGAACCCACTTTAGTCGGCTCGGGTCGAAAAAATCAAGACCCGAATCCACTTTAGCCGGATCGGGTCGGGTCGAGCAGGACGGGTCAAGTTTCACCAGCCCTAATTGCATCACGTGAAGTCTAGAAGTTGCTATAAACATATCAAGTCCGAGTTAATTTTAATTTCAACAATATTTTCTTTGGATGCATTTCTTACTGTATGTAATATTGATTGCAATTAGGTAGAACTTGTTCCGTTTACGAATCTGGTACATGCGTGTAATACTGGTGGGGGAGATCCTCGTCAACGTGTACGAGTTTAGTGTTTACAAACTGTGAAGCTTTTAATTTTATGAGCTGGTTGTCTGATAGAGGAAATTTGAGAAGTCACGAGCAAAAAAATGGGAGCAAAGCTCTCCAGCCGTCAGCAAGTAACGGAAAGCTAACAGCTGGGGGGTTGGCTGGAATTACCGAAAAGAAAGGGGATATTTTGGAATTACGAGAAAGGTGAGGGGGGATTGGGAATAAGTAGATGGGACGGACTCCCTGATAGTCTGGAAGGCTTTCTACTCAACATCAAAGAGACGTGATCAGCTGGGCATAATCATAAACGACATTGTTACTCTTACTCGGTCTTTCTCGTTCTTTAGACTAGATCATATTAGTAGGAAGTTAAATAGATTTGCACATGAGGCTGCCTCACAAGTTAGAAGTAGTATTTTTCTTTTAAGCAAAAATTTCCCTATGAACTTTCTGAATATAGATTCAGCTGATTTGGCACATTAATGGAGAAGATGGGGTTGTCAAAAAATTTGCAACCAGTAAAAAATATTTTGTTTTTTCTGATATAGAAATTTATAAGGTGTCCCTAAAACCAATGAGAATTCTATATAGTTTTTTTCTTCTTCTGTAGTTTGTAATCTGCAGCCCTCAGATAACGGAAGGATACGTACACATCTCTACTGAGAAAACATGCTTATCTCAAGTCCGTTGGATACTAGGTAGCATACTGGGATTCTAGTACTATCAATGTTTTTTCGTTCTAACATATCTGTCCGTTTTATGAATGATTAGTGTTGAACATAAATTGCAGACTGAGTTTTCTCATATGTTGGACCAAACTTGCATGGATCCCTCTCGGATTTTGGACGTCATTAATTATACTAAGACAGCTCCTATAATAATTTGGTTGTCAATAATATTTATATTAGTGTACAATAACGGTTTTCTCTTTTCATCTTTTTAGGATATGGATTTTAGAGCCGAAATGTTGTATTCTCATTAGCTATCTTATTGAAAATTATAAAACGCATCCTATGTCACAAGTTTTGACTATGTTCTGACTATTGGGGTGAATACTGAAAGACTCAAAGAATTCTAGTTGAAGCTCGGGAGTCCACAGATCAGGTATTGTATGCCATTGACATGGCCTAACCGTTCCATTCCGCCCATCATCAACCCAGGGAGAGAAGTACTGTTCTCAGTTGACACGAGAAGGTAAAACGCGAAGTCCCAGCTGGACCGCAACTCCATCAGTGACTGTAAGCTACTTGGGAATATGGGCCTGCTTGGGCCAGCAGTCATACTCACAAGGCCCCGATTCTAAATTTGTCTTCTTTTTTGCTCTTGAATTCGTTGTTCCGTATTCATGATGGAGTCAACCCATTTATCAAAACTGGGAGTCGCATTTCCAATCTGAACAAAGCAGCATTTAGGGCTAGTTTGATTGGGTGTAAAACCAACACAAATTGGAAATTGAAAACAGGAAATAGAAGGAAACGAATTGCAACTCAACATTTTTAGTTTGGTTGGATGTAAAACGAGTTAATCATTTTCGTTTTCTGTTGCTCGGTATGATGCAGTTACAGCCTGCGACTAGCGTTTATACATACAGCGATTGTATCATTATTGATCTGGTTAGTAAAATGAGGTTACCGTACACATCTCTTATCTTTTATGTCCCTTTGACAACAACTGCAAGAAACACGTCTACCATAGTGTACGCACGTTACCAGATGGTGACTCTACTGCTGGAGAGGCTGCAGAAAACAAACCGTGCCCATTATCGGTGCGGTTGCTTCACCTTATTTTCTACTTCTTTTGTCATGATCGTGTAGTTCATTTTCTGGCTTTGCGTTGCAGCTCTGACCTAGTTTGGTTGGGCCGAAAATGAAGTAGTGCAGTTCCAACTCATTATGATTTGCAATTCATTTCGTTTGGTTGCACTGAATTTGAACACGAGGTGTGAAAATTAACTACGGGTCTCTTTTCGGAGCTGTAGAAATTGGCTGTGAGTGAACCGCTCTCAAAATGGGCGCGGTTTGTTTTTCAGCCCACGTTTTTCGCTGGTAGCTCCGTAGTACCCTTGTTCCACTACAATAAATGTTGTAAAAAACTGCAAACCTGTGGATGTTTTTATATTTTGTATCAACGCAGCTCCGTTAGTAACTACCAAACTACATCCAACCAGACGAAAACAAACAAAATTTCTGCATTCAAGCTATTTGAAACTAAATATAAATGTTGTCATTCCCACTCATTATCTCCAATTTCCTGTTTTCGTATTCCTAGTATGGGTTGGTTTTACACCCCAACCAAATTAGCCCTCTATGCAACCAAACGAAAGAAATGGAAAGCACTGTGTTTTTTAACTGATCAAGTTGGTTTTCATCAAAACCAAACGGGCCCTTATATTCTTAGGAATGATGTCTTCGAATACGAGCATCGCAAGGTACTACTTGGGGCCAGTTTGCTACGGTATAGTCGAGCTCGGCTTGAAAACCGTGAATTTGACGTGTAACAACACACATAAAATGCACAATCTATCATCCGATTATACCCAATTAAACAGACCCAATGCGTGAAACACAATATATGACTAGTTCGGTCATGTTCGCAGAAGAGATATGACCCCAACGATATAAAGCTTGATTTCATCGCTCAACATATATAAATGTTCTCCAAACAGACAAAGGGCGAGCTGCTTTCATCCAGTTACAGCAGATGCAGACGCATTAACTATTTATTTTTCTGAGAAGGTGTAATTTACAAGGATGATTCGACCAGGTCAATGTTTTGAAATGCTCTTATATACCAGGGTTCTGACGGCTGAAGGGAAAAAGAGCCAATAGGGTGATGCTTCCAGACGACAATACCACTGTACCAGGGTTCCGATGACGAAAACTTCATTTCCAAGTGTTTCAATAATGACAATCGATTAGTCTAATAATGTTGACTCCCGTAAAGAGGAGTACCAAACCTTCTCATGAGAATATCGATAAACATTATGCATGAAATATTAATGTTTTAGCAGACACAAGATGAACGTACCTGTTTCAGTCTCAGGGGGTGACTTCTAGAAAAAAATTATAAAAGGGCTCCTATGAATGACAAAAATATATTGTCTGCCAAGGCTGCCTTTAAATGCAAGTTAACTTGAATAAAGTTTACCAGCTTGAAAAATAAGTTAATACCATTATCCTCCAGATCAGTTTATTTGCTGGGAAGAACGATGAAGTCAAGACTGAGTAGCCAATGACAAATTGGTAATGGCAACAAGTCCCAGAAAACTATCAAGGGAGTTGAATTTTTTTTTTTTTTAAGGGTGGGACGGGAAACGCAAAGTGGGCTCCCCGACTCGAAAACTTTAACTAGATAAATCAAAGTTTACAAGATCTAACAAGCTTGAAGGGAAAGAATGCGTATATGAAAAACTGGCTACTGGACCTCTACGTGCTAAGTTGGCTACCTCATGGGCAACCTTATTACAACTACGTCTGACATAAGCAAAACTACAAGAAGAAAACTGATCTCGCAAAGCTTTGAAGTCCTCAGCGATTGCTCCTAGGTAGTCCCTTCGTAGTTTCGTCGATGTGCATGCTTGTACTACTTCCTTTGAGTCTGTCACGACCTCTATGTTGTCGTAACCTACTTCCTTTGCCCATACGAGTGCTTCTCTCACTGCTAGCATCTCAGTAATGGATACCCCCGTTCCTCGAGTGACCTTCTTCCCCACAATACCCACCAAATGTCCCGTCTCATCCCTAGCAGCCAGTCCCGTTCCCGCTCCTTCGTCCTCCCCAACCGAGCCATCCACATTAATTTTTATTTTCCCATGCATAGGTTTCCTCCATCTACAGCGCCCTGCTGACATCTGCCCATCATTTGCCTCCCCTTCCACCTCTCCCATGTTGCATGCCGCCCCGATCTGCTGCACGTTAGAGCAATGAGCGTCGCTCCTCACCTGCCGCTCCAGCGCCTGACCCACATGTTGAACGTCGTCGACGCCCTCCCTACCCTGTTGTCCGCCGTCCTCTCTAAGTCGGGTGCCATGCGCCGTCCCCCATCGTCCTTCCTCTCCCCGTCTCGTCGTGTTCCCCTTGCCATCCTGCCGCACCATCGTCAGCGCCCCACGTAGAAGATAGCCGCTGCCCACCTCACTGCCCTGGAAAATCCTAGTGCATCATATCTTCCATGCCGTCCACATGCCCGCTACCATTTGTTCTGCTTCATGTTTTGGTCTTCCCACCAGCGCTGACGTCAAGGCCAAGCCAATATCCTCATCCCTCACCTCATGCGCCCACTTGTGCACTTCCCTCGACGTCTGTTCCCAAACCTCCCCCGCACTTTGGCATCGAAAAAGCATGTGAGGGATTGTCTCCTTCTGCGCCCCACATAGCATGCACGTACCATCCTCCACACAGAATCTGTCAAAGAGACGCTCCCTTGTCGCTAGACTCCCCGTGCTTGCCCGCCAAAGAAAGTGCGCTATCTTCGGGCTCCATCCGTCGTGCCATATATGTTTCCAAAGTGTGTCCCCCTGCTGGTGTACATACCTTCTTGCCTCATCCTTTCCAAGCAGCCCCATCTAGTAAGCAGAACGAACGGTGAACTGCCCATCCTTTGAAGGCCACCACATCAACGTATCCTCGGGGTTCCTCATGCTGCGATGTATAGAGAGAATTCTTTTAACGTAGCCCTCTGGAAAGCACTCGCTGATTATCCTTTCGTCCCATTGAGAACCATCCTCCGTCATAAGATCCCTTACTGTTGTAACATCCGGTCCATCCTCCCTTTTGAAACGTGCAATCGTTTCCCCCTCATTTGGCAGCCATCTATCCTCCCAGATATTCACCTGCGTTCCATCTCCCACCCGCCATTGTGTACCTTCTTGTAGCAGTGCCTTTGCTCCCCACAAACTCCTCCATGCGAAACTAGGATTGTGTCCCCTTCTTGCTGCCCATATGGTCGTCCGTAGAAAATACCTTGCTTTGAGAACTCGAGCCACCAGAGAATCCGGAGAATTTGCTATCCGCCACAATTGCCTTGCCAGAAGAGCTTGGTTAAAGGTATATAGATCCCTGAACCCAAGCCCCCCCTGTCGCTTTGGTCTGTACATGTTCGCCCAACTCATCCATGATATTTTCCTTTCTTTGTCCTTTGCTCCCCACCAGAATCTCGTGATCATACGCTGTATGTCTTCTATGATACCTGCCGGTAACTGGAAAATGTTCATGACGTACTTCGGGATCGCTTGGGCTACCGCTTTGATGAGGACTTCCTTCCCTGCTTTGGACAATAGCTTTTCCGTCCACCCTTGGAGCTTCCTCCACACTCTATCTTTTATATAGTTGAACACTTGCTTTTTGGATCTGCCCACCGCTGTTGGGAGGCCCAAGTAACGCGCGTGCCTGTCCACAACTCTCACCCCAAGGAGCTATCTCATTTCCTCCTGTATGTCTGCCGCTATCCCCTTGCTGAAGACAACCTCCGTCTTAGAGAAATTTATCTTCTGACCCGATGCCTGTTCATATTGGCTGATAATTTCAGCTATCTTCAGACATTCGGCGGTATTTGCTCTAGCAAAGAGTAGGCTATCATATGCAAAGAAATGATGTGAGATAGGGGGCGCCCCCTACTAGGCTTGATGCCATGCATGAGGTTTTCACGTGTAGCTAAAGAAATCAAAGAAGAAAATGCTTTGGCACATAAAATGAAAAGGTAGGGTGAAAGAGGGTCTCCCTGGCGAAGTCTGCGTGTAGGCACTGTGCTTTGGGTCTTGTCTCCATTGATGGCGAAGGCATGTTTAACGGATGTTATGCAATCTTGAATCTTTCTCCTCCATTTCATCCCAAACCCCAATTTCTCCATAGTAGCATCCAGGAATCTCCACTCCACTCTATCATACGCCTTAGACATATCCAACTTCAACGCAAGGCTGCCCTTTCTTCTTCCCTTGTCTCTCTTCATAGCATGAAAAACTTCATAAGCAATGAGGGTGTTGTCTGTGATCAACCTTCCTTGTACAAATGCACTTTGACTCTCCGACACAATGCTGTCCATAAGGGTCTTCATTCTATTCACCATGACTTTAGAAGCAATCTTGTATACCACATTGCATATGCTGATCGGGCAGAACTCCCCAATGGTCTTTGGCATCTCCGTCTTAGGAATAAGCACAACCAAGGTGTCATTTACCTCCCCTATTTCCTGCTCCCCTTTCCACCATCCTTTTATGTAGCTCGCCACATCTTTCCCAACAATCCCCCAATAATTTTGATAGAACATAGCCTTCATGCCGTCTGGCCCCGGTGCTTTGTTTGGATGCATTTGTTTTAGAGATGTCCAAATCTCCTCATCCTCTATATCCCTCTCAAGAACTTCATTTTGGTCCTCTCCTACCATTTCCCACAGCCCCCTCAGTGCCTCCTCCAAACCCGTCGGGTTGGTAGATAAAAACAACTTCTCAAAATATGTGGTGATGATTGTTTTAATGTCCTTTTCCTGTGTTTTCAGAGTCCCATGCTCGTCTTCTAGGAAATAAATTCTATTTCTCTGCCTTCTATTAGAAGCCTTCTGGTGGAAATAAGCAGTGTTACGATCCCCTTCTTTAAGCTCCTTCATCCTTGCTCTAGCTGCCCAATATTCCTCATTCTTTTACAGCTAGTATTGCAATTCCTTAGATGTTTCCTCCGCCTTATCGAGATTTATTTGGTCTGAGGGTAGAGCTTGCAGCCCCTTAAGCTCATTTTCAATTTCCTTCACCTTCCTTTTTCTTTCTCCAAACTTTGTTGATGCCCAAGTTTTTAAAAACTCCTTACACCTCAACAGTTTTGTGCCCAGATCACTTCCTTCTTCGGCTCCCCAAGCCTCCTTGATAACCTCCCTACAGCTATCCTCCCCAACTCACATTGGCTCAAACATAAATTTCCCACTCCTCCTTCGCCTGTTATCTCTCCTATCCGCCTTTAGAATAATGGGTGCATGGTCTGATTCATAGATTGGCAAATGGAAGAGTTTGCAGAACGTAAAAATGTTTCTCCATTCGAACTCGGGCAGATATCTATCAAGTCTTTCCTGGACCAAGGTTCTCTCTGTGAGGCCCCTTCTCCACGTGAAAGGATTTCCTTCAAAACCAACGTCCATCAGTTCGCAGTCGTCAATCACGTCTCTAAAATTCTGCATGTATTTTTCCTCTTCAGGAGGACCACCTCTCTTTTCAGTGTTGGAGACGATCTCGTTGAAATCACTGAAGAAAATGACTGGAACATCAGCCTCGCCCTTTATCTTCCTCATCAGCTCCCATGTCTTGTACTTGTTTGCCTGGTCAGCCCAGCCATAAATACCCACTGCTCTCCACCTTACGCCATTGTTCATGTCTTTAACCATAGTTGTCACATGTCTTTGAGAGTAGTTTACCACCTCCACATCAATGTCCTTCCACCAGAAACCCATCCCTCCTGCCCTCCCTTCACTGGAAATGCACAACCCATATGTAAAACCACAACTTTTCTTCACATCATCTAGCTTCCTGTCTGCAATCATAGTTTCCATGAGGAAAACTATGTTTGGGCGCTCTCTCCAAACCCACGCTCGGAAAGCCTTGCACGTGTCAGGGTCGCCCATTCCCTGACAGTTCCAGCTAAGGATTTTCATTGTCCTTCGCGGGAATTGACTCCGCCAATCTCCGCTACTTGAGCCTTGTTGACCCCAAAGCTGTTCGCCTCCACTTCCTCGACACACCTGTGTCTTTTTCCCCCGGCCTCGTGTAGAGGTAGATCATCCAGTTCCATGTCACACACCTCTCCCGGTCTTCCCCTCTTCCCTGTTGCTTGTTCCCATAGCACTTCCTCCTCCGGTATTCCCAGCCTTGCCCCCCTACTCATCTTATACACCCAAGGTTGACGCTTCTTTTTCTCCTTTGCCTGTTTATGTCCCTTCCTCAGTCGCGCCCCTCCTTCCTTCCTCCTTTGTGCCCTAGTAACCCTTTGTTCCGCTGTTGCTGGTTGAGAAACAAAGGTGTCCTCCATGGATGTGTGCCCCTATCCATCGATTCCCTCCGGTTCCTTCCATGCCATAGTGCACCTGGTGTTGTTCGACGCCCCCACTCTGCCCCCATGCATTGTCTCTTCTTCTTCTTCTAGCTGCCTCTGACATGCACGATCTTCTTCACCCACTAACGTTCCCTGCTGATATGTTGCTGCATCTCCCTTGTCAACACCGCGTTCTGGTACATTTGGTTCATCTTGATCGGTCCCTGGTGCTTCCTCATCGATGCAATAGCTTCCTTTTATCCCCAGCAGCTCCTTCTTAGAGTACCGTCATCTCGGTTCATTTGCCGACACCCCCAGCGTTGCGTCCCCGACGCCCGTCTGCTGCGTAACGCCTGTGCCCACTTTCATCGTTGTCGGCGCACCCCCTTCCCCTTCAATAGTGTCTCCAGTATTCCTCTCCATCCCTGCCTCCATCCTCTCCCACCTTTCATGGTTCCCTCGTTCCCCTTGACGCCTCCCCAACGCCCGTTCGTCCGCCTTCTAACTCCCCCCCCCCGACGACGCCCCGTCGTCTCCCATCAACACCCCCTCGTCCTGACGCCCGTGCGTCTTCCGTCTCTCCTCCGTACACTACCCGCTTCCCCCCTCACCCCCGTCTACCCTTCTCTGTTCCCGCCCCTGGGCTCCTCGCACCCCCATGACGATGCCCTCCCCCCCGTTCACTGTTCTCCCTGCCTCCCTCAGCATCCCCTCCGCCATAGCATCCTTTACCCGACGCTCCGCCCTCCTTGAACGTCAATTTCCTCCTGACGCCCCCCTTGCTCTCCGCCCAATTACTTTCTATCCGCTGCTGCTTCCATGGCGACGCCCGGAGCCATCTGCCATAGTGTTGCTGCTACTCGTTTCCCTCCATATTGGCATTACAATCTTTGTCCACATGTCCGATCAGTCCACAATTGAACCAGAACGTCGCTAGCCTCTCGTACTTCACCTCTACGTCAACTATGCGCCCACTCTTAACCCTAAGCTTTAGGGTTCTCCTCAGCGGCCTGGACACATCTAAAACAACTCACACACGGACTGAAGAGTCCCAACCCGATCCGTCGCGGTCCGTCGCCACCACTTCCCCGATGTGCCCCGCCATCGTCCGCACCATCTCTTCTCCTCTATATCCCATTGGCACTCCATACAATCGCACCCAGAACGGCGTATGATTGATTTGTATCTGCCCCGGTTGGTCCTCCTTGTCCACTTCCTTGAATAGAAATAGACGCCCGTTGAAGTTCCACGGCGCCCCATCCTTGACGCGTTGCTTGTCGCGCCAGTGCGAGAATTGCATCACGAAGATATCCCCCTCCAGTTTCCTAAATAGCACTGACTCCTGAAAGCTCCATGCCTGCGTGAAAGTCCTTTCCATCGCCTTCAGGTTAAAAGTGCGATCCGTTAGTAGTCTCCCCACCAGCGCCAGATCGGCCTGGTCCTCTTCCTCCTCCCTGTTATCCGCCCAGCTTCCATCAATCGGTTCCTCATCCTCGTCGGAGAGATTCAACCCTGCGTAACGATCTGCTAGCTCCTCCGTCATAGAGGCGAGACCCAAAGCACGCCTTCCACTTGAACCTGCAAGAGAGAAACCCTAAGCTAAGGGGGTGGACGTCCACACGCGCAAGCCCTAATCGCCAGAGCGAGAGGGTGCGGGAGACGGGCTTTTTGATTGATCATTCAAGGGAGTTGAAATTAATGTATATGTAAATGTAATTTTATTTCACTACCTAATGGGATGCTGCTTTAACATATTTGTTGGCATCGAAAATTGAACTGACACTACCATTTCATACAAACAAGACATCTACCACTGCTGCCAAGCACTTATTTTTTAAATTTTGTGTAGTCAATCATATTTATATATATTTGTAGTTTAGTTTAATCTTAAAATATATCTAATTGGGATTAATTTTGGGGGGAGGAGGGCTACAACCCCGCTAACCCCGTGGCCGCGCACCTGACAACAACAACGTTTGGAGAGAAAAATGGATCAAAGTTTGTCTAGTAAAGGGTAGTTCTAAGTTGTAGCTTCATTTAGGAAGGGGCTTAATGGTGATAGAATACTGCTCCTCTAGGGGTGCAAGACAATATTGTATAAGATCCGACAGAATAGAGGAAACATATGGTTGAGTGTTTGAGATTATGTGGGGAACAAGTGCCACATATGTTTTTAAAAAAATAGTTCGGAGTGTGAAATACATAATTTTTCTACATAATAGTTCCTCATATATATGGTTAATACGCCCATGCAACCAAATGGAGGTAGGGAGTACATATGCATTGTGATAGAGGTGATCACCAATAGTGTCACCCCATCATATAAATAGAGTAGAGTCTGAAAAGTAGATAAATAGTCTGGAAATTGGTGAAGTTCCCTTATAACACCCCAAGTAGATATGTATATGCTACAAGAAACCAATCAAACTCTAATTCTCTCATGGCTCCTCCAAAATCTTTTTCATAGAAGTCATGTGTGGTCCATCATCATTGCCCATAAAATCATGAGTGGTTTATAAAGCTAGAAGCTTGTTTATACCTGCATCATCTACAAAACATATAATCATTGTAAAGTGATTTTGTCAAACAAATCAGTTGTTTATTAGTTTTGCAAACATTATTGTGATATATGTTGGTCCTAACAATCCATATGTTCTATATTATAGCTAAAATGATGGATTTACTGTTATAAGCCCCTAATGGATGGCTAATGTCCTTACAAAGTCTATATTCTAAAGTGAGTCTAGGGGATGTGAGGATGGTGGTAGCATCAACGAAGTGTGTCCATATAAAATTGGTCATGGCAAAAAATAATTGTTGATTTGATTCTTCCTATGCTCTACACAGTAAACATATTGAAGGACCCTAAAAACCAAATATCCTATGATGTGTGTCAGTATAATTCTTATCATACCGTATAAGCCATAACACACTATGTACCTTACATGGGCATATAACATGCCATATATATTTGTGAGGAAAGATGTGTCCTCCAAATTTGTAATAAGTATATGCTAGCTTAGCTGCCAAGACCTTACCCCATATTGATGGTACTGTCATGCTCAAATCAGTTTCCATAGTTTACAACATGTCATCATAGTCTGTGCGGTTGAGGTGTTAAAGAAGAAAATATTTTAAGACCATTTTGTGTGTGTGAGCTCAAGAGCTTTAAGACCTTACATATGGTGCAGTATTTGATGGGTGTAGGAATGACTTATAGGCGTGTGAAGTGGTTAATGGAGGATTGACCATGCCACCTAGGATCTAACCTAATGTGGATGGAAGTCTAAGGTGAGGTGGAGCATGGACAAATTTTCAAATAATAAAAATGTTTTTGTTGATAAATTTCTATATAGGGGATGTGTATATTTTAAGAATATGATCCCATGGGTGTGGTCGTGGGCATTTTTGTTCGATATAACACCAGTCCATTGGTGTTGTTCATTCTGAGATATGGCTCCCATGAGTTTGTGTATATGACTAAGTGCATTAGTGTGTAGACCAATGATTCCCCAACCACCATATTGTTTAGGGCTACATGTCATATTTTAGTTGACCAGTGATTTCTCCTTTTATTGTGATCCCATAAGAAGTTCCTCCTAATTTTTTCAATGCGTTTGATGACTATAGTAGGAGGAGGAATGCAACTGTGATGGTATCTGATGATAGGAGTTAATGCATCATTGAGAAGAGTTAAATGACTAGTAAGAGTAATGTGTTGGTTTTACCATATGGATAGTCATTTTTTGTATTTTTCAATAATGGGGTTCCAAGAAACCCCATGAATATGCCAATGTGATAGAGGAAGGCTAAGGTATTTGATGGGAAATAGTTCTTGTTTGAAACTAACAAGGGATTGGAATCTACCCATTGGGGATGGCGAGACATGAATACCTATAATGGTGAAATTTTGAAAGTTGATTTAAATCCAAAGATGTATGAGAAATTTCCCAGAATAGGAACAATGTTTTGAACTTGTATCTGTTCAAGTTTAGTAAAAAGTATGGTGTCATTTGTGTATCACATAATGTTGTTGTGGTATCCTTATGGAATGTCTATAAACCATGCCATGTACCCAGTTATATGAATATGTCAATGATGGAGGTGATTATGATTAAGATATATGGTGATAACATATCACCTTGTCTGAGACAATTTGAGCTTTTGAAGTAACCAAAAGAAACTATGTTAATGACTACAAAGAATCTGCATATAGTGATACATGATTGTATCCAGTGAATCCATATGTATAAAAACCATATCCATGTAGACATTGGATCATAAAAGACCAGTTGATGTTGTCCAACGCCTTCTCAAAATTGACTTTTAGTGTGAGAAGTGAGGTGTTCTTAGACTGACATGTGTAGAAAGTGTATAAGGCAGTATTGGCATCCTATATGTTCCTATGAGGTAAGAAAGCACACTGAGATGAGGAGATAATGTTTTCAAGTAAAGGTTTATCCTAAGGCTAAGGAGTTAGGATATGATTTTGTAGGATGCATTGATCGGGTTGATAGGTCTAAATTCCCTAACTGAGGTAGGCAGATCAATATTTTTAATGAGTGCAATATGCATTTGGTTGAGGATCTTAATATGTTGAGAAATATCTTCTCTCCTATTCATGATTTGAAAAAAAATTGTGAAAGTCAGTTTTTGTATGTTCCCATACATAGCGGTAAAAAGCTACATTAAACCTGTTAGGGGAGGGGGATTTGTCTGTACCGATCCTCATCTTGGAAAAGAAGATCACAAATTTAGTGATAGGATCTAGTAGAGGGTTTGTTGACGGTATTAACTGTTAGCATTAAATGCCCCAATCAAACCCATGATAACCTGAAATATGATGACCATTTTTAAAAAGTTGTTTGAAATAGTTAATCACATGTGAAATGATCATATGTTGAACGTAGCAATGTGCATCAATATTGTCTAGGTTGTCTATGGTGTATATTCTTTTTTTATAGTTACAACATGCATGGAAGAATTTAGTGTTCTTATCCCCTTCCTTGATCCATAAATGCTTAGATCTATTTTTCCATAAGATCTCCTCCACGTCAGTAAGAGTTTTCATATCATACATGATGGCTCGATATGTGTTATCATCAGGTGTTTTGTGTATGAAAGTTAATAGTTATGTTTGTTTGGACTTGATTAATGTTTGGAAGTTCCCAAAGGTGGTCCTATTCCAGTGTCTAAGAGTTTCCTAATGGCCTTATTTTGTAGCAGATGTTGAAACCACATTTGGTATGTACATTATGCCTATACAAGTGTTCCCGTAGGACTTCAAAGAAGCCTAGATGTTTGGTCCAAAAACATTTAAATCTAAAAGGGTTGTAACCACAAATATCAATGGATGTAAGAACCATCTCCGAAAAATGATCTGAAAGACTATATTCTTGAATTAGTGCACATGCAAGCAAATATTGGTGGTTCCAAAGGTTTGTACAAGTGAAGCAATCTAGTCTTTCCTTGTGTGTCCTTTGATTCCATATCCATATACCATTAGTTGTCGGTATATCACAAAGACAGTGTTGCGCAATGTACCTCCCGAAGAATGAATTGTGTGCATGATGTGTGTCAATCGTTCCTATATAGTTATGCTCCTCAGAGCCACATCTATGGTTGAAATTCCCCCCATTATGTAGAGTCTGATGTTGTCCATCTAGGTTGAGAATTTTTTGCATGAAGAGGTAAGTTGTGTTGGCCTGCTTCACCATATATACCAGTGAAAAATGAAGATAAGTTAACAAGGTTATTATGTATTTTAATAATGATGTTGTATATCCTGTTGTTAATGTCTGATATATTCATCTTGTGGCTATTCCATCAATGAGTATACCACCCCTAAAGCCAAATGGTGGAGACTAAACTAATGAGTTGATGTGTTGCCCCCTATGGTTCTGAGTTGAAGGTTTGTAAGATTTATTTTAGTTTCTTGAATGGTGATGATGTCAATTTTATAGTTGAAAATGTGTTGTCTATCTTACTTCTTAAGTCAGAAATTAGCTTCACCACAGACCATCCAAGACGTGAAATGCATATGTAAGGGTTAAAAGGAACACACTAAATATCAAATGCAAGCAAGTAAAATATGATAAATGTAAATGGAATATTATATGTAATAGAGAAATAAAATCAATATAATAAATAGACTAATGGGACTAGAAAAGGGTGTCTCTATCGCGGTCCCACTTCATGTAGCATTCTAAATTGTGAAAAAAAGTTTATGGAAGATTCATGGTTAGAAAAGGATATTCCTGGATAGTTGGAGAATGTAGAGAACTCCTCAATGGAGCTCCATGTATTCGAATCCGATTGTGTGGCTCATTACATGAAGGATCCTCAAGATACTCTTGATGTAGGTTAGAAGTAGATGTATATAAATCAACATATGAAGGGGATTGTGAAAACTGAGATCATCCATAGCAAAGAGTGACACTTGTTGTATGAGTCTGGGGTGCAAATCAGGGATTTGGGAATGTGTATCTCCTAATGTGTAGATTGTATAGTAGAAGATAAGGTCTGGTTTTGTGATGAGTGTAGATCTTTAATGATTTCCAACTTTATCTTGTTCAATTATTTCTAGGTTGAGGTATGTTAGTCTAGTCTATGGTTGTGGAGAATCAGCTATGAGGTGGATCTATGGTGGTTGTCACATGGTAGATGTAGTTGTATTGGAGAATTGGTGTCCCTTGGCTATGGCGGATGTACCATGTGGAGTTTTAGAGATGAAGTGTGGTAGGTTTTGGTCCATACATTGTTTTACTAGAGTACTTAGGGTTAGATGAAGAGGTGTGATTCTTAGCACTCGATTCGCAGAACCTGGATGTTGGGTTCTTGTTGTGGTGTTTGAAGAGGGTGAATATGTTGCTGGGATGTTCATATTGAGGTTTGATAGTATAAACTAGTGATCCACAATGGAGTTTGAGTCGGTTAGGTGAGATGGTTTCTTTGTAGATAGAGAAAACACAGTAAGCTTTATTGAAGTGGGTCCGTTGGAGAGTGTCAATGAAAATGAATTGTAAAGTGGAACTTATAGAAATAACATTTTGTTTAAATAATGCCTCTTCCTAAAGGTGTGCTAGCAAGTCTGATATGGGTGCCCATCTAGATCCACCTGATCTTTCAAGCAAAGCTCCAGATTGTAACATGCATCGTCTCACTAGAGGTTGAGAAAAGCCATCACCACATTGAAAACTTATGGTTTGACCAATAAGCTATTAATATTTTGTCTTAAAATGTAGGTAGTAGAGAAATTAGTCCATTGATAGGATGTTAGGATTCGTAATGGTGCATACTAGTAGGAGAACTACTATTGCTCGAGTGACATAAATGCACTCAATGTCTGGGCAAGCTTGCAAGTTGATGAAGCTAAGGATGATGCTTCATGAAGTAAGGACTTTCAGTATCCTAATACATGAAGCCAAAATGTTGATGAGGCATTCAACGATGGGGTTGAGCCCAGGTAGTTGAGCCATGTTGTCAGAGGAGGTTATATTAAATTGAATAGTAATGGTAGATTTTATGGGAGATGTAGTGGATAGTAGTGTCATGAATGTGTTGGCTAAGGAGAGTATAAATTCTTGTGTTGTTTAGGGGGTGGATAGGCATGACAAATCAAATATTAGAGGGGATCACCAGGGATTTTATTCCATCTGTATAGCAACTAGGGACTGAGGTCATTTTCTATTGATTGGTGAATATGAATGGTGTATCTTCCAAAGGTAGGAGATCATGTAGGGGGCAAGGGTATTGTGTTAAAGAGGAGGTCTGTGAGATATGGAAGGTTTGCCATATGTGAATATTCTTTAGTGTTTTCATTCTCGGGGGTGTATGTGTATTGGTTCGTGTGGGTGTTGCTCGGTAGATCGTGTGTAGGGCAGGGGGGTTTCAAACTTGGGTGCATATAGATTGTGATATTAGTGAGTTTAGGATAGACATGATTTTTCCTGGTGTCCTTAGCCCTTACAAGCATAAAAACCCATCTTATACAACAAGATTATAGAGAATGTAAATGTTTGTGTATCTATTAACATTTATATCTAAGAATATGCCAAATTCTAGTGTTATCCATTCCTAACTCCAAAGAAATTGAACTAGTGAGCGATAATTTATGTAATGGAGGAAATTTGAAAAAATAGAGTGGTGTGTGTCCAGGTTTGTGTCCTATCTAGGGAGTGTGGAGTGACCTAGAGTGTTGATGAGTATATATGTACATGAATCTCCTATGGATTTCTAGGAATCTTGGGGAAGTGAGTAGGCACTGGAGATGTAGATATGTCGTCGATAGATATTGTTATCTTAGATGTGGTCTATATATTCTTCTTTTTAGTGAACATGGTATGATCGGTTTTATCATGATCTGACTGAGATCTACTCTGTTATGGTATGGTAGATGTGTTTACTGAGCTCGATGGCCCCACATTTCGGTCATGATAGTGCCTAAGGGCAACAAGTCATCTGACCTTCAAAGAAGTTGTATGTACTTTATGTGCTTCCTATTAAAAAAGGGTAAATTAGTATTTTGGTAAGAAGACACGTGATGTGGTAAGATATTAGAATTTGTAGTGAAACTCTACTTGGCTAGAGTAATATTTTTAGCTATTCTTTTTTTGGACATCCATTTGGTGTTTTTGCATAAGAATCTTTAGTTAGACGTGTTTATTAGTTGGTTGTTTTCTATTTCCCTAAAGACTTGTGTGAATGTTCCCTTGATTTGATATATCTATATTATTTCTTAGAATATTAGTAAATTAAGTCATGCATTTTATAATAGTTCTGATCAGGTTACTGGTATTGAGTTAATTTTTATGACCACGATAGACTTCTAATAACTACATATACAATATGAACGAATTATTTGATTAAGAACTATGACTTCTCAAATTTCAAATCAATTGGCATGCCATGTTTGTATGTTTTTAGCAGCTCCACAATTTTTATTGCTACTTGAGCAACCTTCTGTTCAGTGATGTTGTTTGCCATTTTATGATAAGTTGTGTGTTTTGGGTTGAACATAGCATATAAGGTGTTGTAGAAGATGGTTGTCTTGTTCACAATATCAACAGATAGCAGTGCCTAATGTCCATCATGCAGAATCTGAACAAATATCCATCTTGAGACATTGCATTTTAGATGATCAATTAGTCGTTACAGTTCCCCTATGTCTTTCTTCAGAATGATGTCCCCCACTATGTCGTAAGAAACCATGTACACATCGAGAAAGTCATCAACCATAAGTAATTGACATGCTATCACAATGCTTGTAACCTCCTATTTTCAAGATGTCGCAGAGGTCCGACAATAGAGTTTAGACATTTTCTTATTAAAAAATTACCACAAGGTCGTCCTCCCATGGTTGCAGTACTTCCAACAGGAAAGTAAACTCTTCATCTAACAACCCATAGCATGCTAGCTTGTTAAAGTTTATGAAGGCATGCATTATCATGTCTAGTGGTTCTGGTCCTTCTGTCATTTGAACATCATGTTATTCTTCTTTTGTATGCACCTCAACCTCTTGATCAAAATTTATGCCATGGTAAGCTCAAAGGTGGTTTGGATAGGGTTCTCTGTCTCCTAAAACTATGTTGTTGATGTTTCAATATCCTGAGGTATTACTGTCTATTCAAGTGCAGGAATAGATACATGAACTTTTAGTGTAGCAACATTTTGTTGATGATTCAACAAAGGGAGGGGTAGGGAAGAGGGTGGTGTAGCACTTGTTTTTCTGGTGCCTCTTCAGACTTCTTCAATTATTCACTCTAGGGGGTCTTTTTAGGCAAGGGGATTAATGGATACATCCTTATTGGTATGACTTCCATATGCGTGTCATAGAAAAAACGTCTATCATGAATTATTTCCATGATGTATTTTCCTCTTAATGCATGGAAGTCCTTGTTTACAATTTTTTCCAAATGGATGCCCCTGTTGATGGCATCTATCATCCTTAGTGTGATGAATGCACTCTCTCCTGAGTTATGTTTTTCCTATGACATGATGTAGTCAATGGAAATATCCTTCTAGTTTGGGCATTGCCATCCATTGGCTCCTTGTATTAGCTTCTTCAGATGAGTCACTACCTCTTGGATGGTCTTGCGTTTTGGTTTGTCGAAGTCCATTTCCCACATGGAATGTCTTTTATGCTGAAGTTATATGTAATTACTCTCCTTTTTGAAAGATAAGCCACAGTTAGGAGCTAGTGGTTGAATGCCTTGAAAGGTCAAGTTATAAACTTCAAAGTTTTGGTTTTATCCAGGGTATCTTTGAGTTCTTTTACATATTGGCTTCACTATTTTCCTTTTACAGTTGATCTGCCAGATTTGAAGTTGCATTGAAAACGGGGTCGACTTTGACTGTATACATGAACTCCTCTATTATAGTTTTCCACAAGAATTTGAAAAAGACTCTACTTATATTTGCTTTCTTCTTAAATGCAACATGTAGATCTTTCATCGTCAGCATATATTGTTTGTTGTTGTAGATAATGTCTTGTCCAGACTTCTAATTATCCAGGATGTCAGCTAGGACATGTATGTCTCATTCTAACATTCCTGATACCCTCTATCTTCTTGCATGTTAGTGGAGGTGGTGCTTTTAGACTTGAGGTTTCTTTGTAGCTAGATTTTATATGCGAGTCTGGGAACACCTATTTTTCCTATTTCAAAAGTGTGTTATCAAACATATGGTCCAAGTTCCCTTCATCGACTTTAGCTACCATCATTTCTATTTCATCTTTGAATGAGACATGGATTCCCCATTTAGAGATTGGTTTATCTAATAGTATGTCATTCATAAAACTCTCATAATTAGGTTGCCGAGGTGGATCCTTGTAATTAAAAAGAGGATGCAACCCATCCATGACTTCTTCAGTTGTTTCTAACATTTTTCCCCTTACTTCAGATGATTTCATCTTGACGTCATTCTCTCCCATAACTTCTAAGTCTTTGACGAGAGTTTCTGGTTCTGTTGGCTTTACAATATTTTGATTTTCCAGGCTTGTAAGTTCTTTTTATTTATTATTGTTTTTAGAATGCCCTATCAAGGCTGATGAAGTGACGAGATCATCATATTCAGTGGGCACTCATTTTCTCTTGACAGTCCTTCTTGACACTTCTTCTCCTAGTGCAAGAGTGCACTCAGAAGTAGCCACTTCATCTAGGATCACCTGTAGTCCATTTGTAGGGTGGTTATCAACATATCGGCCTTGAGGTGTACATCTATATCCTCCACAAAGGATTGTTTGATTGTGATTGTCTATTGCCTTTTTATAGATGTCCCACTATTGGTGGGGGTGGCTTCCTTCCTATTTGCCACTTCCTTTTGAAGCTGCATGTTTTCTAGGCTTAGATCGCCACGTTCTTTACGTATAGAGGTGAGTACATTTGTCACTCGCGCCAGTTTCTGCATAACTTGTAGTTGATTTTCCGCCAAACACTGATTTGTTCTAGAAAATTGAGAACCAGCTGTATGCCTGTCATTAATTTCTTTCCATGTGCGGTCAGTGCATACATATTTGGAGTTATGTTAAAAAATTTAAAGTAGATGTTGAGACAATCTCATGAAGATTTCCAATCTTCTACCCTATCTCCGTAAATTTTCTTGTAGTAGGCACATGTCCACTGGTACAGAAATGACGTATAACGTTACATTTGCTGGTGTCAGTTAAAACTAAAACACCGACGCTGATAAACTATGATGTCGGTTTAACACGAAAACTGACACCAATATGTGAAGGCGGTTCTCTTTACAAAAGACATGAGTATCGATTTTTCTTTAACGTCAGCTGGTTGAAATAAAAACTGACATCCAAAATCACCCGCGAAATACAATTTTCCAGGAAAAAAAAATTTCCTCCAAAATTTTCAGTTCGACGTTGGTTGGAGAAACACCTACGACTCATGTTCCGAGCCAAGCCCCACAAAATTTTTATCCACCATATTTCACTGGTTGTTTAAAAAACAACTGACGCCTAAGTATCCTTCACGAGGCAAAACTTCATTCCTTATTTGGCGTCAGTTGTTTCACAAGAACCAATGAGGATGTGTGTTCATGCGTTGTCCCTACGAAAAAATTTCCCCCCCAATTTGTCTAACCAGTGTCGGTGTTAGGGGAGAAATTGAAAACTATGATTGTAACTCAAGAACAAATTTTTTTTGTCGGAATATGTGGATAGATGTCGATTATTATATGTTGAAACCGACGATGAATACCTAGTGTCCTAGTTCAAATTTTTTTGTTTGAAGTTGTAGATTGTGTTAAGTGTCAGTTTTACACAATAACTGACGCTGGTAATTAACTGAATAGCACCCATGTGATCCACACTCTTCCCCTTCTCTGTTTCATTCCCGATTCTCTATTGCCACTCAAGCTAGGTCTCATGATTCTATGATGTCGCTCACCGCCACTGCTGCTACTGTTGTGGAGAAGAGCTCGCGGCCGCCGCTGTGGAAAGGAGATGGCTGCCACAGCTATAGAGAGGAACTGATGCTGAGGAGCTCGCCGTTGTCACTCCACTTTAGTCCCCTCTGCTGCTGCTCCAGTTCAGTCACCGCCGCCACTGCTCACTTTCTCAGTCATCTCCTCCAATAACCACAACCACATCACGACATCCTGCCACCGCTCGCCACCTGTTTCACTGTAGCTTCAGTCATCTCCACTTCCACCTTCGGCCACCTCCACCTCTGGCCACAACTGTGTCCACCTCTACAACCACAATTGCGACCACCTCCACCTCCACCTCCAGCCGCCGCCACCACAACCTACTCCACTAGTGCAGTGAGTTTTATGTAAGATTATTATTTATTAATTAGGGTTGATTAATATTGTTTAATAAGGGTTAAATGAGGAATGAATGAACTTAGGTCAATATATAATTGTTCTCTAAAATTTTGTAGTGGATTAATAACGATTAACTAGGGTTAATGATGAATGAATGAATTTAATAAATTATTATTGCTTTCTTTCTCTCTTGTTAGTGATTGATTTAACTTATTTCAATATATAATTCTTCTTCAAAATTGTGTAGTTGATTATTAATGATTGCTTTGGGTTAATGATGAATGAATTAACTTATCCAAATGGAAGAATGAATTGAATTAAATGATGTTACACAAAACCTAGGATATGAACGATGATACTATGATTGTAGGTATATGAATGACAACATATATACATGTATTTTGTTGGCCTAGAAAACCGTTTGAGATTTACTCATTAGGAGTAAATCTTGGATAGTCCCTAGTTTGGGACTGTTCTTGAACACTTAATCTCACTTAGGATGTAAGTGTATAATGTGTATTCAGTTTTCATGATGTTTTGTCAGCACTTCCCCATTTGTTCTCTAAGTACATATGTCGGTGGGCATTTTCCCATGTACATCAGTGTACTTGGAGAATTGCGGGGAAATGCTGCCGAAATTTCTTGAAAATTGAATACACATTATACACTTACTAGTGAGATTAGGTGATCAAGAATAGGCTAGGTGGTACACATTTATTATATATAAGACCCTAAACCCTGAACTTTTAACCATAAACCCTAATATTTTAACCCTAAACCCTAATCTTTTAACCCTAAACCCTAATATATACTTGTTTTCTCTTTGATCATAGAATGGATAGATCATGGATGTCCATTCCAAATTGCTGCACCCCATAGTTGATTTCTAGTCTTGATCAGTATATTAGATTTGCCGAGGAACATAGGAAACAACCTGGAGATAGGTTCTACTATCCATGTAGGCATTACGGTAACAACTTGAAAGTCAACTGGTGACGAAATCAAAAGTCATGTCATGTGCAATGGGATTGTACAAGGCAATATAGAATGGCATTGGCATGGAGAGTTTTCAAACCTAAAATCAGCAGATTTTGATAGAAGTGCTTGTGTGGAAGAAGAAATTGCCGCCGGTGAAGTAGATGTGAACGAACCAGTTGTAGTTGACATCGCTGATGCGATGCTGGATAGTTGTAGGGTAGAGCACACTGATCCACCTCCCATGTTTAGAAACATCGTGCATGATGTTGAGAACTGTTATACACAAGTTGTACTAACTTTACAAAGCTTAGCGTTGTGTTGAGATTGTATAAGCTGAAAGCTAATAATAGATGGAGCGATAAAAGCTTCACATCATTGTTGTCTTTGTTGAAAGAAATTCTTCCTGAAGGAAATGAGCTGCCAATCTCAACATACTAGTTAAAGAAATTGTTGTGTCCAATGGGAATGGAGGCTAAGAAGATACACACATGCCTGAATGATTGTGTATTATTTCAAAAGGACTATGTGGATTTGAAAGATTGTCCAAAATGTGGTGCGTCAAGGTATAAAATGACGACTTCAGGGGAGTCCAAAATTGGTTCTCCTTCCAAGGTGATGTGGTATCTATGTATAATATCACAGTTTCAACGCTTGTTTTCCAATCCAATAGATGTGAAGAATTTGAGGTGGCATGCAAATGTTAAGAAAAATAGTGATGGGATCCTACGACACGGGTCTGATTCCCACAATGGAAGAAGATTGATTTATTGTACCCTAAATTTGGTGAAGAAGTCAGGAATCTAAGACTTGGAAGTTGTACAGATGGGATGAATCCATACGGGATATTGAGCAGCCAAAATAGCACTTGGCTTGTTATGCTTCTTACATACAATCTTCCTTCCTGGTTGTGTATGAAAAATAAGTATGTTATACTATCGTTGTTGATACCGGGCCCTAAACAACCTGGAAATGATATCGACGTTTATCTTGAACCTCTGATTGATGACTTAAAGAAACACTGGGGTGAAGGTGTGATGACCAATTTTTATGTATATTTTACACAACATTGACGAAGTGAGTGTTTATATCGAGGAACATACCAATTTCATCAATAAACAATATCCTCGAGCCAATTCAATGTGGCTTGCTAGAGAGCATAACAATACATTTATTAAGTGGTTTCAAGATAAAGTCTTACATCAACTATATCAAAAACCAAATAATCTTGCTAAAAATATCAAATGCCTCACTTTTAAACCAAAATTGAATGTTATGCCTTATGAAGGGTTAGACATAAATGGGTTCTCATATTACACAAAGCATCAAGATGATAAGAGCATCATCCAAAACAGTGGGGTCACCCTTCAAGCATCTTCATTGTTTTTTACAAGTGCAAAGGATAAGAGTCCACGTTAAGCTAAAATGTCATATTACGGTGTCATTGAAGACATATGGGAGTTTGACTATGTAGATTTCAGAATTCCGCTCTTCAAATGTAATTGGGTTGATAACACCAAAGGAGTTATAGTGGATGAATTGGGTTTCATATTAGTGAACTTTGCAAAGATTGGTGAGAAGGGTGAACCATTCATATTGGCATCACAAGAGAAAAAAGTATTTTATATCGATGATCTTGCAAATGATACATGGTTAGTTGTTCTTCATCATAAAAGATAGTTCATTGAAGATCCTATAGATGAAGAAGAGTACTATGATAAGTATGATGACTCAAGTCCATTCTCAGTTGGGTTGCCAACACCACCAAATATTGAAGCTAACGATGACTAGTAGGTGCACGGAGATCACACTGAAGGAATATTAATTTATAAAAGATTGTAGTATTAGAGGCATGTTTTTATTTTTTATATGTTTTATTTTTCCGAATGTAAACTTTAATATGTTTTATTATCTTCTAGTTATGTTAAATGTTAAATGTTTGATTTTTTAATGACACTTTTAGATGGTTGAGCATGAGTATGATGACCATGATGATGATTACCGTGAGGGTGAGGATATCAATGTGGTGCCTCACAATGTATGTTTTAAAATATATTCTATATTTCTATCTATTTGTCCATTTATAAGTTATATCCTATGAGTGTGTTTTTTTGTCAAATTTTAGGTTGATGATGTACCCCCTAAAGAACTTGGGGCACTTGATGAGCAGTGAAAAAAAATTGAAAAAGTGAGGGGCATCCCTATGATGAACAAGTTACTACAATTAAAGGGCAATGGACCCAAACTGGTTGTGGATTTTGATCATGCTCCAGTTAGAGTGAACCGCAACTCTTTTATTTCATATCTTGGGGTTCTTACTCGTAGCCATTATAGTCCTAATGTAGAATCTTGGCATAAAGTTCCTAAGGGGAAGAAAGACTTAGTATGGAAGGAACTATGTGTGAGTTATTATTATTTGCAATTCTATTTTGCATTTTACTAATTTTTAGGATACTAGTTAAATATATGAAATTTTGCGGAGTATATTTGAACTGGATGAAAGCCTACATCATAAATGTGTGATGCAGCACTGTGGGAGGGTCCTAAGGAACTATAGGACAAATCTCACCTGAGATTACATACGTGATGCTAAGAAGAGGAAGAAGTCAACCACTGAGCAATGGAACTACCTGGACCCCAATGACTGGGAGGATTTTGTTGCCAAAAGAAAAACTGATGAATTCAAGGTATTAAGTGCCACTCCCAATTTAATTAATATACATTCTTATGTATTCACCAATTCAAGATTGACCTTTAGTGTTACTAACCAAATCAATGTGCTTACTAACAAGGCTATCAACGATGCTCAAAGAGCAAGGCGTGCACTGAATGTGCATGACCACACGATGGGTCCAAAAGGCTATGTAGGCGTTCGCCAAAGAGTATAGGATGTTGCCGCTACTGAGTCTGCTTCTATTCAGGAGACTGGGGAGTCCTCTACTATTACTCCTGCACCTCTGCCTCGCCATGTTGTGTGGATAGCTGGGAGGCAAAACAAGAAAGGGGATATAACCAAACCTCATTGCAATCAATATATATTATTATGTTTACTTACCAATTTCTATTGATTGAAATTAGTGGGAGCTTCACGAGCAGAGGAAGAAAGGCAAGTTCATCCCTAAGGGCACAAGGGATGAATTAATAGTTTCTCTTGGTAACCCAGAGCATCCTGGACATGTTATGGGTGCAGGCGGTGGTGTGGGAATAAAAGCATTCTTTGGGCCATCACAACACAAACATGTCCCAAAAGTGGGATTTTCAAAAGCTTAGGTAACCTATTCTTTTTTTATAATGTTATTGCAAAAGGGAATTAAATAATCAAAAGCTAGCATTTCTTTTGTCCATGTATAAGTAGATGAGTTAATTGATAGGAGAGCCGAGGAAGCACTTTATAAAAGACTCCATGAAGCAATGAGAAAGTGGTAGGCATCTCAGACTGCCACTCAGACAGTACCTATAGTGTGCCTCTCTTCACCTACTGTAGAGGTGGTTAGGTGTAATCCTATAGGCCCACCACCTAGCACGTCCTCTTTAAGTATTTTTATGACATAGTAGCTAGTGTTTTCAAGATGATATGTTTATGTATATATGTATATAACATACTTTACGTAAATTTGTAGGGGTTGAAGCCTTGCCGTTTAAAAAGCAAAGAATTTATTGTTGCAGAGGCTGAGGCTTACCCACCCCTTCCAGGGGATATGTTTCATGGAACTCTAGTACTAGATGGTGTGGTTCGTGTAAACTCGAGAGTTGTACTCCACCAATGGAGGCATCATCCATTGCCATATGCCCACCCAAATTCTGAAATGCTTTGTGAAACAAAAGGCAGAGTGATATTGTGGCCCAAAACGGATGCCATCTATACTGATATTGTATGGTAAATTTACATTACGTTAATATGTTAACATGTATATATGAGCTAGTCAATTGATCTAAAATTATATATACATGTTAAAAGGAAGAAACCCGCTACAGCTCCACCTCCACCTCCACCTCCTCCTGAAGTACCTAGTTGGCTTCCAAGGGGCCTATATGACTCGTTAGGTCCTAATTGTAAGGATATGGAAGTATGAATAGGCGAACATAACCCAAATTGTCCTATAAATGCTTCTATTCCGGTGGATGTTGTAGGTGAATCATACGATAACAATCTATTTATAAAAGATATTTTGGAGTTGTTTTGTTATGATTGGATGAATACATCTATGATAGAGGTATGGATATAGTGTGCTCATATTTATATATCTATATAACTTATTTTATATATGGTGATCTAGTTTCTTATATATTAATGCTTATGTAATACATGTTTTGCGGCCACTTACACACGATCTGTAAATATTTTTTCATTTCCCCATGTGGGATTTCTAATTCAATCTTTGATTAGTGGCTTAGATAAAGAGCCTTCATCAGTTACCTCATATTGCTCTTTCACTTTTAAATATTTTGGTAAAAAAAAGAAGATGGTGATAATAGCTCCATTCAATGTTGAGTAAGTTTACTTTGCTTATAATTTGGACTTAAGAAAATTACATTTTATTGTAGGTTTTGAGTTATTATTGTTAACTTTCTTACCTCTAGTGCTAAGCATTGGGAGTTACTGGTTATTATCCCCAAGATGTGAACTGTTTATTATCAAGATCCTTCGGGGAAGGAATTAGACTCATTATATGGACACCCAATGAAAAGGCCATTATTCATGTGATAATTCTTTCATATTTTATATCTGTTAACATCTATTATTACATTATTATTTAATAATGCAATTTAATGTGTTACATTAACATGTCGGGCTTTAAAAGCGTTCAAAAAAGTTGGAGGAAACATGTCCAAGACAAAGAAACCGTTACTTTGGGAGAATGTGAAAGTAATTTCCTGACTCTAATGTATATATTATTTATGTGAACGATACTTGTTTGTATTTGTTAACATTTTATATGTTTCAATTTATAGTGTCCTACACTAAACAACGGCTGGGCATGTGCATACTACGTGATGCAATATATGGACCTAATTATCAAACATTATGCAATGGAAATTGATACCATACAACATGTATTATATATAGTCTCATTAGATAATATGAAATATATCAATCTTATTATATATTATTAATTTTATATATATGTCATTCTCTTTGTAGGTGTTTAAAACCAGTGACTTCACTACAGGTGAAAAGTTATTAGATGTACATACTCCCTATATGATGGAAGCATTAGATGATGTAAGAGAACAATGGGCAAAAGCCTTACAAGTAGTTGGAATTTTTTATTATCATTGGAATACTGATGGTGATGATGACGATGATGATAATGATAAATAATGATATTTCTTACCTTTGTTGTCATAATTAATTCTATATTTGATGACATGTGAAACTTTGAAAGACACTTATATATACATGTGTGAATGAATTTGTTTGAATTGTCTTATCTATACATATGTGTGAATGTGAAGATGAATACATGAATGTTTCTACATATATGTGAATGTGAAAAGAGATGAAATGAATGGAATTGTAGGTTGCTACATGTGTGTGAATATGAAATGGAGGAATGAAATGGGACTACAAGTTTCTTCATGTGTGTGATGAATCATAATATGAATTAAATGTGCTTATACATGTGTGTGAATCACATGATACATATATAATGTTGTCCATCCTTGTTAATTTTGTAGGTTTGTGGCCTGTTGTTGGCTGAAATCAATAGATGATGTAAACTAATAGTTTAGAACTGAATTGCAAGTTCTGCATCCTACTGACCAGCTAGATAGCAGGCTTGCAAGCTTATAAGAAAAAAAATAAAAACATAGTCGTCAGTTAACAAAATAAACCGACAAAAAAAACTTAACTCGTCATTTATTAATAGTTAATCAATGTCTTTATCCCTAATGGTGTCAGTTACTATTTGGTTAACTTAAAAATCATAAATAATTTTTGTTCAACGAAGTTGATTTTTTGTTGCTAACCGACACCTATGGTTTAACCTGGGGCCCATTTTTTTTCGGGATGGGATGTGGCTTTGGTTATGACTTGATAACTTATGCCTATTGTCCCCCTGGTGGCATGTTTTTTGGGTTTGCATTCGGGGGATGGATTTGTGTTGTCAGTTATAAAATTGACATTGAAGGCGTCTACATTTGGTGTCACCCACTTGGGTGTCACTTGGAAACTGACTTCTAAAGTCATATTTAACTGATGCTAAAGGTGATATCTGTACTAGTGGTCATTGTTTGTTTGGTCTATTAAGGGAGCCCTTGATGACCCACCTTATCTACTATGGAAGATTCTCTATATTCTCCTATTAGGTACTTGTTGTCCTTTGGTTGTGGTTCCTCCCTCGCGGTGGATTCTTTTCTCAACTTTCTTCCTATAAATATGTTCAATGATTCGTTTGATCTACTTTCAACCTATGCTTCTTCATGATCATCGTGTGGTGGGGCTATATTTATCTTTGGTTGTTCTTCCTTTTTCTGAGATGGCAGTGGTCACTGCTACTTTACAACGGATGAATGTTTTAGGTTTGGGAACCACTACATCTAGTGTGGTGGTAATGGTTGGAGCCTCCTGATTTTCTATTTCAGTTTCTTCCAGTTTTATCATTAGAGGTGTGGGGAGTTTCTTTTCTTTCCTTTTAGGTAAGCGCACAATCACTCTTCTTCTCATTGTTTGCTTCGTCACCACCTCTTTTGGCTACTTCCTCCTTTGTTGGTGGCTTGCTTGTGTTTTTTACCTACTGATATATCAACCTTATGATCTCTTCTTTTTGGAACATTGACTTTTTACATTCACAATTGCTCAGTTCTTGTAGGACTCCTTACCTAGATTTGTGCTTAATTGTAATTTTTTTGTTTAATAAGATGGTTAGACATTAATTTAATAACTTGAAATGTTTTAATACCATGTAACATGCTTGTATTCTCAGTTGGGTCCAATTTGAATAATGTTCGAGCTATCATTTCTATAATGTACATGTTTTGGACCATATCGCAATTTACCCAACAATGAGGGTTAACTTGAAAATTTTCACATGAAGATAGTGTTTCTTATTCTTTAACATCGTGTGAGAGAATATTATGTAATAGGGTGCCTTGATGAATCATAGTTGAATATGTGACTTCATCAAGTGATATTAGAGTTTCGTGGGTTACTTAGTTGACATCGTGACTAAGTTAAAGTTGAGGGTTGTGGCCACTTCACCACTTGTAGTGAGGGTCATGAATGAGACACATGCTTGGGATGTATTTTCATGACTGAGAGAACCTTGTGATGGCGGGTCAAAACACCTTGTCTTCTAGTGTCTTGACCTATGCACCTATGAGACTTAGGGATTCAACCCTAATGTGTCTCGACCAAGACAAAGATGGATGAAGTGTCTCAATTGGAACAAGGGGGACAACTAACCCTAGAGGTCATGAAACACTTGCTGTCTAAACATGGACATTTCTATTTTGGCATGGGAGTAGAGGATAGGTTAATCCTTTGAAGAACATGTGTCCTTTGATGATCTAGTGTGTTGACACCTCAAATAACTCTACTTCCCTCCTCCTTTGGATATATAATCCCTTCCTTCCCTTGCAAGAAAATCTTTTCAATCCCATATTTCTTCTTCTACCTTAAGATCATCCTTGGAGCTTCAGGAGAAAGAAGGATCAGAACTTGAACCTAGAGTGATTGATCCTTTGTGCATATTGAAGATCTTGTACTAGGATTGACTTTTTGTGGTGGACCTTGGTGAATCTTTTCTTGGTAAGTGGTCTTATTTCCTAGATCATGTTTCTCTTATGATATCCCTATCATCTTCTTCCTCCTCCATGACTGTGGATCATCCGTGGTGGTTATTCTTGAAGATCTCTTTTTCACAAAGATCATAGGTCAGGTTTATCATGGTGAACTCGAGTGAAACATGATCCTTTCTCTTTTCATTTTTGGTTCACCCTAGAATTTTCTTTCCCCTTTCTTCAACTCTCTTCTGATCATGGATTTTGTCTTCTTGGAGGTGAACCTTTGGCCAACGTTTTGAACCTCGGTTGAAGCTTTTGGAGCTTGAGTCCTAGGAGGTTGTTTATCATCAATATCAAACGGGTTTTATAACTTCTCTCTTAGCCTATTATATGCATCCTAAACCGAATTATATATTGTTGTCTAAATCTTAGAAATGTGTTCTTCATGATAATAGGGATGATTATGCTTAGGGTTTAATCTCTGTAATATCCTAGAAAGAATTATGCTTGCTTTAACCTTGAAACATTGTGTTATTCTTATTTATAGAACTATTTTATCTAGCCAATGATCTGACGCCTTGTTGGCTGATGCAACACTGCAATTGTAATAGCTTAGATAGTAGATGTTAACCTTGATTAGGTCTTGGTAGTAGGTTGAGACCTATTTGTGTTTGGGTCGAAACACTTGCTATATAAGTCTATGACAACAACATGTTATATGCTTCGGTCGCGATGTTGCTTAGTGGTGGTCGCAACACACCTGTATTGCATGGTCGTGACAAACTTTGGTGTTGCACAGTCACGAAACCTATTGAATGTCTCCTTGTGCATGGTTGTGACATTGCACTAGTGAGCTAAGCATTGCAGACGAGTGAACAAGGTGAGTGTCGTGGGCTCCACATGCACTACTGGCATCGTGGTCAAGCGATGTGCTACACTTTTTGTGGGTGGGTGAACCTACGTCGAGGCTGCTTGCACGTGTTGTGGGAAAAAGATACCTTGCACACATCATGGGTCACAATGCAGACCCTGCATGCGTTACAGGTAGTTCCACCTACTGTATGCATTACAGATCGTTACACTTTGTTGTGAGAGTGAGCAAGGATGATACATATAATTGTATATAAGAGTAATACACCATGTAACGACTCACATAATGTGATGTAATTATAAATGACAATACATTAATGATGGTGCTTCATTCTAGTACTCTCCAAATATGTGGTTAATGATGATATTAGGGTTTAGAGGTTGAATGACATTATGTAACCCTAATTTGCTAAGTATGAACCCTAACCCTAAAGTGTCTGTGTGACTTATGTGCTCATTTTACGTGATGAAGTGTATTCCATGAGAGTGTCTCTCTCTCTTGATTATGTAAACTTAATCTTGCAATTGAAATGAATAGACTATGTCAGCTCTTGGGTGAACCTTATATACCACAAGGTGTGATTATGAACATTGTTGAGATATAATGTGTTATCTATTATGCATAATGATATCAATGAGTCGAATGACCTAGCAAGTGCTTCAAGCATAGTTTGAGGTGAAATGATGTAGTGATGTGGTATTATTGATGACATAAGTGAATGCCAATATTACAAGTGTCATATGATGATCAGACAAGTTCTCACTTGATACACTTCATATCTTCTGAAGTTACATCTTACCTTAATTTTGTAGAATTTGTTTAGGGTTTATACATTGTAGCGTTATTGATACATTAAAAGATACTCAATTGGAATGTCTAATCAAGTGAAACCCTAATCATGTATTTTCCTATATCATAGATCCATCCTTAGCATCAATATCTAGCTGGATGGTGAAATGAGTAACCCTTATGGGAAACTTGGAGCACATATTATTGAATATGCAGGGTGCAAGTCGACACATCTCCCTGTATCCTTAAATTGATTTAAATAGTGGTATAATGTTAGTTATAGAATAGCCAAGTACGAGCTTATTCTCTAGTGTTGTGCCATGTACCAAGGCAGAGTAGTTGTTTTTCAGGACCATATCTTGACTATGAGTTGTTATCTCTACATGTTGTATATCTATGACTATGAGTTGTTGTTTAGAAGTTTGACTATTATTTCAATGCATTGCAGACTCGAACTGGCCGAGTAATGTTGGTCATGATCATGCAAAATGATTTTCTCAAATAACCTGATTACTACTTTGGAGTCATAGGTTAGGGTTGCAACAACCTCTACCCATTTTGAGGCATAGTTACAATGATAAGAATATATTGATTCCCCTTTGAAGATGGGAACAATCCCATATAGTCGATTCCCCAAAACATAAAAAATTTCCATCTCTATCCAATCTGACATTGGTATTTCATTCCTTTTTGAAATGTTTCCTATTTGATGTCATTCATCACATGTTTGAACGTACGCTTGAGCATCCTTGAATAGGGTGGGCCAGTAAAATCCTGATTGTAGGACTTTGATGTCATCCTTTCTCCTCCTAGATGACCTCCATAAGATGAAGAATGACACTCCCATAGAATCTAAGGGACTTCTTCTTCTGGTATGCACCTTCGGTATAGATTGTCAGCACATCTTCTGTATAAGAGAGAGTCATACCAGTAGTAGTTTTTTAGATTTGAGATTAATTTTTTCTTCTAGTTGTATGTTATATCTGGAAGAAATTGTTGGCATGCTAAATAGTTACAAATGTCAGCAAACCAAGGTAGGTTAGGTTCCACTAACTTGGCCACAGTTTCATCTGCATAATTATCATTGACTGGAAGTTGGTTCTCCTTAGTTACTATAATCCTTGACTGGTGGTAGCAACCACATTCTCCATTCCTTTCTTATCAATGATCTAATGGTCGAACTCTTGTAACAACAAAGCCCACTATAACAGTTTGTGCTGGTGTCTTTCTTCTGCATCAATTACTTGATGGCCCCACGATCTATGTACACTTTGACCTTCGATGTATAATATATGTCTTTATTTATCAGAAGTGAATACTATATCAAGCAGTTCCTTTCTGTTGTAGTGTAATTTATATCGGCATCATCTAGAGTTATATTGGCATAATAAATGGTTTTGTGTTTCTTATCCTTTCTCTTCCCAAACACTGCTCGAATGGCATAATCTTTAGTGTCACACATTATCTCAAACCATAGCTCCCAATCATGTGATGGGAATATCGGGGATGTCTTTAATGCATTCTTTAGAGTGTTGAATGTTTCGAGGCTCTTTTCCATAAAATCAAACTTGACATATTTAACTAGAAGGATGGACATAGGCTTGTAAATCTTTGCAAAATCCTTGATGAATTATTGGTAGTTCATAAAGTATCCAAAGAAACTTCTCATTTACATCACTAATTTAGGACGTGGGAGCTTAGATATTGCTTCTATCTTGCTGAGGTTGACTTCATTCCCTATTTCAAAAATCTTGTGTCCCAACACAATTCCTTCTCGCACCATGAAGTGGTATTTCTCCCAATTCAAGACTAAATGTTTCGCTTCACATCTTTGTAGGAATCTAGATAAATTCTTGAGATGCTTCTCAAAATTTGTACCGTATACAGACTAGTCTTCCATAAAGACTTCCATGATGTCTTACACATAGCTATAAAGAAATAAATAATACACCTTTAGAAAGTTGCAGGCACATTGCATAGACCAAATGGAATCCTCCTGAAAGCATAAGTATCATAGACACATGTGAAAGTAGTCTTGGCCTTGGTCATCGGGGTGAATTGACACTTGCTAAAACCCTGAGTATCCATCTAGAAAATAGAAATAAGAATGGCCAGTCAACCTTTCTAGAACTTGATCAATACAAGGTAAAGGGAAGTGGTCGTCGTTGTGGCAGTATTCAACTGCATGTAATCAATGAACATTCTCCATCCGATAATCTTTCATGTGGTGACCACATCTCTTCTTTCTCCTTTAATGGCAATTATTCCTCCTTTCTTTAGCACAACATTGATTGGATTGACACAATTACTATCACTAATAGGTCATATAATCCTACATCATGTAATTTTCTTACTTCCTTCTTGAAAACCTCCTTGAGCATTTGGTTTAGCTTCCATTGTGGTTGAGCTAATGGCATAGTTGTGTCCTCTAGGTTTATCCTATGCATACAAAGAGCAGGGCTTAGACCCTTGATATCTTCCACAGAGTAGCCTATCGCCTTTCAATGTAGCTTGAGATCATTTAATAGATTTTCCTCTTGGTCTTCAATTAGAGTGGAGTTTATGATGACATCATTTCTTTCCTCTTTATCCAAAAAATTATACCTCAAGCCCTCAGGGAGTTTCTTTAGCTCGGGTTTAGGCTTAGGTGCTTCCTTTTCTTTCGGCGTCTATTCAAGAGATGTAGATTTTACTATTTCAATTGTTTCTTCTTCATCGTCACTAGCTCCCTCTTCAGGTTGGTTATTATAGTCAAGAATTTCAACAACTTTTGGGTCTTCAAAGCTAGGATATGGGTTGTTTGGGGCCCTCATTAGTGGATTGAAAATAGCTTGTTCCTCCTCTACCACTTCGCAAAATTGGTTGTAATTGTTCATGAAGTAGACTAGCTCAAATAGAGACGGTCCCTACATGGCATCTTGGATGTGAAAGTCTATATGATCATTTCTTATGCAGAGAGTGACCATTCCCGCTATTACATCAATAAGTGTTCTCTCTGTGGAATGGAAAGGAATTTTGAAAATCATAGGGCACTTGGGGTCCACTATAGTGTCGATCACAAAAATATCGCAAGGTATAAAGAAACACCCCACTCATATTGGGACATCCTCTAGAACTCCTGTAGAATCATAAAGATATGATCAACTAATTGAATTATCATCCCCATTTTCACCATGTCGTTCGTATGAAGTCTCTAGGCAAGTGTTATGGGCATGGGGCTGATGCTTACACCAAGATTTGTAAGACCTTATCTAACTTCATTGTTGTCAACATTAAAAGGAATGGTGAATGCCCCAGGGTCCTTTTTCACTGTAGGCATTTTCACCTACATAAAAGCACTAGACATCTTGGCCAGTTGTACTATCTCGACATGATCTCCTCTTCTTCTTTTTGTGATGACATCATTGGAGAACTTAGCATAGGTAGGCATTTCTTTGATGGAGTCCAAGAAAGGGACATCTTGATACAACTTCTTCACAACTTCCATGAACTTCTCATACGTTTTTTTTAATATGGGATTTTATTAACTTGTACAGAAAGGGAACCCTTAGGGAATATGGGTCCCTTTTGGGAAACACTTCCTCAGTAGGGTTTGACTTCCTTGCACTTGCATTTATATTTCCTTTCCCTTCATCTTTAGATTTATCCTTTTTATAAGCTTCCTCTTCATCAAGCACTTCCACCACTATAATCGGTTTAGGTTGTGACTTGTTACAAGTGTCATCTTCTTTGTCTACCTCCTATTGTTGGTTTTCTAGTACTTCTACAGATTGGAGGGTGGCCATATTTGTAGTCTCTATATACGAAGGAATGTTTCCTTAAGGATTCTTGATCAACTCAGATAGTTGTGCTAGTTGTTGGTCAATTTGTCTTTGATATGTCTACATATCAACCATTTGAGTCTGCATCATTGTCTAAACACATAAGTTGGTGATTGTACTTTGAGTTAAGTTCTCATTCAGTGAGGCTTGCCTTTTTACAAACAAAAATAGTTGAGACATCATGTCAGGCTGATTACTTCCCTTAGTTTGGCCTCGATCTTGACTCTGACCTTGCCAGTATGAGTTTTTGTTCTAAATTTGACCTTGCCCTTGGCCTTGATAGTTGTTTTTGTTCTGCTGATAATTCATGGTCTGAGTGAATGTAGTCTATCCTCCTCCTCTCCCAAATCCTTATGGTGGTTTAGATGAATTGCTTAGCTAGTGGGAGTTCCCTACAACAATTTTGTTTCCATAATTGAAACCAAGATGATTCGTTCCCTCAAAATTAACATAGGAAACATTCTTAGCCTCTTCATCTTCCTCTCTTTCCTCCTCATGTTTAGTGTAGATGAAATTATCAACTCCATGGCCTCCTTCTCCACATGTAACACGCTTCATGACTCTCTTCATAGGTTTCTTGCCTTTTCTTCAGGAGTCCTTTAGTTGTTTGACATCAATGGCTATCTTTTAGATATGGGCATGATGGTTTCCAAGGCCTTTGATGTTGGGTTTTAGAGGAGGAAGAGAAGCAGCGGAAACAAAAAAAAAATTTCTCCACAAAACCCAGAACATAAGGAATCGCGTCAACGTCTATACAATAGGAAAGATGGTTTGTAAATTCATACCTTGTCCCGAGGCTTTCTCAGCAACAGTACCTCGTGCCTTCTGCGGTCTTCATCTCTGGTCTTGGACGGTGTTTGTGCAGCTCCTGGTCATACCGAGACTGAAGACTCCTAGTCTCACCAGGACTGAAGACTCCTGGTCTCACCGGGACTGTTAGGATTGACAGTTGTCCTCCGAGCGGCAGAGGTCTCCAGCCTCTGTAGTCGTCCACACGGACCGCCTGGAACTCCGATCTCCTTGTCGCACAAGGAACCGGAAGGAGTCACACCCTCCTGTTGGCATACTAATCACCAACACACTCTCCTGCTACCAGTTTCAACTACAGTTGTCTTTCCCTTGCTGTGCCTCCCTTTTTAGGTAGAACTTACTCAGGCTCTCTCGGTTACCAAAACTAGAGAGAACGACAACTTTGCAGAGTAACCAGCTTGCACTGAGTTGTCGTCTGAGAAGCCCCCAATACCCCTATATATATAGGCGGGTCATGGGACAGGGTTCTTTGTCCCCGAAAATATGGGACTAAAAGCAGGAGTAGAAGGCTTCGAGATTTTCCACAAAAGCAACCAACTCACAACCTGAACCGATTGTTTCACAACTGAAACAGTGGGTTGGGGACCTAACCCAGTCGGTTGACACCTCAACTGATCAGTTGGGACCCTTGAGCCAGTCGGTTCACTTCTGAACCAGTCGGTTCGTGGTCTTGACGAGTTCCCGATTGACTTTCCTTCTTTTGTTTCTAATTGGTATTGAATACCAATCCTTGTTCCAATCAAATTGGGCAAGTGAAATGCAAGGAAAATTCTCACCAATCCTACTTTCCCAACTTGCCCGGTTGCAACAATTGAACTGATCATTTCAACACTTGAAGCAATCATTCACCCTGTCCTTGAGCCGATCGAATCAACACTTGAGCCGACCGGTTCACCAAGCTCAACCGATCGGTTCATCACATGAGCCGATCGGTTGGGAGTGCAGATTGTGCATAATCAGTCAATTGCGATTTCAATCAATCTGATACTCCAATCAATGCGTCCAACACCTTGAACATTATGATATTGAGCTATCGATTAATTGAGTGTTTAATTGAACTACTAAACTCCTTTAGTAATAAATCTAAACATTGCTTGTGGAAAAAACTCCTCTTCCAGGTTAAATCCTATGTGTGTCACCCTGCAGGTCCATTTCACGTTGGCAGTGAAAGTCCATAACATTTATGACTTCACAAGCAAAGAGCGGTGCCTAGTCACACATCAGTGCTACCCAAGTGAAATAGAAAGTTGGAGAACAACTTTCAATCCTACAATCCATGAATGGTGTTACAATGAATGTATAATTCCTTTGTCACTGATATCCTGAATGAACTCGAGGCATGGAACAGTCATCTTGTCAACGTTCATTCATTTCCTTGATCTCAGAGTAGACCGAGTGAGATGTGTGTGACATCAATATCACATATTGATTCACACGTGCATGCGCATGCCTTTCTCAATCCTACTCGTCAAGTGGCCAAGGATATCAAACTCCCTTAGGAGGGACAAATCCCATATCTATCACTCACCCCTCAAAAGCCCCATGTGTCAAAGCCACCCAATCATCACCTTTATAACAACCCATGTTTCAGGACTGCGTTTGATGATGTCAAAGTGTACCCAACGACATGTTTTGAGTGTAGTGATTTCAGGTCTAAGAATCACACTCACCACCATCACTGTGAGAGCTGACTGTGACTATCAAGTCATGGTTCCATGTGTCACTCTCACGGTGGATCTGTCCGGTACCTTATTCTCTAACAAGTACCTATGTGCTTGGTTTGATATCACTATACCATGACTAATGAGATTCTGTCATCAACCAACACACAATCTAGTCTTTAGTGTTATTGATGTCTATGGTTATTTCCACAATAACAACCGACTAGGGACCAAACAAGAATGTATACTATTAACATCCGTATGATCTCATCGTTTAGGTCCTTAACCTAAAAGCATATATCATTGAGTAAAATCATTCTGTAGACATCTATCATGTTACACTATCATCTCAGAAACAGTTTAAACATATAGATCGGAAATTGCCTTTTATTATTATTCAAATCATTTACAAAGTATCCCATTACAATCATCATATGACTTGCTCTATGGGAATACATACCATTAGTCTCCCACTTTCACTTAGATCTAATCACCAAGGAAACATAGTCCTTGTGACCTAGCATGACCATCATGCTTCTGCTGAGAAAGGGCCTTTGTCAGTGGATCAGCTATGTTGTCCTCAGTTGGTACTTTACAAATCTTCACATCTCCTCACTATACGATCTCTCGTATGAGATAGAAGCACCGCAGTGTGTGCTTGGACCGCTGATGTGATCTGGGCTCCTTAGCTTGTGCAATAGCTCCATTATTGTCACAATAAAGCTCAATTGCATCACAGTTACTGGGAACTACACCAAGTTCAGAAATGAACTTCCTGACCCACACATCTTCATTTGTTGTACGTGAAGCAACAATATACTCGGCCTCTGTAGTAGAATCGGCAACTGTTTCTTGCTTGGAACTCTTCCAGCTCACATCTCCATTATTAAGGGCAAACACAAATCCTGACTGCGATCTGTAATCATCTTTATCGGTTTGGAAGCTTGCATCGGTGTAAACCTTTACAACCAGCTCTTCCTCTCCGCCGTACACAAGAAACTGATCCTTAGTTCTACGCAAGTACTTGAGGATGTTCTTCACGGCTATCCAGTGAGCATCCCCGGGATCTGACTGGTACCTTCTCGTCATGCTGAGAGCATACGAGACATCTGGGCATGTGCACAACATAGCATACATGATAGATCCGATGGATGATGCATATGGGATCCCGTTCATACGCTCCCTCTCTTCACAAGATTGGGGACATTGAGCTCTAGAGACGGTAACTCCATGTAGCATGGGGATGTTGCCTCTCTTTGAGTTCTCCATGCTGAACCGCTTTAGCACTTTGTCAATGTTCGTGCTCTGACTTAGTCCGAGAAGCCTTCTAGATCTATCTCTATAGATCTTAATTCCTAGGATGTAGGATGCTTCTCCTAACTCCTTCATTGAGAAAGTATTCCCAAGCCAAGTCTTTACCTTCTCTAAGGCTAAGACATCATTCCCCATCAAAAGTATGTCATCCACATACAATATGAGGAATGTGGTCAAGCTCCCACTAACCTTCTTGTACACACAAGGTTCATCTTCATTTTGAATAAAGCCAAACACTTTGATTTCCTCATCAAATCAAAGATTCCAACTCCGAGATGCTTGCTTCAATCCATAGATTGACCTTTGCAGCTTACAGACTTTATTGGCCTTCTTTGGATCTACAAAACCTTCAGGCTGTGTCATGTACACATCCTCATTTATATTCCCATTAAGGAATGCAGTTTTAACATCCATCTACCAAATCTCATAGTCATAATAAGCTGCAATAGCAAGCATGATCCTGATGGACTTAATCATGGCAACTGGAGAAAAGGTTTCGTCATAGTCAACACCTTGAACTTGTCGAAATCCCTTCACAACCAATCTGCCTTTATAAGTTTGCACATTGCCATCCATGTCGGTCTTTTTCTTAAAGACCAACTTGCACCCTATGGGTTTTACCCCTTCGGGTGGTTCCACCAAAGTCCATACTTTGTTGCAGTACATGGATTCCATCTCGGATCTCATGGCTTCTACCCATTTCTCAGAATCTGGTCCCTCCATAGCCTCTACGTAGGTAGTTAGATCATCATCTATGATCAATTCACCACCTTCCTGAGTCACAAGGTATCCAAACCTCTAAGGTTCAAGGCGGGTCCTACTTGATCTACGAGGTCCTTGTGTTACCTGAGGAGACTGAGATTCCACAACACCTTGTGAATCTACATTTTCCTCTGGTACATCTACCGGTTCAATGTTTTCTTGTTGGGCATGAACCTCTTCAAGCTCTATATTCCTCCCACTGCTTCCTTTGGAAATGAATTCCCTCTCTAGGAATACAACATCCCTAGCAACAAACACTTTGTTGTCAGTTGGGTGGTATAAGTAATATCCCCTCGTTTCCTTGGGATATCCAACAAAATAACATGTATCGGATTTGGGTCCAAGCTTATCAGGAAACATTTTCTTGACGTAAGCCTCACATCCCCATATCTTCATAAAAGACAAAATGGGACGCTTCCCATACCATATCTCATATGGTGTCTTTTGAACCGATTTAGATGGCACACAGTTAAGTGTAAACGCGGCGGTTTCAAGAGCATGACTCCAGAAGGAAATCGGAAGATCAGCAAAACTCATCATCGATCACACCATATACAACAATGTGCGATTCCTTCTTTCAGACACACCATTATGCTGTGGTGTTCCAGGCAGAGTCCATTGTGATACAATACCACGGGTTCGCAGAAGGTCCTCAAACTCCTGGCTTAAGTATTCTCCACCTCGATCGAATCGAAGTGCCTTAATACTTTTACCAAGTTGGTTCTGTGCTTCATTCATGAAATCCTTGAACTTTTCAAGGGTTTCTGACTTATGTTTCATCAAGTACACATAGCCATACTGATTCAACCCTATTTTAGGGCTTTATCTTGTGTCATTTTGCATTTCAGCCACATCTATACGTGTTAGATTACATGTTATTTCCCCCAATATGCTTATTTATGTCAAATGCACTTATGGAGGCTTTTTGCATGTTTTATAGGTACTTTGTCCACTACTTGATGGCATGGAAAGAGGATGGTCCAGTCTAGGGTTTCCTCAGGCTTGGAGGAACTCAAAATGAGGTCAAAACCACTTCCAACCTACCCCAAGTTGTCAAAGAAAGTTTTGAAGCAATACCCTCCATGGATGATCAAGTTCAAGGCTCAAATGCATGGGAGGGACACCACCGCGACCGTGGTGAGCCCCCACGGCCGTGGTGGACATGCCCCAAGTACAAAAAATCAGTAAAACCCCCAGAAATTGATGAAAATGGCCAAAACGACCGTGGTGATCAACATGCCCGTGGCCATAGGTGTCCACCACGACCATGGTGACCCCCCACGGCCGTGGCCATCCATGCACACCTCCCTGTGATCTCCACATTCTAATAAACCCACGACCGTGACCATCCACCACGGCCGTGGTCAACCCTACCCACTACAACCGTGGTGACCCACCACGGCCGTGCTACTCACAAAATCCACCTAGTTTTCACTACTTTCCCCATTTTGCCCCTAACTTAACCCTAGACCCCCTAGATCCCTATATAAGCCCTAGTGCCGGCTGAGGGTCAGGGGTTTGCTTCTTAGAACCTCATTTTCGCCCCCTTGTCACCTCCACTCTATTCCACTTCACCTCCACCTCAAAATCCACTCCATTTCATCATTTCCACCACATAACCCCCCATATCTAAGCCTTCCATCCACTTCCCACCACCATTTTACACCATTCCATCCAAGAAGAAGGAGGAGGACGACCTTGCAGCTGCTGGAGAGGAGGAGTCCATCATCTACACCGAGCTCCATGGCTACTTCTTCCTCTATCTTCTCTCTTTTTGCATTTTGCTTTGTTATGAGTAGCTAGGCCCTTGGGTGGGCTGTTTGGGGAAAAATATGTTACTTTGATACCATGTTGGGGAAAAATGACATGTAAACTTTATAATTTCATTTGTTAATGATTATATTCTATTTGCATCTCATTCTGCATGGATTGCTTGTTGATTTGTGTGTGAAATCACTTAGGAATTTAGGCAAATTGCTTATATGTGTGAATTTTGGGATTTCCCCTAGGTCCAATTCTTAGATCCCTACGTTGCCTCCCATCTTCCTACATCCTAATCAATCTCCCTAAACCTAAGTGAGAGATCTAAGTAGCTAGATTGGATAATTCTAGTGCAATTCGCATGGAGCCTTCTCAAGGCTAGAATCTGGGGGAATTGGGGTCCAAAGCCCTAATTTCACCTATCCATTACTACCCTAGGCCCCTAATTGCCCTAGGAATGCCTAATCTAGAAACCTAGAATTGATTAGACTCTAATTGAATTGAACCTAATCCCTAACCCAATTGAGCCTCGTAAGGGTAGTAGGGGGTGTTAGGGGCTAGTTCCCCTATACACAACCTAGCATATCCATCCAGTTAGTATCTTAGGTTAATTCATTAGACTCTAACTTGTTGTTTGGTTTGGATAATCTAAATGGAATCATAATGTTCATATGTCACCCCCAACTTAAGTGATAAGTTCATACCCCTAAACAACCCACACCTCTCTTTATTGCTTAAAACCCTAGTTTTGTGCTTTCTTAGCTTAGTTAGTTCTTTTCTTGCTTGGTTAGCTTCTTGCCTTGCTCTTGCCTTGTTTATGCTAGTTTAGTTCTTTAATTTCTCTTTTGCTTTTCTCTTGCTCACCTTAGTGTAATTTGCCTTTTCACAAAGATCATAGGTCAGGTTTATCATGGTGAACTCTAGTGAAACATGATCCTTTCTCTTTTCATTTTTGGTTCACCCTAGAATTTTCTTTCCCCTTTCTTGAACTCTCTTCTGATCATGGATTTTGTCTTCTTGGAGGTGAACCTTTGGCCAACGTTTTGAACCTTGGTTGAAGCTTTTGGAGCTTGAGTCCTAGAAGGTTGTTTATCATCAATATCAAACGGGTTTTATAACTTCTCTCTTAGCCTATTATATGCATCCTAAACCGAATTATATATTGTTGTCTAAATCTTAGAAATGTGTTCTTCATGATAATAGGGATGATTATGCTTAGGGTTTAATCTGTGTAATATCCTAGAAATAATTATGCTTGCTTTAACCTTGAAACATTGTGTTATTCTTATTTACAGAACTATTTTATCTAGCCAATGATCTGACGCCTTGTTGGCTGATGCAACACTGCAATTGTAATGGCTAAGATAGTAGATGTTAACCTTGATTAGGTCTTGGTAGTAGGTTGAGACCTATATGTGTTTGGGTCGAAACACTTGCTATATAAGTCTATGACAACAACATGTTATATGCTTCGGTCGCGATGTTGCTTAGTGGTGATCGCAACACACCTGTACTGCATGGTCGTGACACACTTTGGTGTTGCACAGTCACGACACCAATTGAATGTATCCTTGTGCATGGTCGTGACATTGCACTAGTGAGCTAAGCATTGCAGACGAGTGAACAAGGTGAGCGTCGCGGGCTCCACATGCACTACTGGCATCGTGGTCAAGCGATGTGCTACACTTTTTGTGGGTGGGTGAACCTACGTCGAGGCTGCTTGCACGTGTTGTGGGAAAAAGATACCTTGCACGCATCATGGGTCAGAATGCAGACCCTGCATGCGTTACAGGTAGTGCCACCTACTGTATGCATTACAGATCGTTACACTTTGTTGTGAGAGTGAGCAAGGATGATACATATAATTGTATATAAGAGTAATACACCATGTAACGGCTCACATAATGTGATGTAATTATAAATGACAATACATTAATGATGGTGCTTCATTCTAGTACTCTCCAAATATGTGGTTAATGATGATATTAGGGTTTAGAGGTTGAATGACATTATGTAACCCTAATTTGCTAAGTATGAACCCTAACCCTAATGTGTCTTTGTGACTTATGTGCTCATTTTACGTGATGAATTGTATTCCATGAGAGTGTCTCTCTCTCTCTTGATTATGTAAACTTAATCTTGCAATTGAAATGAATAACATGACTATGTCAGCTCTTGGGTGAACCTTATATACCACAAGGTGTGATTATGAACATTGTTGAGATATAATGTGTTATCTATTATGCATAATGATATCAATGAGTCGAATGACCTAGCAAGTGCTTCAAGCATAGTTTGAGGTGAAATCATGTAGTGATGTGGTATTATTGATGACATAAGTGAATGCAAATATTACAAGTGTCATATGATGATCAGACAAGTTCTCACTTGATACACTTCATATCTTCTGAAGTTACATCTTACCTTAATTTTGTAGAATTTGTTTAGGGTTTATACATTGTAGCGTTATTGATACATTAAAAGATACTCAATTGGAATGTCTAATCAAGTGAAACGCTAATCATGTATTTTCCTATATCATAGATCCATCCTTAGCATCAATATCTAGCTGGATGGTGAAATGAGTAACCCTTATGGGAAACTTGGAGCACATATTATTGAATATGCAGGGTGCAAGTAGAGACATCTCCCTGTATCCTTAAATTGATTTAAATAGTGGAATAATGTTAGTTATAGAATAGCCAAGTACGAGCTTATTCTCTAGTGTTGTGCCATGTACCAAGGCAGAGTAGTTGTTTTTCAGGACCATATCTTGACTATGAGTTGTTATCTCTACAGGTTGTATATCTATGACTATGAGTTGTTGTTTAGAAGTTTGACTATTATTTCAGTGCATTGCAGACTCGAACTGGCCGAGTAATGTTGGTGATGATCATGCAAAATGATTTTCTCAAATAGCCTGATTACTAATTTGGAGTCATAGGTTAGGGTTGCAACAACCTCTACCCATTTTGAGACATAGTATACAATGATAAGAATATATTGATTCCCCTTTGAAGATGGGAACAATCCCATATAGTCGATTCCCCAAACATCAAAAATTTCCATCTCTATCCAATCTGACATTGGTATTTCATTCCTTTTTGAAATGTTTCCTATTTTATGTCATTCATCACATGTTTGAACGTACACTTGAGCATCCTTGAATAGGGTGGGCCAGTAAAATCCTGATTGTAGGACTTTGATGTCATCCTTTCTCCTCCTAGATGACCTCCATAAGATGAAGAATGACACTCCCATAGAATCTAAGGGACTTCTTTTTCTGGTATGCACCTTCGGTATAGATTGTCAGCACATCTTCTGTATAAGAGAGAGTCATACCAGTAGTAGTTTTTTAGATTTGAGATTAATTTTTTCTTCTAGTTGTATGTTATATCTGGCAGAAATTGTTGGCATGCTAAATAGTTACAAATGTCAGCAAACCAAGGTAGGTTAGGTTCCACTAACTTGGCTACAGTTTCATCTGCATAATTATCATTGACTGGCAGTTGGTTCTCCTTAGTTACTATAATCCTTGACTGGTGGTAGCAACCACATTCTCCATTCCTTTCTTATCAATGATCTAATGGTCGAACTCTTGTAACAACAAAGCCCACTATAACAGTTTGTGCTGGTGTCTTTCTTCTGCATCAATTACTTGATGGCCCCACGATCTATGTACACTTTGACCTTCGATGTATAATATATGTCTTTATTTATAAAAAGTGAACACTATATCAAGCAGTTCCTTTCAGTTGTAGTGTAATTTATATGGGCATCATCTAGAGTTCTATTGGCATAATAAATGGTTTTGTGTTTCTTATCCTTTCTCTTCCCAAACACTGCTCGAATGGCATAATCTTTAGTGTCACACATTATCTCAAACCATAGCTCCCAATCATGTGATGGGAATATCGGGGATGTCTTTAATGCATTCTTTAGAGTGTTGAATGTTTCGAGGCTCTTTTCCATAAAATCAAACTTGACATATTTAACTAGAAGGATGGACATAGGCTTGGAAATCTTTGAGAAATCCTTGATGAATTATTGGTAGTTCATAAAGTATCCAAAGAAACTTCTCATTTACATCACTAATTTAGGACGTGGGAGCTTAGATATTGCTTCTATCTTGCTGAGGTTGACTTCATTCCCTATTTCAAAAATCTTGTGTCCCAACCCAATTCCTTCTCGCACCATGAAGTGGTATTTCTCCCAATTCAAGACTAATTGTTTCTCTTCACATCTTTGTAGGAATCTAGATAAATTCTTGAGATGCTTCTCAAAAGTGGTACCATATAGAGACTAGTCTTCCATAAAGACTTCCATGATGTCTTACACATAGCTGTAAAGAAATAAATAATACACCTTTATAAAGTTGCAGGCACATTGCATAGACCAAATGGAATCCTCCTGAAAGCGTAAGTATCATAGACACATGTGAAAGTAGTCTTGTCTTGGTCATCAGGGTGAATTGACACTTGCTAAAACCCTGAGTATCCATCCAGAAAATAGAAATAAGAATGGCCAGTCAACCTTTGTAGAACTTGATCAATAAAAGGTAAAGGGAAGTGGTCTTCGTTGTGGCAGTATTCAACTGCATGTAATCAATGAACATTCTCCATCCGATAATCTTTCATGTGGTGACCACATCTCTTCTTTCTCCTTTAATGGCAATTATTCCTCCTTTCTTTAGCACAACATTGATTGGATTGACACAATTACTATCACTAATAGGTCATATAATCCTACATCATGTAATTTTCTTACTTCCTTCTTGAAAACCTCCTTGAGCATTTGGTTTAGCTTCCATTGCGGTTGAGCTAATGGCATAGTTGTGTCCTCTAGGTTTATCCTATGCATACAAAGAGCAGGGCTTAGACCCTTGATATCTTCCACAGAGTAGCCTATCACCTTTCAATGTAGCTTGAGATCATTTAATAGATTTTCCTCTTGGTCTTCAATTAGAGTGGAGTTTATGATGACATCATTTCTTTCCTCTTTATCCAAAAAATTATACCTCAAGCCCTCAGGGAGTTTCTTTAGCTCGGGTTTAGGCTTAGGTGCTTCCTTTTCTTTCGGAGTCTATTCAAGAGATGTAGATTTTACTATTTCAATTGTTTCTTCTTCATCGTCACTAGCTCCCTCTTCAGGTTGGTTATTATAGTCAAGAATTTCAACAACTTTTGGGTCTTCAAAGCTAGGATATGGGTTGTTTGGGGCCCTCATTAGTGGATTGAAAATAGCTTGTTCCTCCTCTACCTCTTCACAAAATTGGTTGTAATTGTTCATGAAGTAGACTAGCTCAAATAGAGAGGGTCCCTACATGGCATCTTGGATGTGAAAGTCTATATGATCATTTCTTATGCAGAGAGTGACCATTCCCGCTATTACATCAATAAGTGTTCTCTCTGTGGAAAGGAAAGGACTTTTGAAAATCATAGGGCACTTGGGGTCCACTATAGTGTCGATCACAAAAATATCGCAAGGTATAAAGAAACACCCCACTCATATTGGGACATCCTCTAGAACTCCTGTAGAAATATAAAGATATGATCAACTAATTGAATTATCATCCCCGTTTTCACCATGTCGTTCATATGAAGTCTCTAGGCAAGTGTTATGGGCATGGGGCTGATGCTTACACCAAGTTTTGTAAGACCTTACCTAACTTCATTGTTGTCAACATTAAAAGGAAAGGTGAATGCCCAGGGTCCTTTTTCACTGTAGGCATTTTCACCTACATAAAAGCACTAGACATCTTGGCCAGTTGTACTATCTCGACATGATCTCCTCTTCTTCTTTTTGTGATGACATCATTGGAGAACTTAGCATAGGTAGGCATTTCTTTGATGGAGTCCAAGAAAGGGACATCTTGATACAACTTCTTCACAGCTTCCATGAACTTCTCATACCTTTTTCTTAATATGGGATTTTATTAACTTGTACAGAAAGGGAACCCTTAGGGAATATGGGTCCCTTTTGGCAAACACTTCCTCAATAGGGTTTGACTTCCTTGCACTTGCATTTATATTTCCTTTCCCTTCATCTTTAGATTTATCCTTTTTATAAGCTTCCTCTTCATCAAGCACTTCCACCACTATAATTGGTTTAGGTTGTGACTTGTTACAAGTGTCATCTTCTTTGTCTACCTCCTATTGTTGGTTTACTAGTACTTCTACAGATTGGAGGGTGGCCATATTTGTAGTCTCTATATACGAAGGAATTTTTCCTTAAGGATTCTTGATCAACTCAGATAGTTGTGCTAGTTGTTGGTCAATTTGTCTTTGATATGTCTACATATCAACCATTTGAGTCTGCATCATTGTCTAAACACATAAGTTGGTGATTGTACTTTGAGTTAAGTTCTCATTCAGTGAGGCTTGCCTTCTTACAAACACAAATAGTTGAGACATCATGTCAGGCTGATTACTTCCCTTAGTTTGGCCTCGATCTTGACTCTGACCTTGCCAGTATGAGTTTTTGTTCTAAATTTGACCTTGCCCTTGGCCTTGATAGTTGTTTTTGTTCTGCTGATAATTCATGGTCTGAGTGAATGTAGTCTATCCTCCTCCTCTCCCAAATCCTTATGGTGGTTTAGATGAATTGCTTAGCTGGTGGGAGTTCCCTACAACAATTTTGTTTCCATAATTGAAACCAAGATGATTCGTTCCCTCAAAATTAACATAGGAAACATTCTTAGCCTCTTCATCTTCCTCTCTTTCCTCGTCATGTTTAGGTAGATGCAATTATCAACTCCATGCCCTCCTTCTCCACATGTAACACGCTTCATGACTCTCTTCATAGGTTTCTTGCCTTTTCTTCAGGAGTCCTTTAGTTGTTTGACATCAATGGCTATCTTTTAGATATGGGCATGATGGTTTCCAAGGCCTTTGATGTTGGGTTTTAGAGGAGGAAGAGAAGCAGCGGAAACAAAAAAAAAATTCTCCCCAAAACCCAGAACATAAGGAATCGCGTCAACGTCTATACAATAGGAAAGATGGTTTGTAAATTCATACCTTGTCCCGAGGCTTGCTCAGCAACAGTACCTCGCGCCTTCTGCGGTCTTCATCTCCGGTCTTGGACGGTGTCTGTGTAGCTCCTGGTCGTACCGAGACTGAAGACTCCTGGTCTCACCAGGACTGAAGTCTCCTGGTCTCACCGGGACTGTCAGGATTGACAGTTGTCCTCCGAGCGGCAGAGGTCTCCCGCCTCTGCAGTCGTCCACATGGACCGCCTGGAACTCCGATCTCCTTGTCGCACAAGGAACCGGAAGGAGTCACACCCTCCTGTTGGTATACTAATCACCAACACACTCTCCTGCTACCAGTTTCAACTGCAGTTGTCTTTCCCTTGCTGTGCCTCCCTTTTCGGGTAGCACTTACTCAGGCTCTCTCGGTTACCAAAACTAGAGAGAACGACAACTTTGCAGAGTAACCAGCTTGCACTGAGTTATCGTCTGAGAAGCCCCCAATACCCCTATATATATAGGCGGGTCATGGGACATGGTTCTCTATCCTCGACAATATGGGACTAAAAGTAGGAGTAGAAGGCTTCGAGATTTTCCACAAAAGAAACCAACTCACAACCTGAACCGATTGTTTCACAACTAAAACAGTCAGTTGGGGACCTGAACCAGTCAGTTGACACCTCAACCGATCGGTTGGGACTCTTGAGCCGGTCGGTTCACTTCTGAACCGGTCGGTTCCTGGTCTTGACGAGTTCCCGATTGACTTTCCTTCTTTTGTTTCTAATTGGTATCGAATACCAATCCTTGTTCCAATCAAATTGGGCAAGTGAAATGCAAGGAAAATTTTCACCAATCCTACTTTCCCAACTTGCCCGGTTGCAACAATTGAACCGATCGTTTCAACACTTGAAGCAATCATTCACCCTGTCCTTGAGCCGATCGAATCAACACTTGAGCCGACCGGTTCACCAAGCTCAACCGATCGGTTCATCACATGAGCCGATCGGTTGGGAGTGCAGATTGTACATAATCAGTCAATTGTGATTTCAATCAATCTGATACTCCAATCAATGCGTCCAACACCTTGAACATTATGATATTGAGCTATCGATTAATTGAGTGTTTAATTGAACTACTAAACTCCTTTATCTAAACATTTCTTGTGGAAAAAACTCCTCTTCCAGGTTAAATCCTATGTGTGTCACCCTGTAGGTCCATTTTGCGTTGGCAGTGAAATTCCATAACATTTATGACTTCATAAGAAAAGAGCGGTGCCTAGTCACACATTAGTGCTACCCAAGTGAAATAGAAAGTTGGAGAACAACTTTCAATCCTACAATCCGTGAATGGTGTTACAGTGAATGTATAATTCCTTTGTCACTGATATCCTGAATGAACTCGAGGCATGGAACAGTCATCCTGTCAACGTTCATTCATTTCCTTGATCTCAGAGTAGACCGAGTGAGATGTGTGTGACATCAATATCACATATTGATTCACACGTGCATGCGCATGCCTTTCTCAATCCTACTCGTCAAGTGGCCAAGGATATCAAACTCACTTAGGAGGGACAAATCCCATATCTATCACTCACCCCTCAAAAGCCCCATGTGTCAAAGCCACCCAATCATCACCTTTATAACAACCCATGTTTCAGGACTGCGTTTGATGATGTCAAAGTGTACCCAACGACATGTGTTGAGTGTAGTGATTTCAGGTCTAAGAATCACACTCACCACCATCACTGTGAGAGCTGACTGTGACTATCAAGTCATGGTTCCATGTGTCACTCTCACGGTGGGTCTGTCTGATACCTTGTTCTCTAACAAGTACCTATGTGCTTGGTTTGATATCACTATACCATGACTAATGAGATTCTGTCATCAACCAACACACAATCTAGTCTTTAGTGTTATTGATGTCTATGGTTATTTCCACAATAACAACCGACTAGGGACCAAATAAGAATGTATACTCTTAACATCCGTATGATCTCATCATTTAGGTCCTTAACCTAAAAGCACACGTCATTGAGTAAAATCATTCTTTAGACATCTATCATGTTACACCATCATCTCAGAAACAATTTAAACATATAGATCGGAAATTGCCTTTTATTATTATTCAAATCATTTACAAAGTATCCCATTACAATCATCATATGACTTGCTCTATGGGAATACATACCAATAGTCTCCCACTTGCACTTAGAGCTAATCACCAAGGAAAGGTAGTCCTTGTGACCTAGAATGACCATCATGCTTCTGTTGAGAAAGGGCCTTTGTCAGTGGATCAGCTATGTTGTCTTGAGTTGGTACTTTGCAAATATTCACATCTCCTCACTATACGATCTCTCGTATGAGATAGAAGCACCACAGTGTGTGCTTGGACCGCTGATGTGATCTGGGCTCCTTAGCTTGTGCAATATCTCCATTATTTTCACAATAAAGCTCAATTGCATCACAGTTACTGGGAACTACACCAAGTTCAGAAATGAACTTCCTGACCCACACATCCTCCTTTGCTACACGTGAAGCAGCAATATACTCGGCCTCTGTAGTAGAATCGGCAATTGTTTCTTGCTTGGAACTCTTCCAGCTCACATCTCCATTATTAAGGCAAAACACAAATCCTGACTGCGATCTGTAATCATATTTATCGGTTTGGAAGCTTGCATCGGTGTAACCCTTTACAACCAGCTCTTCGTCTCCGCCGTACACAAGAAACTGATCCTTAGTTCTACGCAAGTACTTGAGGATGTTCTTCACGGCTATCCAGTGAGCATCCCCGGGATCTGACTGGTACCTTCTCGTCATGCTGAGAGCATACGAGACATCTGGGCATGTGCACAACATAGCATACATGATAGATACGATGGATGATGCATATGGGATCCCATTCATACGCTGCCTCTCTTCACAAGATTGGGGACATTGATCTCTAGAGACGGTAACTCCATGTAGCATGGGGATGTTGCCTCTCTTTGAGTTCTCCATGCTGAACCGCTTCAGCACTTTGTCAATGTACGTGCTCTGACTTAGTCCGAGAAGCCTTCTAGATCTATCTCTATAGATCTTAATTCCTAGGATGTAGGATGCTTCTCCTAACTCCTTCATTGAGAAAGAATTCCCAAGCCAAGTCTTTACCTTCTCTAAGGCTAAGACATCATTCCCCATCAAAAGTATGTCACCCACATACAATATGAGGAATTTAGTCAAGCTCCCACTAACCTTCTTGTACACACAAGGTTCATCTTCATTTTGAATAAAGCCAAACACTTTGACTTTCTCATCAAATCAAAGATTCCAACTCCGAGATGCTTGCTTCAATCCATAGAATGACCTTTGCAGCTTATAGACTTTATTGGCCTTCTTTGGATCTTCAAAACCTTCTGGCTGTGTCATGTACACATCCTCATTTATATTCCCGTTAAAGAATGCAGTTTTAACATCCATCTACCAAATCTCATAGTCATAATAAGCTGCAATAGCAAGCATGATCCTGATGGACTTAATCATGGCAACTGGAGAAAAGGTTTCGCCATAGTCAACACCTTGAACTTGTCAAAATCCCTTCGCAACCAATCTGCCTTTATAAGTTTGCACATTGCCATCTACGTCGGTCTTTTTATTAAAGACCAACTTGCACCCTATGGGTTTTACCCCTTCGGGTGGTTCCACCAAAGTCCATACTTTGTTGGAGTACATGGATTCCATCTCAGATCTCATGACTTCTAGCCATTTCTCAGAATCTGGTCCCTCCATAGCCTCTACGTAGGTAGTTGGATCATCATCTATGATCAATTCACCACCTTCCTGAGTCACAAGGTATCCAAACCTCTCAGGTTCAAGGCGGGTCCTACTTGATCTACGAGGTCCTTGTGTTACCTGAGGAGACTGAGATTCCACAACACCTTGTGAATCTACATTTTCCTCTGGTACATCTACCGGTTCAATGTTTTCTTGTTGGGCTTGAACCTCTTCAAGCTCTATATTCCTCCCACTGCTTCCTTTGGAAATGAATTCCCTCTCTAGGAATACAACATCCCTTGCAACAAACAATTTGTTGTCAGTTGGGTGGTATAAGTAATATCCCCTCGTTTCCTTGGGATATCCAACAAAATAACATTTATCGAATTTGGGTCCAAACTTATCAGGAAACATTTTCTTGACGTAAGCCTCACATCCCCAAATCTTCATAAAAGACAAAACGGGACACTTCCCATACCATATCTCATATGGTGTCTTTTGAACCGATTTAGATGGCACACGGTTAAGTGTAAACGCGGCGGTTTCAAGAGCATGACCCCAGAAAGAAATCAGAAGATCAACAAAACTCATCATCGATCACACCATATCCAACAATGTGTGATTCCTTCTTTCAGACACACCATTATGTTGTGGTGTTCCAGGCGGAGTCCATTGTGATACAATACCACGAGTTCGCAGAAGGTCCTCAAACTCCTGGCTTAAGTATTCTCCACCTCGATCGGATCGAAGTGCCTTAATACTTTTACCAAGTTGGTTATGTGCTTCATTCATGAAATCCTTGAACTTTTCAAGGGTTTCTGACTTATGTTTCATCAGGTACACATAGCCATACTGATTCAACCCTATTTTAGGGCTTTATCTTGTGTCATTTTGCATTTCAGCCACATCTATACTTGTTAGATTACATGTTATTTCCCCCAATATGCTTATTTATGTCAAATGCACTTATGGAGGCTTTTTGCATGTTTTATAGGTACTTTGTCCACTACTTGATGGCATGGAAAGAGGATGGTCCAGTCTAGGGTTTCCTCAGGCTTGGAGGAGCTCGAAATGAGGTCAAAACCACTTCCAACCTACCCCAAGTGGTCAAAGAAAGTTTTGAAGCAATACCCTCCATGGATGATCAAGTTCAAGGCTCAAATGCATGGGAGAGACACCACCACGACCGTGGTGAGCCCCCATGGCCGTGGTGGACATGCGCCAAGTACAAAAAATCAGTAAAACTCCCAGAAATCGATGAAAATGGCCAAAACGACTGTGGTGATCAACATGCCCGTGGCCATAGGTGTCCACCACGACCGTGGTGACCCCCCACGGCCGTGGCCATCCATGCACACCTCCCTGTGATCTCCACATTCTAATAAACCCACGACCGTGCCCATCCACCACGGCCGTGGTCTACCCTACCCACCACAACCGTGGTGACCCACCACGGCCGTGCTACTCACAAAATCCACCCAGTTTTCACTACTTTCCCCATTTTGCCCCTAACTTAACCCTAGACCCCCTAGATCCCTATATAAGCCCTAGTGGCGGCTGAGGGTCGGGGGTTGGATGCTTAGAACCTCATTTTTTCCCCCTTTTCACCTCCACTCTATTCCACTTCACCTCCACCTCAAATCCACTCCATTTCATCATTTCCAGCACATAACCCCCCATATCTAAGCCTTCCATCCACTTCCCACCACCATTTTACACCATTCCATCCAAGAAGAAGGAGGAGGACGACCTTGCAGCTGCTGGAGAGGAGGAGTCCATCATCTACACCGAGCTCCATGGCTACTTCTTCCTCTATCTTCTCTCTTTTTGCATTTTGCTTTGTTATGAGTAGCTAGGCCCTTGGGTGGACTGTTTGGAGGAAAATATGTTACTTTGATACCATGTTGGGTGAAAATGACATGTAAACTTTGTAATTTCATTTGTTAATGATTATATTCTATTTGCATCTCATTCTGCATGGATTGCTTGTTGATTTGTGTGTGAAATCACTTAGGAATTTAGGCAAATTACTTATATGTGTGAATTTTGGGATTTGCCCCTAGGTCCAATTCTTGGATCCCTAGGTTGCCTCCCATCTTCCTACATCCTAATCAATCTCCCTAAACCAAAGTGAGAGATCTAAGTAGCTAGATTGGATAATTCTAGTGCAATTAGCATGGAGCCTTCTCAAGGCTAGAATGTGGGGGAATTGGGGTCCAAAGCCCTAATTTCACCTCCCCATTACTACCCTCGGCCCCTAATTGCCCTAGGAATGACTAATCTAGAAACCTAGACTTGATTAGACTCTAATTGAATGAACCTAATCCCTAACCCAATTGAGCCTCGTAAGGGTAGTAGGGGGTGTTAGGGGCTAGTTCCCCTATACACAACCTAGCATATCCATCCAGTTAGTAGCTTAGGTTAATTCATTAGACTCTAACTTGTTGTTTGGTTTGGATAATCTAAATGGAATCATAATGTTCATATGTCACCCCCAACTAAAGTGATAAGTTCATACCCCTAAACAGCCCACACCTCTCTTTATTGCTTAAAACCCTAGTTTTGTGCTTTCTTAGCTTAGTTAGTTCTTTTCTTGCTTGGTTAGCTTCTTGCCTTGCTCTTGCCTTGTTTATGCTAGTTTAGTTCTTTAATTTCTCTTTTGCTTTTCTCTTGCTCACCTTAGTGTAATTTGCCTTTTCACAAAGATCATAGGTCAGGTTTATCATGGTGAACTCGAGTGAAACATGATCCTTTCTCTTTTCATTTTTGGTTCACCCTAGAATTTTCTTTCCCCTTTCTTGAACTCTCTTCTGATCATGGATTTTGTCTTCTTGGAGGTGAACCTTTGGCCAACGTTTTGAACCTTGGTTGAAGCTTTTGGAGCTTGAGTCCTAGGAGGTTGTTTATCATCAATATCAAACGGGTTTTATAACTTCTCTCTTAGCCTATTATATGCATCCTAAACCGAATTATATATTGTTGTCTAAATCTTAGAAATGTGTTCTTCATGATAATAGGGATGATTATGCTTAGGGTTTAATCTGTGTAATATCCTAGAAAGAATTATGCTTGCTTTAACCTTGAAACATTGTGTTATTCTTATTTACAGAACAATTTTATCTAGCCAATGATCTGACGCCTTGTTGGCTGATGCAACACTGCAATTGTAATAGCTAAGATAGTAGATGTTAACCTTGATTAGGTCTTGGTAGTAGGCTGAGACCTATTTGTGTTTGGGTCGAAACACTTTCTATATAAGTCTATGACAACAACATGTTATATGCTTTGGTCGCGATGTTGCTTAGTGGTGGTCGCAACACACCTGTATTGCATGGTTGTGACACACTTTGGTGTTGCACAGTCACAACACCTATTGAATGTCTCCTTGTGCATGGTCGTGACATTGCACTAGTGAGCTAAGCATTGCAGACGAGTGAACAAGGTGAGCGCCGCGGGCTCCACATGCACTACTGGCATCGTGGTCAAGTGATGTGCTACACTTTTTGTGGGTGGGTGAACCTACGTCGAGGTTGCTTGCACGTGTTGTGGGAAAAAGATACCTTGCACGCATCATGGGTCACAATGCAGACCCTGCATGCGTTACAGGTAGTTCCACCTACTGTATGCATTACAGATCGTTACACTTTGTTGTGAGAGTCAGCAAGGATGATACATATAATTGTATATAAGAGTAATACACCATGTAACGGCTCACATAATGTGATGTAATTATAAATGACAATATATTAATGATGGTGCTTCATTCTAGTACTCTCCAAATATGTGGTTAATGATGATATTAGGGTTTAGAGGTTGAATGACATTATGTAACCCTAATTTGCTAAGTATGAACCCTAACCCTAATGTGTCTTTGTGACTTATGTGCTCATTTTACGTGATGAATTGTATTCCATGAGAGTGTCTCTCTCTCTCTCTTGATTATGTAAACTTAATCTTGCAATTGAAATGAATAACATGACTATGTTAGCTCTTGGGTGAACCTTATATACCACAAGGTGTGATTATGAACATTGTTGAGATATAATGTGTTATCTATTATGCATAATGATATCAATGAGTCGAATGACCTAGCAAGTGCTTCAAGCATAGTTTGAGGTGAAATCATGTAGTGATGTGGTATTATTGATGACATAAGTGAATGCGAATATTACAAGTGTCATATGACGATCATACAAGTTCTCACTTGATACACTTCATATCTTCTGAAGTTACATCTTACCTTAATTTTGTAGAATTTGTTTAGGGTTTATACATTGTAGCGTTATTGATACATTAAAAGATACTCAATTGGAATGTCTAATCAAGTGAAACCCTAATCATGTATTTTCCTATATCATAGATCCATCCTTAGCATCAATATCTAGCTGGATGGTGAAATGAGTAACCCTTATGGGAAACTTGGAGCACATATTATTGAATATGCATGGTGCAAGTAGAGACATCTCCCTGTATCCTTAAATTGATATAAATAGTGGTATAATGTTTGTTATAGAATAGCCAAGTACGAGCTTATTCTCTAGTGTTGTGCCATGTACCAAGGCAGAGTAGTTGTTTTTCAGGACCATATCTTGACTATGAGTTGTTATCTCTACATGTTGTATATCTATGACTATGAGTTGTTGTTTAGAAGTTTGACTATTATTTCAGTTCATTGCAGACTCGCACTGGCCGAGTAATGTTGGTGATGATCATGCAAAATGATTTTCTCAAATAGCCTGATTACTACTTTGGAGTCATAGGTTAGGGTTGCAACAACCTCTACCCATTTTGAGACATAGTCTACAATGATAAGAATATATTGATTCCCCTTTGAAGATGGGAACAATCCCATATAGTCAATTCCCCAAACATCACAAATTTCCATCTCTATCCAATCTGACATTGGTATTTCATTCCTTTTTGAAATGTTTCCTATTTGATGTCATTCATCACATGTTTGAACGTACGCTTGAGCATCCTTGAATAGGGTGGGCCAGTAAAATCCTGATTGTAGGACTTTGATGTCATCCTTTCTCCTCCTAGATGACCTCCATAAGATGAAGAATGACACTCGAATAGAATCTAAGGGACTTCTTCTTCTGGTATGCACCTTTGGTATAGATTGTCAGCACATCTTCTATATAAGAGAGAGTCATACCAGTAGTAGTTTTTTAGATTTGGGATTAATTTTTTCTTCTAGTTGTATGTTATATCTGGCAGAAATTGTTGGCATGCTAAATAGTTACAAATGTCAACAAACCAAGGTAGGTTAGGTTCCACTAACTTGGCCACAGTTTCATCAGCATAATTATCATTGACTGGCAGTTGGTTCTCCTTAGTTACTATAATCCTTGACTGGTGGTAGCAACCACATTCTCCATTCCTTTCTTATCAATGATCTAATGGTCGAACTCTTGTAACAACAATGCCCACTATAACAGTTTGTGCTGGTGTCTTTCTTCTACATCAATTACTTGATGGCCCCACGATCTATGTACACTTTGACCTTCGATGTATAATATATGTCTTTATTTATCAAAAGTGAACACTATATCAAACAGTTCCTTTCTGTTGTAGTGTAATTTATATGGGCATCATCTAGAGTTCTATTGGCATAATAAATGGTTTTGTGTTTCTTATCCTTTCTCTTCCCAAACACTGCTCGAATGGCATAATCTTTGTTGTCACACATTATCTCAAACGATAGCCCCCAATCATGTGATGGGAATATCGAGGATGTCTTTAATGCATTCTTTAGAGTGTTGAATGTTTCGAGGCACTTTTCAATAAAATCAAACTTGACATATTTAACTAGAAGGATGGACATAGGCTTGGAAATCTTTGAGAAATCCTTGATGAATTATTGGTAGTTCATAAAGTATCCAAAGAAACTTCTCATTTACATCACTAATTTAGGACGTGGGAGCTTAGATATTGCTTCTATGTTGTTGAGGTTGACTTCATTCCCTATTTCAAAAATCTTATGTCCCAACACAATTCCTTCTCGCACCATGAAGTGGTATTTCTCCCAATTCAAGACTAATTGTTTCACTTCACATCTTTGTAGGAATCTAGATAAATTCTTGAGATGCTTCTCAAAATTGGTACCATATACAGACTAGTCTTCCATAAAGACTTCCATGATGTCTTACACATAGCTGTAAAGAAATAAATAGTACACCTTTAGAAAGTTGCAGGCACATTGCATAGACCAAATGGCATCCTCCTGAAAGCGTAAGTATCATAGACACATGTGAAAGTAGTCTTTTCTTGTTCATCAGGGTGAATTGACACTTGCTAAAACCCTGAGTATCCATCCAGAAAATAGAAATAAGAATGGCCAGTCAACCTTTGTAGAACTTGATCAATAAAAGGTAAAGGGAAGTGGTCGTCGTTGTGGCAGTATTCAACTGCATGTAATCAATGAACATTCTCCATCCGATAATCTTTCATGTGGTGACCACATCTCTTGTTTCTCCTTTAATGGAAATTATTCCTCCTTTCTTTAGCACAACATTGATTGGGTTGACGCAATTACTATCACTAATAGGTCATATAATCCTACATCATGTAATTTTCTTACTTCCTTCTTGAAAACCTCCTTGAGCATTTGGTTTAGCTTCCATTGTGGTTGAGCTAATGGAATAGTTGTGTCCTCTAGGTTTATCCTATGCATACAAAGATCAGGGCTTAGACCCTTGATATCTTCCACAGAGTAGCCTATCGCCTTTCAATGTAGCTTGAGATCATTTAATAGATTTTCCTCTTGGTCTTCAATTAGAGTGGAGTTTATGATGACATCATTTCTTTCCTCTTTATCCAAAAAATTATACCTCAAGCCCTCAGGGAGTTTCTTTAGCTCGGGTTTAGGCTTAGGTGCTTCCTTTTCTTTCGGCGTCTATTCAAGAGATGTAGAATTTACTATTTCAATTGTTTCTTCTTCATCGTCACTAGCTCCCTCTTCAGGTTGGTTATTATAGTCAAGAATTTCAACAACTTTTGGGTCTTCAAAGCTAGGATATGGGTTGTTTGGGGCCCTCATTAGTGGATTGAAAATAGCTTGTTCTTCCTCTACCTCTTCGCAAAATTTGTTGTAATTGTTCATGAAGTAGACTAGCTCAAATAGAGAGGGTCCCTACATGGCATATTGGATGTGAAAGTCTATATGATCATTTCTTATGCAGAGAGTGACCATTCCCGCTATTACATCAATAAGTGTTCTCTTTGTGGAAAGGAAAGGACTTTTGAAAATCATAGGGAACTTGGGGTCCACTATAGTGTCGATCACAAAAATATCACAAGGTATAAAGAAACACCCCACTCATATTGGGACATCCTCTAGAACTCCTGTAGAATCATAAAGATATGATCAACTAATTGAATTATCATCCCCGTTTTCACCATGTCGTTCATATGAAGTCTCTAGGCAAGTGTTAAGGGCATGGGGCTGATGCTTACACCAAGATTTGTAAGACCTTACCTAACTTCATTGTTGTCAATATTAAAAGGAATGGTGAATGCCCCAGGGTCCTTTTTCACTGTAGGCATTTTCACCTACATAAAAGCACTAGACATCTTGGCCAGTTGTACTATCTCGACATGATCTCCTCTTCTTCTTTTTGTGATGACATCCTTGGAGAACTTAGCATAGGTAGGCATTTCTTTGATGGAGTCCAAGAAAGGGACATCTTGATACAACTTCTTCACAGCTTCCATGAACTTCTCATACCTTTTTCTTAATATGGGATTTTATTAACTTGTACAGAAAGGGAACCCTTAGGGAATATGGGTCCCTTTTGGCAAACACTTCCTCAGTAGGGTTGCCTCCCATCTTCCTACATCCTAATCAATCTCCCTAAACCTAAGTGAGAGATCTAAGTAGCTAGATTGGATAATTTTAGTGCAATTAGCATGGAGCCTTCTCAAGGCTAGAATGTGGGGGAATTGAGGTCCAAAGCCCTAATTTCACCTCCCCATTACTACCCTCAGCCCCTAATTGCCCTAGGAATGCCTAATCTAGAAACCTAGACTTGATTAGACTCTAATTGAATTGAACCTAATCCCTAACCCAATTGAGCCTCGTAAGGGTAGTAGGGGGTGTTAGGGGCTAGTTCCCCTATACACAACCTAGCATATCCATGGCCAATTAGTAGCTTAGGTTAATTCATTAGACTCTAACTTGTTGTTTGGTTTGGATAATCTAAATGGAATCATAATGTTCATATGTCACCCCCAACTTAAGTGATAAGTTCATACCCCTACACAACCCACACCTCTCTTTATTGCTTAAAATCCTAGTTTTGTGCTTTCTTAGCTTAGTTAGTTCTTTTCTTGCTTGGTTAGCTTCTTGCCTTGCTCTTGCCTTGTTTATGCTAGTTTAGTTCTTTAATTTCTCTTTTGCTTTTCTCTTACTCACCTTAGTGTAATTTGCCTTTTCATACCTAGCTTAATCCTTTCTTTCCTGCTTAGTCTTAATCTAGTCTAGGGTTAACATAGATTTCATTCTCGCCTTTAATTGCTTGCTTATTCATAATAGTTTAACAATCAAATCAACCTTCAAACCATTAAACCTAGTCTCCGTAGTAGGAACCTAGCAAAACTAAACCTAGCTCTAGTGCCCCCTCTTTTCCCTGTGGATCGACCCTTTACTTGCCACCTTCCTATACTACGACACGACCCCGTGCGCTTGCGGGTGTAGTTGTTTTAGTGTGAGTAGGTGTTAAGTTTAGGTTTATAAATTTTGAAAGAAAACCCCCATGCACCGTGCATTCCGACCTCGTGGGGTGCATCTATTCAATCGAGTAGTTTGTTAGCACCTCTAGCAGAATCGCACCACATACCTACTGAAGTCATCAGTAAAGGTAATGAAGTACTGATACCCATTTCTGGCATTATATCTAGAAGGTCCACATACATCAGTATGTATGAGTCCTAATAGATCACTAGCTCTCTCACGTTTACTTGAAAAGGGAGTCTTGGTCATCTTGCCCAACAAATAAAACTCACATGTCTCTATTGATTGATAATCAAAAGAGTCTAGATAACCATCTTTACGGAGTCCAGAAATGCGCTTCTCATTTATGTGCCCTAGACGACAATGCCAGAGATATGTTTTGTTTGAGTCGTTGAGTTTTTGCTTTTTGGTGTTTACGTTGTATACACTTGTCTCCAAGTCTATCAAGTATAGACCATAAGACATTGGGGCACTGCCATTAAAGATCCCATCTTTAGAAATGGAACATTTTCCATTCTTTATAAGAAATTCAAATCCATCTTTGTCCAAACAAGAGACGGAAATGATATTCCTATTTATGGCAGGTACATAATAACAATTCTTCAACTCTATTATTAGCCCACTTGGTAGAGTTAACTCATAGGTTCCTACGGCACTGGCGACAACTCTTGCCCCATTGGCAACACATAGTTCAACCTCGCCTTTCCCCAAAGGCCTACTTCTCTTAAGATCCTTCACATTTGAAAAAATGTGAGATCCTCATCCGGTATCAAGTACCCATGACGAAGAAGTAGTAAAGTTAATCTCTATCACATATACACCAGAAGTAGAGATCTCTATCTCCGACTTCTTCTTCCATCGTTCCCTCCATCCTCTCCATGTAGAAGAAATTGGTTTTGCGAGAGAACCCTTCTCTCCCTCACCTTTCGTTCCATTGATCTCTATCAATGAACTTTCTTTATTCTTCATCAATGCATTAAGCGTACATAGAGTTGATTCTAAGGCTCCTGGTATATCTGGATTGTGAAGAACACTTCTCACAGTCCTCAACCAGTTGTGGAATTTATTCTCAATTAATTTGCCCATTTTAAAAGATGATTCCTTTGCCATTCTATAAGAGAAAATTTGCATTTGTCAAAACTCCTTTTGATTTGATTTGAATAAAATTTGACGATAGTTGATTAGGCCTTTAATTAATTACCGCTCCCACTATTTTGACTCAAATTGATAGCCCTCACCATCAATTCGGAAGATTACAGCGTACAATCTTCTAGTGGGTCAAGATCCTGAAATCCTCTGAGCCATGGACCAGCTAGGGCTATCACCCACAACTCAGATCTCTCAGGTAGGCAAGTCTTGCCAATTGCATCATATGCAACTCTTGAAAGATGTCATATGCAGCTCTTTGCCATGTTCATCTCTATGCCTCAAGGTACTAGATCCCATCTAGATCACCTTTGTTAAGTCCGACCCAAAGCCAACACGATGAATATGCACCCTGCTAGGGCAGACCCACACATTCATCCTTCATGCTTCCACGAGATAGACGGTGCACCACGCTAGGGTGTGCCCACACTTGGTCGATCAAGATTTTCACATGTGTTTCATTTGGAAGGCATCTAAAAATTAATATTTAAAGAGGGATTTGGTTTTTATATACATATACATATCCAATAACCACAATATATAGTATGTATCATATACATGTTATATCCCACATAAAACATGCAAAACAATAAAAAGCAAAAGCAATGATTATGGCCATACTATTGTGATTCCTCGAGCCAAGAGGAATCACGGTCATCTAGGTCTACATCACATGCAACCTGTACAAGATGAAATATGTGCCTACCTTTCTGGGTTTGATCAGCTCATCTCCATGACCGATCGACTCACCATCAGGTTGGTTGTTCGGGTGCCACCAGCCGATCGACTGGTGCCTCCAACTGATCGGTTCATTGGTCATCGTGCATCTCCTCAGGTCACCACCCGCTCGTCTCGCTCCTCGAACTGACTGTCTGGATCACCAATCGATCGGTTCACACCTTGAACCGATCGTCTCAAGCGTCGTCAGGTCGTCTGTTTTCTTTGACATAACAGGAAATAAAACCTATCCTATTTACAATTTAATTGTGAAACCCCGAGTTACATTCGGGGGGAGCAAAGGTAGGAAAAGAATTATCGAATTATTTCGAGTTAAATCAGGAATAAGAGAAGGGGAATCAGTGTGCAGACCGAGATGCAAGCAACCACATACAACCACACACAGATATAGGGGTTTATAGGCCATAATCATGCTACACATCCACCATAAAACTCGTTTAAGGGTGACGCGTATCGAGTGCATTAATATTACATATCATATATGTATATTTGGGATTTTTGGATTGGACATGCATAAAGCCGATATTATTCACATCGTATGCAATAAATAAAGGAGACAAACTAAAATTGATCATATCGATAATCCTAAAATATAGAACAACTGATGTGGCTCTGATACCACTATTGGGTTTTAGAGGAGGTAGAGAAGCAGCAGAAACAAAAAAAAATTTCTCCCTAAAACCCAGAACATAAGGAATCGCGTCAACGTCTATACAATAGGAATGATGGTTTGTGAATTCATACCTTGTCCCGAGGTTTGCTCGGCGACAGTACCTCACGCCTTGTGCGGTCTTCATCTCCGGTCTTGGACGGTGTCTGTGCAGCTCCTGGTCATACCGAGACTGAAGACTCCTGGTCTCACCGAGACTAAAGACTCCTGGTCTCACCGGGACTGTCAGGATTGAAAGTTGTCCTCCAAGCGGCAGAGGTCTCCCGCCTCTACAGTCATCCACACGGACCGCCTAGAACTCCGATCTCCTTGTCGCATAAGGAACCGGAAGGAGTCGCACCCTCCTGTTGGCATACTAGTCGCCAACACACTCTCCTGCTACCAGTTGCAACTGCAGTTGTCTTTCCCTTGCTGTGCCGCCCTTTTCGGGTAGCACTTTCTTGGGCTCTCTCGGTTACCAAAACCAGAGAGAACGACAACTTTGCAGAGCAATCGACTTGCACTGAGTTGTCGTCTGAGAAGCCCCCAATACCCCTATATATATAGGCAGGTCATGGGACAGGGTTCTCTGTCCCCAGCAATATGGGACTAAAATCAGGAGTAGAAGGGTTCGAGATTTTCCACAAAAGCAACCAACTCGCAACCTGAACCGATCGTTTCACAACTGAAATGGTCAGTTGGGGACCTGAACCGGTTGGTTGACACCTCAACCGATTGGTTGGGACCCTTGAGCCGATCGGTTCGTGGTCCTGACGAGTTCCCGATTGACTTTCCTTCTTTTGTTTCTAATTGGTATCGAATACCAATCCTTGTTCCAATCAAATTGGGCAAGTGAAACACAAGGAAAATTCTCACCAATCCTACTTTCCCAACTTGCCCAATTGCAACAGTTGAACCGATCATTTCAACACTTGAAGCAATCATTCACCCTGTCCTTGAGCCGATCGACTCAAAACTTGAGCCGACCAGTTCACCAAGCTCAGCCGATCGGTTCATCACATGAGCTGATCGGGTGGGAGTGCAGATTGTGTAGAATCAGTCAATTGTGATTTCAATCAATCCGATACTCCAATCAATGTGTCCAACACCTCGAACATTATGATATTGAGCTATTGATGAATTGAGTGTTTAATTGAACTACTAAACTCCTTTAGTAATCTATCTAAACATTGCTTGTGGAAAAAACTCCTCTTCTAGGTTAAATCATATGTGTGTGACCCTACAGGTCCATTTCACGTTGGCAGTGAAAGTCCATAACATTTATGACTTCAGAAGAAAAGAGAGGTGCCTAGTCACACATCAGTGCTACCCAAGTGAAATAGAAAGTTGGAGAACAACTTTCAATCCTACAATCCGTGAATGGTGTTACAGTGAATGTATAATTCCTTTGTCACTGATATCCTGAATGAACTCAAGGCATGGAACAATCATCCTATCAACGTTCATTCATTTCCTTGATCTCAGAGCAGACCGAGTGAGATGTGTGTGACATCAATATCACATATTGATTCACACGTGCATGTACATGCCTTTCTCAATCCTACTCGTCAAGTGGCCAAGGATATCAAACTCCCTTAGGAGGGACCAATCCCATATCTATCACTCACCCCTCAAAAGCCCCATGTGTCAAAGCCACCCAATCATCACCTTTATAACAACCCATGTTTCAGGACTGCGTTTGATGATGTCAAAGTGTACCCAACAACATGTGTTGAGTGTAGTGATTTCAGGTCTAAGAATCACACTCACCACCATCACTGTGAGAGATGACTGTGACTACCAAGTCATGGTTCCATGTGTCACTCTCACGGTGGGTCTGTCTGCTTCCTTGTTCTCTAACAAGTACCTATGTGCTTGGTTTGATATCACTATATCATGACTAATGAGATTCTGTCATCAACCAACACACAATCTAGTCTTTAGTGTTATTGATGTCTATGGTTATTTCCACAATAACAACCGACTAGGGACCAAACAAGAATGTATACTCTTAACATCCGTATGATCTCATCGTTTAGGTCCTTAACCTAAAAGCATACGTCATTGAGTAAAATCATTCTTTAGACATCTATCATGTTACACAATCATCTCAGCAATAGTTTAAACATATAGATTGGAAATTGCCTTTTATTATTATTCAAATCATTTACAAAGTATCCTATTACAATCATCATATGACTTGCTCTATGGGCATACATACCAACATTTGATTCAATAGAAGGTCCTTCATATGTCATATTCTTTATTGAACATCTACCTCCTCTATCAAAATATAGGCCTTCCTGTAGAACAGACATGTTGTCAATAATCGTCATAGTCTTCTTTGGGTTTTTTCCAAGGAATTCGCTTCATGCGGAAGTGTTCAATAAAGTTCTCTCAGCATATGTAAGACTGTTATTGAAAGTCATGACATGGTGGCCCATGTCATAATTATTATGTGGGCAGTCTTTTTGGTACTCTGGAAATCATTTCCATGGCTTGTACATGTTTTCTCTAGGCATCTGCATGAATCAATTTATCTTTTACTTGTTTCTGAGGGTCTTCTCCATCAAGTAGAACTTGACGATGATAGTGTTAGGCAAGGGTCTTCAACCATTAGTCTTCTTGTCATGTAAAGAAAGGTACCACAAAAGGGCTTTGTATCTCAAGGAGAAGATAAACCCCATTCAATACCTCTACGACACTCCCCGCATCTTGATGGTGTTGCAGATATTCTTATAGGTGTCTAGCTGATGGTATGGGTTCTCATCTCTAGAATTTCCTACAAACGACTTGGTTTGAATCATGGGAATGACACTTGGATTCAGTTTGACATTTGGTATATCAAACCTTGGAATGATGATGGGGCATCTTGACTCATTTGCCCTTGTAGCTACCAAATCACAGAGGGAAGGACCTCCATCATCATCTTCATCTTCATTCCCATAGTTGTTGTTATTATCTTCATTCTCACGGTTGTTCCTTTTGTTCGATCTCAGATGATGATGACTTTCTTCTTTGTGGTGTCATCCTTCATGCACCTCTTCATGTGGGAATGGTATTGCATGGCTAGGCATATCCTCTAGTTCCCCTTCATCAGAGTGACTTTCCTAGTGTTTTGATTCAGCTTCAGGTGGGGGTCAAGCTTGCTCAACACTTAGATTCTGATCACTTGCAACATGTCCTCCCCTATGAGGCAGCATGATGATGCGAGAGGAAACCGTTGTTGACAATTTTCTTCTCTCAAGCTTCCTAAATTGTTTGCATTCAAGTTACAAAATTGGACATGTTAAAAAGAAGTATTGAAGATTGGTAGAAATATAATATTTAACACTTGTGCTGTCAGGATTATTTCTAAGATAGAGGCACAAGTGTATAGTGAGTAGGTTCAGGTTCTTAATAGTTATGTTTGCCTTGTCCCCAACATTGACACCAAAAAGTTGACTGCCTTAAATCCAACATCCAAAAAGGAGTGGATCTAGAGTAGTCAGACTCTTAAATTTATAATCCAACACTTAGGCCCCTGCAACTATTATACGGGATTTGATGTAGACATTGGGGTTGAACCATAGGGACAATTAACACAAGTGCTAAGAATGTAGAACCTTGGCTCAGATACACCAAGCAAAAAGAGGTTAGATAAAATTGGGTGTTCCTTATGGAACAATGATACTCCAACCAAGAAATAAGTAAAAGAAAGTAAAACAAAGCAAAAAGTGAAAAGTAATGAAAGTGAGTAAGATCAACAAGAAATGTTGTAACAAGTATGGAAGGTAACTTGGATAGGGTTTCACCATCAAAGGTCTTTCACCAACATGCAATACTCACCATCTAGTAAGATTACAAATAATCATCATATGTCTATTCCCTCCTCTCTCAAGCTTAGTATAAATATAGATTATAAAGTTATCTCTCTCTCAAGATGGCAAACAAATAAGCACAAATATACCCATACGACCATTAGAATAAGCATTTCAATATTATCATGCATTCATGCAACTCCAAAACACTTAGATAAGATTAGTGCTACTCTTTCAAGGCACTGAATATATATCCAAATGGATGCAAGTATATACATGTTGGGAGAGCCTTAGTGGCTCATCCTATCCCAAGCTATGCATTTAGCTACTCATGTTCATGTGAAGCATTATGGATTTACAGATGAATAGGAGCATGATGAACTATGAGAAAGGAGGGATGGACGAATGAAATAAGAAATGATGAATTGAGCAGGGGAAGTAAGGGGTTACAACAACTATGGCCACAGGGTGGCCACAACCAATGGTCCGATCCTCGTTCCCATTCTTGATGAGGAGGCAATGATGATCTTCTCTCTGTCTTCCTTCTGTCAAGGAAGTATTCAAGCAAGGCATGGGTGGAAGGAACATGGGCAAGATTTGATGGACTATATCCTCCTTTCCTATCAACCGATGGTGGTGGTGACATGTGGTGGTGAGCTCCTTCTTCAAAATAATTTGGATGTCCTTGTATTGTGTGACCTCCCTCTTCATTGTTGGAGGTCTTCTATTTATATGTGCCATCGTGAGGCCCTCTACTTGCGCCCCTAGCATCATAGGTATCCTCCTCATGCCACATGCTTAATGGTCTCGAGTGACTATTCTGCTAATGTCGTCATTGATTTGTCAGGTCATCGAGTAACTGTTGTCTTTGGCCTTTGATTGACAAGTCTCATATGCCATCAGTTGTTGGTCCAGGTACACCATCGGTTGGCAAGTATTCCATGACCATCACCTGGTGTTGCAGACGAACCATCGGTTGATGGTTCTGCACATCAACCTATTGATGGGTCTACATGTCCACTAGTTGGTGGTTCAACACATCCACTGACTGACAAATGATGATGGCATCTGATGGAACCACCGAATCTCCATCGACTATCAAGAGATGGGGGTGTGGATACAAATTGGGAGTTCATTGGCTATGACTCGATGCTTCTATTACTTATTGCTACAATATGGCCATAAATTGTGAATTGATGGAGGGCCTGCTCCATGGTAATATGCTCTACTCCCTTGATTACATGCATGAAACATTCTTATTATCCTCAAGTGGGGGTAGAGAGAGTATTACATGCAATATAAAAGTAAAATGAAATATATTCGCATGACAAGAGAGAAATAGATCTGAAATAAGGCATATACTATCCAAAAATTGGATGTTATCAAGTTCCCATGAACGATTATCAAGTGGATGAGCCAAGAGAAGTAGACCATGCTCCTAGTCATTGAATAAGTTTAGCATACTCATAATGAAGAACAACCTGAGGAGACTGCAAAAGATGCATAATCAAATCCTTAATTAAGAAGATCCACAAGACAAAGAAGGTCAGCCATCCCATTTGACTATGTTGTATACCTTCAAGAGCCAAATATATTTACAATATTGACATCTTATCTTTTACTCAAGAAATGGATTAAGAATATTCCTTTAAGTGGCTTGGTGCCATGAATGATGAACTAGCATCCATGGATAAGAATCAAGTTTGGGACCTTGTACCTTTTCCAAAGAGTGTTAAACCTATTGGTTGTAAATGGGTATGGTAAAATTGAGAGGTACAAGGTTTGGTTAGTTGTGAAGTGTTTTTATAACGTCCCCAGATTCTAGCACCTCGAGACTTGGAAGGCTTGGGAAGACAAAATTAAAAAGGTTAGGAATTGTATCAGAGAGTGATGCGAAAGAGACATACACACACATGAACACAGAAGCATAATTCATACACCATAAACATTAACGCCCGGCGCTCCTTCTCTCTAGGGTTCCGATCTCCCTTCTCTCTAGACTCCCGACACGCGGCCGCTGGGGGAGGGAGTTCCGCCTTTGCGTCTCCCTCCCCTGGCTCTAACGGCCATGGTCGTGGTCTGAAAGATTGAAGGTGCAATGGATCGTTGGAGACAACAGGCAGACCGACTAGCCCAAATCGTTGGGTCGCTCTTCGACAGGCCAGGGAGACGAGGGGATGTGATGCGTGCGAGGAGCCTAGATCGGGGTTTGCGGATCGGCACTTCGAATTAGTCGAATCCTCTCCGTTCAAGGGAGATGGTGGGAGAGAAGCTGTTTCCCCTCTAGATCTACTCCGCACTGTGCTCCGTTCGCAGGTGAAGTAAAGGGGTGTTTCACCCCTTTCTTCACAGGAAACCTCATCTCCCTCTCCCGAGAATCTGGTTTATCCAGGGTGACGTGACCCTCGACTACGGTTGATGCCTTGCCGATCCCGACGGCGGTCGGGTTTTCACGGGGCGGTTTGGAGCTTCTCCAACGTGCTCGGCTCAGGCGGGGCGGCGACGATGTCTCCTCGACTCAGGCTTCGATTTTCAGATGTTGTGCCCTGGTGGCATCTTCTTGCGGTTAGGGAAGAATAGTGTCTATGTCGTGGGATGGCGGCTTGTTCCCTCCTCCACCAGGTGATGCGTCGGCAATGAGCCCTGATGTCCCTGGTGACTAGTCGAGCTCTCCTCTGGCCGCCGGTGATGCGCAAGCTCCTCTGCCTTCATGTCGGCCCCTGGCCACTGGAAAGTTTGGCCTCCGGCCACATGTTGTCTCCGCATGGGGTTAGGTTTAAGGGGGGAAGATCCTTCTTCTCCTCTGCTTGGCCCTCCTGCTACTGTGTGAAGGAACACCTTCTAGGTGTTTGTTGGAATGCCATTGTGCAAACAGTGGCTATATGAGAAGCTGTCAGCTATTCCGAGCTCTCTTGGGCTTGGTCTTCTGAGTTTTGTCCAGGTGATGATAGTTATGATATTGTAGGACTACAAACAGAGTCAAGGGAAGGAATGGAAACTCTAAGGACTTTCCTTATCTTGGCTCATCACCTCACTTTGTGGGTACTCTGATTGATAGAGGGTGTTGTACTTTGTATGATGGTTTGAATTAGATTTACATTCATGCTGCTATCTGTTGTAGGCTGCTCTGATTGTGCTGTTATTTGACTTTTCCAGCTTCTATGTTGATTAGTTGTCATGGGGTTTCGAGGGGTGTTTTCCCGTATGGAACCTGGAGTATGAGACCTGGAAAAGTCTGAAGTTTTGAGAATTACCTCCATGCAGGACAATGGGTGGTTGCTCTTGCACAAGTAACTCTTACCATTTGTGGGTGTACAGACGTATGTAATTGTTGCTTGTAAAAGGTGTCATATGTGTGGATTGCTTGGATTAGATCGATAAGCTAGATAGACTTTTGCAGTGTTTGGGTTATTCCCTAGCGATCTAGTTCTCCTCCTGTGTGGGGATTGATCCTTAGATGAGTGTTTTTTTATGTTTTCTATCAGTCATGTATTGGAGTTTTATGCCCAAAGTTTTGGTATCATAGAAACACGTATTTTTGACCGACCAAAAAAAAACAATCTCAACATTCAACATGTATATTTACAACATGAACTATTATAACTTACATTACACAATTTAAAAGAAAGTTTTACAAAGTCTTTGAACATGTATCCTAATAGGATCTAAACATAATAGGTACAACATGTACAACGACTCACTTCCATATTTTATCCAATACTAGTTATGAACCTAAAATATATGTGAAATAACAAATCAACACAATGTGTTGTGTTAATGGGTGGAAAGATACATATATTTATGGGTTTCCTAAATTTGAAAAGATTTGCAGAAAAAATGAAAGATCACAGAAACAATTTTTTGTTAAGTGAAACACATTGATTTTAATCATTTTTCTAGATGAATTGCATTACCAAGGACTAGTACCAAAAAATATATATTGGACCCATCCCTGTGTATCGAGTACTCTAGGGAACTCCTCGTACACCTTTTGCTCTAGGGAGCTGTACAAATCAACATTGATCCTTCCTTCATAAGGGCGACAATGAACACCTTAATAACTACAAAACATATACTCATCATTTATGTTTTCAAGTGCAAAACACCAACTACTTACTATAATACTACAGCCAATATTTTCAAATAAAATAGCATACATAGATATCATAATTCAACCAAGAAAACCACAATCATATAAATAAATAAACCCACATACCTGATTTCACATATGCTTTATACATCCATGTTCATATAGATAATTTGGTCATAACCTAATTAATAGCAATTAATCATCATTAATACAAGGTTCACCATTGTTATTGATTTTTAGGTCTAAATTAGGGTTTTGGCCAAACCTAGGTTCAAATTATGATTAAACATGTGTCTGGTATTTTTCTACTAATCATAAGATCATGTGAAGGGTCTGATCCTATTTTCATATTTTTCTTATGATTGGTCTATTTTCTAGAATGAAAATGAGGCTAAATGCATTAATTTAGTAATTAATGAGGAAAGACCTAATGTTGTTGTATAATAATCATATTAGAGTCCACATATGGTTTCTAAGTGATATTAGGGATCAATAGTATTTTTCTCAGATTTTCTATCCATCATTTGCTAATTATTCAAGGTTAACTAACCCTAAAATGGAGCATTATCATCTATAATCTAAAAAATCATATAATGTTGTTCAAAAGCCTGATCTTGGGGTCCTATAATAAAGTAGACATTTTTATGGACCTATGGGTATTTTTCGGGCATTATTTGGAAAAAGGGGCTATTTCTAATCATATTTCCAAGATTAAATCTATTTCTTGAGAATAATGTATGATTTACCTTTTGGGATTAATAGGGACATTGGATGCACTTCTGGGCACCCATGATTCCCTCCATGTGGCTATAGGAAGGTGTAATTTATCACTATGAACCTGCTATCCCGTCTGGTTCCCTGTGACATCCGTGGATATTCTAAAACTTAATCTAATGTGTGATGTCCAAATTGAATCCTCACCTCAGTGAGAATCTCAATTTAAACACCCCACACTAGGATAAATAGAAGAAAATTAGAGGAAGTCATAAGGAAATAATAGTAGCACATCCACTTGAACAAGAACAACACCATACAACATATGTTCATCATTCAACATATAATGACAACATGCATTATTACAACATTTGATATTACATATTGAATAGAAAATTTTTACATATACATGTAGTACCAATAAACAACAAGATCTTAAGACAACCGGGCCACCTGTATATCAGCTTGCTACATAACTCACAACTATAAAGGTCCTTCAAGATATCATGTCCACAACCTAAACAAAAGATTACATGTGGTACACATCAGCACATTATTCAAGAATACATACTTAGTATGCCTATGTGTTTTTTATATACTTCTCATTACTAAGACTTGGCAATAAGATAAAACTAGAATAAGGAAAAACATATATTTGCACAAATATGTTTATTAACAAAAGTGAACACATATTTTAAGCACATTTTCCGTTATATATCCATGCATTGACCACCAAAGGTTTTGATGCATTCTCTTGACTCTCAAGGAGCTCAATATTATGGCCTTTAAGATCGACTACCTAAGAGTTACATCATATGTACAATGTGACTGATTATCAAAGAGTTAAGTAACATCCAAGCACTATACTACCAAAGCATTTAGTGCTTTCATATAATGGAATAGATATATTATGTTTCATGTGTTCATAGACATAAGTATGGAAAAACAAGCAATATATCATACAAGAACAATCATTTCATCCAATATCATATGCCAAGTATTTACTAGACATATAATACAAGCATATTGAATAATAAGACAAGTAAGAGGTAAGGGCGTACCTTGAAGAAGGACAACCCTAATCACCATATAATCCTGAGTCAACTATTACTCTTGGTCAAACCTTGATTAAGATAAGATCACATATCACCATCAGGCTCCCATCATCTTAACCCTATTTATGTTCATTAGGGCTTAACGTAGTTCATTAAGCTATTCCCATCAATATTTCTTGTCTTATTCTTCTTGTTATCTTGGATTTATGTTACTGATGTTGTATTTCCAATTATAATCAGTTGCATGAACATTAGTTTCCATATCATTATTTGCATGTATTAACCCTAGATTATATACATTAATCCAATTAGGGTTTTCTCATCATTATAGGATCCATAAACATGTAACCGTATTTATATGCATAATTATTATCTCATAATTATAATTTAGCTTTTAGTTACTAATATAGGCTTACTATACAATTTTTAGGGTTTCTTGAGCATCTTTGCTATTATTGCACATTAATAAGGGTTATTAGCCCTAATTAGCCATATGGAGAAAATTACATGATTTTGTGCATCAACATCATAATCACTGACCTTAAAAGGATTGTAAACATGAATATAGATTTACTGACATTTTATCATAATTTTAGGCCATTGTTTGATATTTATTATCCATAAAATAAGCATTTCACAACTTACATGATATCACTGAGATTTGTGCATCAAAAGCCTAATATTATGGTTCCATGTTGTTCTACTCGTTTTTATGAGAATTTGAATTTTATGCATATTTTTCGGATGCTTGATCTAATTACTATGAATTATTGAGGATCATAGAATTATAGATATATATATACCGTGTTTGGGCCTATGGGGTGTTGCCACATGTCGATTAATAGGCCAGTGGCTCTTTGCCTGACTTATGTTGCGTCGCGCCCTAACTTCTTGGACCCGGTCTACTCCTTTTCTTTCTTTTTGTCTTTCCTTGCTCGCCTGGATGCATGGTCGGTCGACACCGGCATGCCTCATCTCTTGGAAGCAGCCGTTGCCACATAGCTCCACACCTCAGGACACTCATGCTCGCCACTTGCTTGGTCATTAGGCTAGCCAGTTCTCTGGCTTGGACACACTTCATGGTTGATTTCATAAACCGTCACTCCTCTGGTCCAATCAAGGTTTTGCATTCACATGACCGGCGTCCAGTGCTATGAGCGTTGCATTCCTGAACCCTTCGTCTTGGGTGTCAGTGTGAGTTTATACTCCTACAGTTAGTAGGCCTCCACCTCCTCATCTACTTGCAATCTAGTCTGTGGCTCCAAATTTCCTTCTTGCTTTCAATGCTCGAGAGCACATCTAGCGCTCACCTACGTTCTCCGTTCTAGGTGTGTGCATGCCTGTCGCCTCTGCGTTCTCTCAAACGTCATCGTGGCTTCAAAACACAGTGAGGAAAAGGTTGCCAACTAACACTCTTTATCCTCTATTGATTTCTTTAAAGGCTTCCATGTTCCTTAAAGATATGGGACAACAAAATATCTAGTTCCATCTTCCCTTGAAGCACCTATTCAAACACCGAGTTTTAGTGGTGATGAACCTCCATGGATTGCATGTTCTACAGGTTACAAAGGAGAAAACATAGAGGGGGAGGTCGTTCTCCCTTGTGTATTAGTTATTATTTATGTGTGAGGGACCAAAAAGCTGTTTCCACTTCTAAATCTTTGGTTACTTTCACCTTCACCCGACGATCCACGTCATGAATGGGTGTTGATTAATGTGGCCTCTCCGCCCACAATATGCATTAAGATGGGGTAGGAGAAGAGATCTAAACTGTTTGATTACAAATCCAAGGGCTGCTAACAACTCTGCATAGAGTCGATCTATGGCCTCCACCCAGAACCAAAGGTGTGCACAGTGATCAAAAGCCTAAATTTCTAATATGAAACATTGGTCCCTAATACATCAAAATATTATCACACGTCCCACTTCAAACCTAAATAACATCCTCTAGGATCCTCTAATATTTATGAAATTTTGATTATAGTTTTATCACAACTCAATCTACATTTTTTTTCCAACATTGGAGCCAAGAGTCACTTATTTGACCATTTAATCAAATACTTCAAAAAGGCATATCTTTAAGGATCTTAATCACTATATCAATATCATTTGACATCCAAACTTTGACAAAACACTTGGGACTCTCAAAACAACTCAACATGCATGAATTCATTTATGTCATTGGACATTTAAGGATTCTAAAAATCCACTCCATCACATCCTACACACCTTAAGAGAATTTTTTCATCAAAATTAAGCCAAAAATCCAGTCCATCACATCATATACATCTTAAAAGAAAATTTGTCCTCGAAATTTAGCCATCCTCTTACTTCAAGGAAAAACCAATCAAGTCTTTATCTATAGCTAGGTAACTATTCTAGGTGCAATATTCCCATTAACATTATGTCTGGAACATATATGTACCACTCCTAGGAGGTTTACAAGCATATTGGGCGCTCAATCACTCCATTCAAGGTTGAAACAAGGGTTTATAAGCTTAGGCTATGTTGTTCTTTCTTTCACATTATGATTTACATATCCATTTTTCCCAAGCATAAAGACTCCAATATTAACTTATACACTTTGTGAACGAGTTAATTATAGTTAACCCACTTTATCCATCTAGATCATATCAATGTGTCATAATTATTTCATTGTGTTGAGTTTTCAAATGATTTGTAACATCCTTTTGTAACAATATATTCAACATCTTCATTAAGCATCAACATTAACACAAGATTGACATATATGATCAAAATGTCTCATTTCATTTTCTCATATTAGGTGGTCTACTTTGTTTGTGATTTCATCACTCATTCACCATCCTTCTAATATCATCATTAATCATGTATATGGTTACCCATCTATATAGAGAGTCATCAAACCACATCTAGATATTCCATCATGTCATATCCATATATCTTATCTCAAACTTAGATCATGAACATATAAATATTGTATAAAGGTTGTGCTAAACATACTAATACAAGTGTGTCATCAAACATATATCAAAACTTTATCTAGTCCAACTAAGGTTCTTCTAACCCATATCATGAGCGTAGTTACATGCTCAGTCTCTCTGAGCTCACTCAACTTAATGAATATCTCATATGCATATACTTTATCTTTCCTCTCTTAGTCTAGGGTTCTCAGATTACCTCATTGGCACTAGTTATATCTTTACAAGCTATAGCCACATACACACAAAACAAAACATGATATGAAATTCTTTTCATAGATATCTACCCATGAATTATTCTTACCCAACTCTCTATCTTACATATTCCACTGGAGACATATATTGAGAAACACCAACCCGAGCATGAGGCTTCTCAACATACTAACAACATTTACCTCCTCTAGTGTCTTGGGACTTTCTCTCCCTCACCCAGATGGTAGGTTCTCACATTTACATATTCACATATGCATATATAACTATCCTCTCTCTGACTCTAGGGTTTGATCCTCCCAAGGACATATAGGGTTCAATAAGACTATATAAATCATGTATAAAGAAACTCATCTCAATTACTCAGGAGTATTCTAGTTTAGGACATATCATAACACATCTTTCTCATAATTATCATATCTTGGAGTTTAGGTTCTCTGATCTTCTCCCTCTAGGTATCACTCTCTATGGAGTTAACCCTAAAACTGGTCCTAACACTAGAGGTCCTCCTTTGTAAAAGAGCTTCAGGCTCATGCTGACTCACAACCTTGTCTTAACTTAACTTATCTCATCTTAGAAAAGTCTGCGTAGTTGCATCATTACAACTTATCTCAAATCCTTAAATCTAAACTTAGGTCCTCAAAGACAAACATTTAGCATCATAAACCATCTTATATCACTATGTCAAACTTTGATCCTATCATCTAAACTTATTTCATCTATTCCATATATCACATATTCTAGCAAGGCTTTAGACATCTAATCTAGAACTACTCTCTCTTCTAGACTGATGTCACTCACTTTCACTTAGGTTGCACGACCACCTCCTACTCGTACATGTGTGGGGACACATTTTTGTAATACTTACACATATAATAAAATATTATATAGTTTTTCTTTGATAAAAGAAACATCAGAAAAAACTTTTGAGGTTCAATCCGTTTGGAATCAAAAACCAAATCCACAAAATGAGTGTCCCGCCATAGTAGAGAGTCTAGTGTCATCAAAACTAGTAAAACGGGTGAGAACATGGTGTAGACTTGTGTAGCTATCCAAAACATAGACGCATCATATGTCAAAGTTTTCTTTTCCTATGATGTACGTAATTTCCAAATAATGCAACGTCCCATACCGTTGCACTATAAGGAAAGAATGACATCTAAGGACCTTCTATACAACAAGCACCAATCTAGACCTATTTCTGAGACATTTAGGTGCTAACCTAGGGGATAGGTCAGATATAGTCTCTAAAACACAACTAATCTAACCCTAAAGATTATTAAGTTCATGGTTTTCTTTTATTTTAGTTTCATAATGAGGAAATGTCAGGATTTGCTATTGTTCATGGTCTGATACCATTGTGATGTCCCCAGATTTTCTAAAACTTAATCTAATGTGTGATGTCCAAATTGAAACCTCACCTCAGCAAGAATCTCAATTTAAACACCCCACAGTAGGCTAAGAAAAAGAAAATCAGAGGAAGTCAGAAGGAAACAACAATAACACATGCACATCAACAAGAACAAAACATACAACATATGTTCACCATTCAACATATAATTACAACATGTATTTTTACAACATTTGATATTACATATTGAACAAAAATTTTTTACATATAGATGTACTACCACTAAACAATAGGATCTTAAGACAACAGGTCCACATGTACATCAGCTCGCCAGAAAACTCACAACTATCTAGGTCCTTCAAGGTCTTATGTCCACAACCTAAACAAAAGATTACATGTGGTACATGTCTGCACAATATTCAAGAATATTGTGCTGACTATGCCTACATGTCCTTTATATACCTCTCAATACTAAGACTTGGCAACAAGATAAAACTAGAACTTGTCCGTAATAAACAAATATAAGAAAAATAATATATTTTCACAAAGATGTTTATTAACAAAAATGAACACATATTTTAAGCACACTTTGCATTATATATCCATGTATTGACTGTCAAAGGTTTTGATGCCTTCTCTTGACTCTCAAGGAGCTCAAAATTATGGCCTTTATGTTCGACTACCAAAGAGTTAGATCATATGTACAATGTAACTGACTACTAAAGAGTTAAGTCACTTTCAAGAACTATACTACCAAAGAGTTTAGTGTTTTCATATAATGGAATAGATATATTATGTTTCATGTGTTCATAGTCATAAGTATGGAAAATCAAGGAAGATATCATACAAGAACAATCATTATATCAATATCATTTGACATCCAAACTTTGAAAAAACTCTTGGAACTCTCAAAACAACTCAAGATGCATGAATTCACTTATGTCATTGGACATTTAAGGATTCCAAAATTCCACTCACATTCCCTCCCCTGATCACACGGCTCGCCATTTGGGTCTGGCCGACTGAATCTGATCCCCTTTTCCTTCTCTCTCTCGCATTCCTTCCTAGCTCTTTGTGAGCCTTTCTTTCTAAATCCGATCCATCGTCAACACCATCGTGGCTTCTAATCCCAGTGAGGAGAAGCTCCCGACTTGTTGAATGCTAGGTTCTCAACGTCTAGTGGGTAGTACCTCTCCGATGATTCTTGCCTCTTTCCTCACAATCTTTGCATCGTGAGCCTATGCTTTTGGTTATTACTAGAAACCCCATAAGCGGCCTTTCTGATGGGGATCTACCAATTATCTTCCTACCCTTTTATCTGAAGATGGATTCACCAACCCGCCATCACTCCTATGTGGAACTTCAGGCACATGATGCTCCCCGACAATCCTGGCTTGACCTAGCTACTTGAAAGAGACAAGTGAGATAGTGCATTGGGCTGACATGGAAATAGGAAGAGGATAAATGCTTCTCCCTACTCAGATCCACAATGCTTTGCTTCTCTATGGCACATCTACACTGCTCTAAGAATTGACTACAATGAGGAAAGGTGAGAAGGTGAGGCCTACTGGATCAAGTCTGATGATCCCCTCGGCTCCATGGTTTTTAGGTTTATCGACATTGACATTATGACAGAATGGAAAGAGAGAAAAGGTCTTATAGGTGTTGGGATATTTGTGGCTTTTCCTCCACCTACTCTGCTAATCATTGGCAGACAAGTAATCAACGTTGGGGTTTCATTCTCTTGTTCTTCCCCAAATCTCCCTACTCTTCACGTTGTGGTTTGGGGTTCCCCATGTTTCAATGGGTGGATAGCAACAAGGGGGTGATGAGGAGGGCTACTGTCTCTCAATTCCAGGGGTCTTCAATGTTGAATCAGGGATCAATCTATTCAGATTGTTGCTCACATGATGATATTGCATATGGAATTCACATTGATTACCCCATCTTCATGGGATCTACAATCACCTCACTTGTGTTCTATTCCTCCCTTCACAAAGTTTAGGGATGACCGGTTCTCTAGATACGTGGCTCGCTATAAAAGGTCACATGACATTATTATGTCACAATCCTTCGTACAAGATATCTAAAGGACCAAAGTCTGATCAAATTAATATCATCAATATCCCCAATTTTAAATACTTGCATCTCATTATAGTAAACTCCAAACATTTTAAAATTTTTGACATAGGCTCACAAAATCCTAAT